>CM038053.1:19356662-19834162 GCA_021397845.1 Areca catechu | reverse complement strand
GCCATGCATGGTACCCTCATTCTCCCATAACTTTATACTGTGACTCATCAGTCGATATCTGACATTGTTATTTTAATATTCATCTCTATCTTCATACATTTGCAAAATAGAATTTTTCCTTCATCAAACATTACAAAAAAATAACATTATTAATCAACCCAATAATTTTTCGCTTGAACACATTAAGTTTTCTATAATTATTTTATCTGGTCTAAACAACTTTTGCCTCCTCTTTTTTTATTTTTATTTATATTGTCAAATAATATTTAATATGTACACCCCATCCTGAAATGTACATAATCAATGGTAGTGCCTTGTAATCTCATTCAACAATGCATGGAGTTACTATCTCACTATTTGCATGATTTCACCAATCACCATCTTTCAACAGGACCGCATGATCCTGATATTTAACACACCTTGCATCCCTCATTTTCAGTAGCTTTCCACGTCCACAATTCCGTTAGATAATTATAAGTTGCTAATTCAGCCTAACTAGTTACTCATTATTCTTCTAAATATCTTTTCAACTCATCTACAATTTCATTTTTCGCACTCCTAGAAAGAAATTCATATCACAATCACTCAGGCATATACAATAACAGGTTAATAGGTAAACAGTCACATATTAACCAGCCAAATAGCTACCAATCCCAATTTATAAACAAATTATAAGACATGAACATGTGTCCTGCAGGCAGCTCAGCACCTTTATGAGTGAAATCTTGAGCCTAGTCTACAACGCCTCGCTCATCACTAAAGCGCAGCTAAATTTGGTCCAACCCCAGGATCACACTGAGAGTGCCGACTGAAACGCTTTTAAACAGTAAACAAACTGAGAACCACGTCACAGGTTAACAAGAATTGTTCCTCACCCCAGGCTTATTCCCAACTATTAACTCCATGGCTGTGACACAAATGTTTCATTTGGTGTGGTGGCAACATCAAGCACAACAAACTTCACAAGAAAATCTTTAAAAAACCATGTTTTGAGTATATCACTTTGAGTTATGATTTAGCATTATGTATTGGCTCATAACGTTTCAAGAAACCATACCCAACACCCTTAGAACGTCTTGTATTGCGATCCATAATGAGGCGCACATCCCGAACCTGAACATAGCAAATAAAATTCATTAGAAGAATGTCTAATTCAAATGCATGTTCCAATTTTTATTTTTTCAACTTGCAAAAGACAGATCCATAGATATAGATACTTTACATGTTATAGAATTGCACCACAAGAGGCAGCCTAAATGATTGCCTGTCACGTTACAGTGCACTAATGAATTCAAAAAATGAACTTTGGACTACAAAAAAATGACAAATAAAAATAACATTGATAGGGGAAGATCACGACAATCAATCTTATGCCAATTTACTTTTACCAAAAAAATCTCGTGCCAATTTACAAGAATAAGTTCTTAGAAAGGAAAAAGGTGGTTACTTTATCCATACAAAAAAAAAAAATTGAACTGCATCCACTCACCTAACTATATAATAAGTTACAAAGATGTGATGAGAAATACTGTCCAATAACAACTGCAAGGCTGGGAATGCAATCATGTACATGCAATATGTAGAAGTATATATTAAGACAACACTGCCTTTAGTAATTTGCAGGTTGTGTGTAGCAGATATTTGTTTAGCTCTGCTTTTGCTTTGGATATATTCCTGATATTATGGTAGCAGCTTTTTTATGCTCTGTATCCCCAAGTGCTTGGTTTTCTGTTCTCCTTGCTCAGGTGTTTTAAAGGGAAGTCCCAGCAGCCTCATATGCTCTGTATCCAAAAGTGCTTGGTTTTCTGTTCTCCTTGCTTGGGTGTTTTAAACATAAGTCCTGGTGGCCTCACATGTACACATTTGCAGTGTGGCCTAGTTGCTGCACCACACAGGTTGAGCTGCCAGGTGCCCACCACAATTCAGGTTTCACTTAAGGGAACTAATGTTCTATATTTAGAGTTTTAAATTGAGAGATGCCTCTGTGTTCCTGTCATCGTCTTTGCACTGAAGGCATCCCTATAAATTAGTGTCACTATAAGGGCCAATATCAGAGAGATACAAGAAACTATGCATTGTGCAAGTATTTATGACAAGGATCGAAGATTCTAAAGATGATGGTAGAAGGTAATCAAAAAGAAGATGATAAGTTGGGCATGTGGTGGAATCAGACAAATCAGGCTAACAACAGTCTAAACACAAACAAAGGTCTAAACAATAGTAAGCAGATTGAATCCAAGATGGAAGAATGTAGCTGTACAGGAAACCAAGGATATCCAAAACTTTGAACAAAATAGGCCAAATGCCATCCTGAAACATATATTTCTATATGTAGATATACATACACATGCATGTACACTAGTTTCACAAACCAAATTAGACCTCGGCCCTCACTCATCGACCCGTACCCATGGACAACTGGAGGTGAGGATCCTAACTAATTAGCTCTCACTCACAAGTGTTGGATGCATGAGACGATGCAGTCAGCCAAAACACTAATGAACAATGGACTGGCATTAACTCATTTTCAGTGTTTCCTGTTACTGCAGACTGCACAAATCGACAGGGAGTGCTACTACTGAAACTGGTGCTTTGATTCTTTGCTAGTTTCTTGACACTGAAGGAAAAACAAAATAATGGCAATATAACAGAGATGGTGACATTACTTTGGCATTCACAAATTATGAAATATATCATCACACTGACCTTCCCAGCCCTTGAAAAAAACTCATAGACATCTCTCTCATCTGCCTTCAAACAAATCTGCAAAAAAAAAAAAAAAAAAAAAATGGAGAAACAAAAATCAGTCAGAAAATATTCAGAATATAGTAATACATAAAAAAAAAAAAAAACTAAAATAAAAAAGAGAACCTGGTAGGCAAATACGGTTCTTTGATCCCGTTCTGGATCAGCCTCCGGCTCTGCCACTTCCTCTTTTCTTCGCCTATATGAAAAAAGAACATTCAAAGATTATGCATGTCAAATAAAGAACAAGAAGAGCAAATTCATTTAAAATAACACCAAATCTAGAAAAAGACAAAACGAGACTTTAGTTTTTTTCCTTTTTTCTCTTTATGAACTGAAATATTTTATTAAAAAGATGATGGTGCCAAATTTAGGGTGAAAAAATCTGCAAGGCAATTTTCTTTCTCCAACATGAATTACTAGATCCACGTAATATAATCCTGCAAGGCACTGTAAAGGATTCAGTAAATATAATTTAAGTGAACAAAACTACAGCAAAAGATTTTACATTGACAACAAAACAGAGAGATAACAGGACCTACAAAGATTTTCCTAGTAATTGCTCATGCCCAGATAAACAACAATGAAACATTAAAGGCATGATAAAAACACTGAGAAATATTAGAAGACCTGTGCACACGTCAAAAAAATATTACAAAAAACACAAAAATTTATGAACCCACAACCATAAATTGTTATGAAAAACCCAGGATCATGTTAACCTGGTACATTAATGAAAATGCACATGACAGTTAAAACCATATCAGTCTTTGGAAATTTGTGGGGGAAATTCAATCACTGATAGAATATGAAAGAGTAAGGCAACTTCAGAATACATTAGCAGGTTGTGCTACTAAACACTAATATACTAAAAAAGTTGGTAGAACTACAATAAAAAGGGCAAAATAAGAAGGGATACCAGGAATCTACAATTTTGAAGAGAAGGCCTTTCTAGAATGAATTAAATTCAAGTACATAACAGATATTACAGATTCAGAAGATGACAAAATTTGAACTCAGCAAGTCTGGAAATGCCACTCGCAACCACTTTTTGGCAAGCAATGTTCGCCATCTTCATATCAAACCCATACCAGTACCAAGCTAGTGCAAAGGAAGTATGCCAGTACAGGGGGTAGTTCAGCATACCAAGACTGGGAATACCTTTGAAACCAAGTCTTGGTTCAATGCTAGCACAGTATGGTACACCCGGTACTAGTTAGTGTGTGCCAGTACAGCAAACCTTGCTAGCAAGGAAAAGAAAAAAAATCTTTAAACAATATATTTAATGTCAAAACACTCAGAAGCCATCTACCAGAGGCACCTTGCAAATAAACAAAAACAGGTTGTCCAGCAGTCAACTGAATAGCCATTCCCCTAAAAGCAACAAAATATGATATGCTTCTATGAATCCCCTCACCAGCATGTCTGCAACAGAACAAATACAATTCAGCCACAGTGTTGCAACGCGGATGATAACCAAAACATAACACAATATCACCATTGATCTTCAAATCCTCCAATATTACCATCCCAAGTCTCGCAAAGATAAAATCTAGTTTCATAGATATCAGAAATTCTAATAAGAAGGAACTTTTACATTCCATGACCTGAGTTCCTGAATCAGTCTTAGTTGCCAGAATGACCAGCTGAAGAGTGCTCTAGTGCATCTGCGAGTTCCCAGAATCTTTTGTTCAATATTCATAATATTGACATTCATTAAATAACACAATTCAGCAGCTACATGAAACTGCAGCATGTAGCAGCACAAACAAGAAAACCATTCCATGTGAATAGTGACATAAAATCTGCAAGGAGTATGAGTATGTGGAGAAAAAGAAATAGAGAAGTTGACAGGAGAAAAAGAAAACGGGGAAAACATAAAATTTTCAAAAAGTCTCTAATTGCTTACTGAGGGAGAGAGGGGAAAAAAAAACAGAAGTGGATGTATAACCATCTAGCTAGAGATCAGCATTTATTGGCCCAAGAAAAGGATAACATACACAAGGTTGTGACTCAAGCAGGTGTCAACAATGACTAAGGTGGTGTTGCAACTGAAGTACTATATACAGGTGTCAGGGTATCACCTCCTGCTCCAATTGTAACATGTAGTGGCAAGCCAAGGTTTATGAGCATCTAGTGGATGATGGCACAGAACCTTGGATGGTAAATAAAATATCTATCAAGGATAGAAAGAAACCAAAGAAAATAATAATCATGATAGTAGAAGTAGTGGCAGCAACAGTAATAATAATTCATCATGCGACATACATAAAATGTTGGACAACTTGCTCACATTATTGCCTACAAACTTATAAAAGAAGTTAAAAATATCTACATGATCACACAATTTGGCTCCACTTGAAGTTAATGCTTCACTGCTAAGTCAACTGTTTATTCCCGTATCTTCTGATTCCATATAATATAGGTTTTCATCAAAACCCAAAGGAGAAGGAAAAAAAAAAAAAATAGTTTTCTAACCACCTCTGCTTTAAATTAGAACTTCCACTACATATTTGCCACAACTCAAAAAAGTCAAAAAAGGCAGAAAAAAATTGCATCAGCAAACATGCTCCAGCTGGGTTGCTTCACTCTTTTGGCATCTAGAATTTTATTCAGATGACTTCTCGATATATACTCAACCTGACAGGATTCCACATCTCCAAGAAGTGCACTTCTGGGCTTCATGTGAAAATGATGTCCAACAGCTATCAATGACAATATGGCTCCGAGGTTTGAATTATATACACATAAATGTATGTAGACATACATGCATACAAACATGTATAACCATGAATACATTTACTTTTGGCAAAGGATGTTTTAAACTTGCCAAACAGCTATTACGTCTTAAAACATTCCAACAACAAGATGCCACAACACATGTTTCTGACAATGATTGACATCTCACATATTGTAGCTCTCAAAGATAACATCTAATTGACAGCATTATAGCAGTACTCATCCTCCAATTAACTTGATCTAATTCAACCATGCAACATTTGCAGACTATTATGATCACTAATCTAACCACGCATGACCTTGTTTCTTTTAATCTCAAAATTTGGTCAAAATGAAATTGTTCACGAAAGCTCCAAAATCATTTCTAATTGATAAGAAATATGCAATGACATCTTTCAATGGATTTCTCACCTAATGGGGGAGTTTATTGATAAAGTACCTAGCCTATGTAAATTTGGGACCAAAGTATCAGCCAGTATTTGCAGAATGATTTGCTCGATTTAACAATTTCCTCTTAGTGTCTAGGGCAACTGCTATTCTCTTGGATTATATTTAGTATAACTAAATTGTCACGGAAGATGGGTCAACATAGTGAATATTTATGTACATATCAGCATTCCACATAAACAGGACGAATGGAATATGCATGACATACATCCTCAAGAGGTTATTTCCCATGGATTTGGCAAATTTCATTCTCCATATGTTTGCTTCAAAACAACTTCCATAAAAACAAAATCAGGCTAGCATTTTATGTGCATTATGTTAAATATATATTTAATAGGAAAAAAGAGGGAAAAAATTTTCTGTGGCACTCTATTAAGTTTCATTCACAGCACATCTGGTAAAAAAAATAATTGAACTGCTGACAGGTCTTAGTCACAGAACGAGATGCCACTAAATAATTTTACTGTATTCCCACGTCAAGCATACAACTTTATGAAATGATATTTTAAAAGGAAAAAACTTTAAACTTTCCCTCGATGACAAAAGAGAGATAAGTACACAGCCAAAGACCAAACACATAAGATTGATAGGGAAGCTGAAAGAATCTTTCTTTTTGAGAATGTTTTGCTCTGAATGCTAACCAGAACTAATTCTTTGAAGCAACCTCCAAAGGCGCAAACGCTATCCTAACGTTTGAAATAATACAACCTATATTTCCTTTAATGTACACTTGTGTATAATTTATGAAGTATAGGACATCAATATTGTCTTCTAACCCATGATCAAAATCCAAAGTCAATCTTCCAGACGCTTCAGCAAGCAAAAGCAGTAACATTCAACCAAATTACCTATACAATAACAAAGAGAAGAACAGCGATAACCAAAAGCAGACAACAGAGCACCTGACATCACGATCACGATCTCTTTCTCTGAACTCCTTCTCCCTTTCTTTGACCTCCTGCTCCTTGCTCTCCCTGCACCTGTCTCGCTCCTCATCCTGATGCCTCTCTGAGCGGCTCCTGCTCCGGCGCTCCCGCTCCCGCTCCCTCTCGCGCTCTCTGATCCTGTCACGCTCCCTATCCCTCTCCCTATCACGATCCCTCTCCTTCCCGTTCCTCTCATCCCGCTCCCTGTCTCGGCGATCCCTCCCGCTCCTGTGCCAGTCTCGTTCCCCATCTCTCTCCCTCTCCCGCCGCCGATCCCGGCCTCGGCCACCATCATCCTCCGACCTCTTCCGTTTCGAGCGGCGATCCGAGTCCCGATCCGCCTCCTCGGACCGGTGCTTGGAGTTCCTGCTCCGGTCCTTCTCCTCCCCGTTCCCACTCACCCCTTCCTTCTCCTTCGGGGTCTCCGCGTTCTCAACCGTCTTCTCCAAGTACTCGTACTCGTCGAAATCCATTGGAATCCAATCGCTCTAACCAACCAAAAAATCTGATAAAAAAACAAGATAATTATCGCTTCCTTGAGAAGAATAGCAAGCCCTAGCCTGAAAAGACGAGGAGTCAGGTGAGAAACCCTAGAAATTGGGGCAAGTGGAAGCGGGAGAAAAAACCCTAGGTTTAGAGGAGAGGAGAGGACGAGGAGCTTACCTTTGGGAAGAAGAGCTGCTATTTATTTCTTTTCGATAAAAGAGCTGCAATTTATTCGAGCAAAGGACAAGCTGAAGGATAGAGAGGGAAGGCGAGTATCGATAGATGGTTTCAACAAAAGAACCCACCAGACGTCACCAACACCTCGAAGAGCACCGCCGCGCCCCGTGAAGACGGCAAATGATGTGCCGTTGAGACAAAATTACTGGCCAGATAAATCAACCAACGATCATGGTGCGAATATATTTAAAAAAAAAAAAAAAAATACCGTTTCTAAAAGCCATGAAGATCCCATCGAGACCAAAATACCTAACTCGAATAGCAGGTAATAAAAAATACTATCCAATCAGACATCGTGCTGATCTTTCTATATACATGTCTAATAAAAAAGAAGAAGCATCCTCTCAACTATAGAGCCATATCACGAAGCATAGGATGGGTCGGAGGAAAACGGACTACACCTCTGATCCAGGAAATAACTGTGATAGAATTTCCCTCAATAACAAGATGGTCACATCGGAGAAGATGACGAGCACACCAAACCCAAGCCACAGTGAGCTCTGCTTGGGGACAATAGAGTCGACAAGATGACAACCTTTGGCTACAATAATTCCCAAATCCGAAGCTCGGATCACAAAAGCAGCCCCTCCCTCAAAGCCTCTGACACTCCCATCAAAATTGATCTTGACATACCTCAGAGGAGGGGGCTCCCAAGAAAAAAAACCCTCTGGGGCACTCGAGGAGCGAAACAGGAATCCCAAGTCTCCGTGGATGTTGCTGTCACCATCTGGAACTCCTCCATATGTGCCCAAGCTCTCTCAGCAAGTACTTTGGTGAAGCACCTCGAGGAACTGAAGATTAAAGCATTCTGAGAAAGCCAAATATGATAAGCAACATAAGCAAGATAAGCATCAGAGGAGGCAACAGAGCGTGACCTTAACATGTCCAAAAAGGTAAGCATCAGATCCCTATACTGCTCTACCATGTAATCCAACCCTGCCTCCCTCCAAACAGGTGTAGCTCTCAGGCAAGTGAATAAAACATGCTCAACGGTCTCCATGTCCACATCACATGTTGGGCAAGAAGGTGGGAGCTGAAATCCTCTAGTAGAGAGGAGTGCTCTCGTGGGAAGGCACCGCCAAGCAACTTTCCATAGAAACAAAGCCACCTCAGGGTGCACCCTTAAGGACCAAATCCAGCCAATGTGATGAGTCCTCTACTGCTCCACACTATACATAGGATACAAGTCCGACAAGGAAACTTTGGGCACAACCGACGACCTCCAAACACAAACATCAGCACAGGTGTGGGCCAGAAGGATAATAGAAAGGACCCTAGCTCCCATAATGCCTCTAAAGATTCGGATGATTAGAGAAGAATTCCAGTAAGGGCCCTCACCAGACAAGAGGTTAGCAACTGTCCTGATGTCTTGAAGATCCATAGCAATAAAAGTTCTCCACCGAGCTAAGGAGACATCCAAGATCCAAGGATCATCCATGAAGCTGATCAGTCTACCATCCTTGATAACCCACCTCATATGGGAATTAACACCAGGGGCCCTCTAAGCCATCTCTCTCCACATGATAGAACAACACCGGGAAGTACTCAGATCTCCATCCGTCAGCAAGGAAAGGGACCTATACCGCACTCGCATCAAGGAAGTCCACAAGCTCTCCAAACCCTACATAAGTTTCATAATGTGCTTTGCTATCAGGGCCTCCCTTGTCACCACCAGGGAGTGAATGCCAAGCCCACCATCCTGAATTGGCTGAGTAACCACACTCCACCCCAACAGGTGAACTCCCCGATGAGGGATAGAAGAAGACCAAAGGAAGGAGCAAATAGTTTGTTCCACTATGAGGATGATCAACTTGGGAACAATAATATTAGATAGAAAATACACAGAGAGAGAAGTAAGGACAGGCCTGACCAGGTTAACCTACCTATAAAAGAAAGAGCTCTACCTGCCAACTCTCCACCCTCTCCTGAATGGACTACACCACCCTGTGACACTCTGACCTGCGAAATCTCCTTCCAGAAATAGGAACTCCTAAATAATGAAAGCTCCCATCCTAAACAGCAATCCCCAGAAACTCCTGAATCGAGTGACGTAACCGAGTCGGAGACTTTGGGCTGAAGTGAACCTCCAATTTATGAAGGTTTACCCTCTGACCCGAAGACAAATAATAGCGCTCAAGGATCGTCCCGAGTTCCACCGCCGTTGATAGAGAGGCATGACCCAACAAAAGGCAATCATCTGTGAACAGCAAATGCAAGATCGGGAAAGCACCAAGAGCAGGGCAATATGGCTGAATAGCCAAGTCCGGTACTGCAGCCCGCAAAGCTTGTGAAAGAGAATCAGCACACAAAATAAATAAAAGAGGAGAGAGGGGACAACCTTGGCGGAGGTCAATACTAGAGTGAAAAAAGTTTGAAGGAGTCCCATTGATAAGAATAGCATAAGCGGGATCCAAAATGCAAGCCATAATCCGGTCCACCCAAGCCTGATGAAACCCAAAGTCCCTCAAAGCTGAAGCCAAGAAACTCCAATGCATCCGGGCATAGGCTCTCTCCATATCTAGCTTGATAGACATCAATGGATGTCTAGTTGGGGCTCTTTTTAGATCATGCATAAATTCCTGAGCTATAAAAATATTGTCAGAGATACACCGACCCCCGATAAAAACTTCCTGCTCCGGAGAGATGAGCTTGGATAGAATAGGCTTCATCCTGCTGGCCAGACACTTAGCACATAGCTTGTACAAGGTATTACATAAGCTGATAGGTCGAAAATGACTCGGCTCTAAAGCATTCGGGCATTTCGGAATAAGAGTAATAAAGGTTTGTTTCCAACTTCAGGCATTTGGCCTTTAGCAAAAATTTCCTGCACGACAGAGATAACCTCCCTCCAAATAATACACCAATACCTTCTGAAGAATAATGGAGAAAACCCATTAGGACCCGGTGCCTTGTCCTCATTCGTAGATCATGGGACAGACCGGATCTCCTTAACAGATATGGGGCTAAGAAGATAGCCGTTCTCCTTCGAAGGGACCTGAGCCTCGGGACAAGAGGAATAAAAGGGAATGGGGTCCTCCCGGGGCCCAACCCATCTAGAAGAAAAGAAGGAGATAATCTCCTGCCTAACCTCTCCATCATCCTCCACCCAACTACCCTCCGATGACCATAGAGCCCTAATTCGATTCTTGTGCCACCTAATAATAGTAGCCTGATGGAAAAAATGGGTATTTCTATCTCCCTCCTTCAACCATTGTACTCTGGATTTTTGTCTCCACATAGTTTCTCCTGTTGACTTAGAAGGGCATGATGCATGGACAAGAAATGTCGAAGAGCTGCCAAATCAGCCACACCTAGGCCTCCTTCCCTTTCCTCCCTCTCCTGGAGGGCTTTGATGGAAGACTCCACAGAAGTCAAAGAAGAGGAAATATTTCCAACCTTTTCCTTGTTCCACCTAAGGAGTCGGTGCTTAACTAAAGAGAGCCTGCAGGAAATCTGATAGCGCATATCTCCCCGAATGGATAACCTCCATACCTCCCTAACAATATCCCACGAACCAGGATAAAATAGCCGAAACTTCTCAAATCTAAATGGGGCATGATAAGGGCCAGAGACAGCTGTAGAAAGGAGAACCGGACAATGGTCTAAAGCAATCCTCGGTAGATGGCAAACTTGATGGTCATGGTACAAGAGGAGCCAAATCAGGAGTAGCAAATACCCTATCAATTCACTCCCAGACTCTAGCTACCCCTGTCTTGTTATTATACCAAGTAAAGCGAGGTCCCACAAACCCCGCATCCACCAGTCCATTAGAATGTAAAAACTAAGCAAACTCTCTGAAAGCAACATCCTCCACAAAAGGCCGACCCCCCCTCTAATCCTCAGTAGCAAGCACACAATTGAAATTCCCTGTGACCACCGTAGGGACATCCTGGTCCACCAAAGCAGAGATTTCTTGCCAAGCTTTTCTTCTCTTCCTGTAATTAGTGCTAGCATACATCCTTGACAGTAACCAAGTAGGACCACCATTCTTCGAAATGATAATGGACCCTGTTGAGAGCTGAGGTTGAACAAATCCATCCTAGCTATCCCCCTATGCCATACCATAATGATGCTGCCCGATAATCCTTGAGATTCAATGGCATAACACCCCCAATCATCCTAGATACGACGTCGAAACCAGTCCAATGCATGCCCCGAAAGCCTAGTTTCTAACAACACCACAAATCAAGATTGTATAGCTAACCCAACCTACGAAAAGTAGGATAAAACGAGAGCTTCCCCGTACCCCTAACATTCCATACCAAGATCTTCATAGTAGCAAGATAATAAAAGAAAACCAACTCATACTAACATTCCTTCTCCATGGGATTGGAAGTCCCTGACCCTCCAGCAAACAAGGCATTCTTCAATGGCTTTGTGATCCCCTCATGACTAGAATTATCTTCCACAGCCTGCCCTGAGGAGACCTTTAGTTTTGGATTCACCTTGCTCTCTTTGAAGGAATGACTCATTCCTTTCATCAGACTAAAAGACCCTCCACCGGCCTTAGGATCCTCCTGAGCAACAGCATGGACCACCTGGGAGTCGAATTTTTACCCTCCAAACTAAATTAAAGAGAGAAACTACATCGATTTTTTGTGCTTCTTGATCCTTTAATTGGTGATTGTCGGATGAGGATCACTTTCCTTCGAATTTCTTCCAACTGGCAACCAAGGTGCTCAGCTAGTGCTCAAGATTTTTCATCAATATGTTGAAAGTTTTTAATCCTCTATGATCATTTTAAGACATATTTTAGTAGGAGGAAATTAAGCTAAAAAAAAAGATAATATTCATTTCAATCATTTAATTAGAAAAAATCTCACTTTTATATCAAGTTTAGAAAAAAAAAATCTTGATCCTTTTTTTTTTTTGCTAAAGCAAAAGAAGAGGGGGGATAAATCTCGATGTAGCTACCCCTGTAGGCCCCAACCCCGCCAGGTCATATTGGATTCGAGTCACGATTTTTACGCGTGCTCTCTCCACCATAGGTGAGTACGTCAACGTGACACCACCAAGACGCCGGAGTAGTGCGTTCTCTCGCCACACGTGATCGTGCATTCTCTAGCCACACGTGATCGATCACATGTGATCGATGGGAGACGAAGCTAAGTCTCTACCAACCGGGCTACCGTCTTAGCGATGATCCTTTAAAATTCAATTTCTACTATTCTTAATATTTAATTCACATCTTGATTCATGTTCGAGTGATAAACCAAAGATATTAATTAACTGATATGGTAATTACGATTCCTGTTTCAATTCATTCAAATTTTAATTTTGATCCTAAACTAAATATGTCCTAAATTTTATTAGGTACTTTTCCATCTTTCCTCTAATTCTACCTCTTGTCACCGCTCGGTTTCAACCTTTCTTGCCCGATGACTTGGGTTGATGGCTTCTATGGATGATGCTCGCCGAGGAAGGGGAGATTGTTTAGTTTGAGATTTGCATGGGTTCAAGGTTATGAAGTACTCTAAGACTAGGAGGTCGACGGGAGAAGAAGATTTTTGTTTGTCTACAACTCTAACAGTGAGCAATGATGGATTCATCAAGCTAAGCAACAATAATGTGGAAGATGGTGGGGGTGGTGCGAGGAGTCAACATTTGCCCCCTCTCTATTTGTCTTTTCCTTTTGTTGTATGGGTCGTGAGTTGCTACGACGGATTTGGATGGGCATGCAGTCGGCCTGAGTGATGGTAACAAAGCTTTGGGTGCCTACAACTTAACACAATAATATTGAGGCAACGCTAAAGCCCAGGGTACATAACCAGTAGCCTTCTTTAGCCATAAATAACCGATAAATAAAGCTTTTTTGCAGCTGCATTTTTTCATGCTCTCTACGTGGAAAATGTGAGGATAAATTATTTCATATTTTCGAGCTAGATTTTCCATTTATAGATCCTCTTATACGAGTTGCATGTAGTGTTTGTAATTCTTTCTGTTACTGTCAAGATCGCCGTGGCCCATAGCTACTGTCGGCATCGGATCGTCCCTCATCTTTTCGGAACCGGCCTGCTCTTCGGGACCGGCAAAACAGAGTTAGAGATCCGGGCCTGGGAATGGATCCTTTTGATCGAGCTCCTGAGATGGACTCAATGCTAGGAGTGAATAATGTATGAGAAGGGTGCAAGTGAGTCGGGAAAAGTAGTGGTCGAGGTAAATTGGAACTAGATGGCTGTGTCCGGGCGACCCTTCTCGCGAATCTCTGGTAGCCTTGAATTCTCGGTCTTCTTGGTGGTTCTCCTATATGGCCCCTTTCCTCTTACTTGCTGGAGTGTTTTCTTGCTTACCTCCCTGCTGGGGATGTCGATGGCTCTTATAAGTCCAGGTGGTTGCTGAACGCCTACCTCGGGATCTCCCCCGTGCCAGCAGGGGCGTGCGGCGGTATTCAATGCCGTGGATGGGACGTCTTTTCTGGTTCGTGACAAGGAAACGTACCATGCACCCTGACATTCCTTCCGGTCGCTCCATTCCGAAAAACTTGGTAGGACCTCGATCGGAGGGCAGCCACCATCGGGATTCGATTCTCCTGGTTGACTTCATCTTTCAGGTGATACAGACGGTTGGTGGAGAGTGCGGTGCCTCGATCAGGGAGCTTCCTCCTTTTCTAGTGTAAGTGGTAGCTGGGGGCGATCATCACGGCCTGGTGGGTGCTTCCTTGCAGTCCTCAGGCGGCTCGTCGGCGTCCAAGGAGGACGGCGTCGCCCCTTCGGTTGCTGGCGCCTTCGTTCAAGATGAAGGCCGAACTGGAGAGGATGGCCTCGACTCCGGTCCAAGGGGCCCGACTTCGAGGGGCTCGACCTGGCGGAGGAGGGCAGGGCTCGACTCCGAGGAGCTCGACCTCGAAGGGGCTCTATCTAGCGGAGGAGGGCTGGGCTCGACTTTAGACCAAGGGGCTCGACTTCGAGGGGGCTCGACCTGGCGGAGGAGGACAGGGCTCGACTCCTAGGGGCTAACCCTAATTATTTTATACATAATGAAATATTAATTAATATGTTTAAGTCATGTAGAATCCATCTCCAATTTTTTCAAATCCAAAAACTTAAATTTTGTTCTAGTCGACTCAAGCAGACCTAGCATCATGCAAGTCGACTCAAAAGTCAGAAACTCTATTTTAAAGTTTCATTGAAAACCTAGGTCACTTTATCTTTTTACTATTTTCTAGATGTTCCTTTCCACCTTTCCACTATTCCAAATAGTTTCAAAATCCTAGGGACTACTATTACAGTTTATTCTTGTGAATTCAAAGTGCTTTAATATATTAAAAAAATTAAATTTCGTCTCCCTTGTTTGCTTCCTTAAACCCTCTACTTTTTCTAAATTTTGATTGAAATAAAATTATTTATTTATAAAGTGAGGAATGATAAATTTAATCTTTAATGCCTTATACTCTTATACTTAAATTTATATTTAGGCAAAAAAGAAAAGAAAAGGAAAATATATTATGAAATCTTGCATGAAATAAATTTGATCTTTTTAAGGAGAAAATCTTATTTTTTAAAAAGAAGGGAAAGTATTTTTTGAAATGGTTTAACTTTGACTCTTTATACTTGCATTATAATGCTCATGTCATGATAAAATCTTCATAACCATCTCTTCGTGCTTGCATTATAACTCTCATTTCATGATAAAATCTTTATAATCATCTCTAAATATTATCTTGAAACTTTTTGATGTTGATAAAAATGAAGAGAAATATATGTTGAGTATATGCTTGAGCTAAATCTGAAATTTTATTTCATGAAGTATATTCTTAGTGTATCTACTTATTTCATATTAATAATATATACATGGATCACTAGAATCCAAATTTTGATATATTATCGTATCTATGTTTTTATTATAGTGAATATTTTATGTATCTCATATTGTATCTTTGATACTTATAGTGTATCAAATCTTGTATCGGTGCAACATTTTAAATGATACATTTTGTGTTCCATGCTATACATTTTGAATTATGTATGCTACACATTTGTGAAATGACAATTTCATTATCTTGATTTTGTATGATACTTTATACAGTTTTTTTTACCCTCTTTGTTGACAACAAAAAGAGAGAGAAGAAAGAATATGCATGAGATTAAAAGTTTCAAACCAAAAAAAGAGAATGAAATGAGAATAAGAATGAGAATGTGCATATTTGAGATTACAATCTAAAAATCTAATATGCATACATGCTTGTGAATGAGATTAATGAATTAAAAAGATTCAAAGAGATGAAAAACTAGAAGAGTAAATGAGCATATAATTAAAATTAAAAAGGGGAGCATTGAGTGTCATAAAGTCTAATGAAATCCCTATTCCCTTTCTAATCATTTAATTCAACATTCTTAATAGATATTTTCTTGCTATGATACATTTTTCCAAGCTATGATATAAACATGCTTTGCTGCAATCATATAAACTCTAAATTGTTCAAATGCTTAAACTCTAATATTATAATTCATATATGCTCTGATACATGAATATTTCTATGCTCTGATATATAATGTATATACTCTGATACATGAATATATACATTACTTAGATATATTTTCTTGAATTATAAAGATTTAAATCTTCATGCGTAGTATTTTGTCATCATCAAAAAGGGAAAGATTATTGATTCCATGAATAATTTTGATGATTATAAAATACTGAAGCATGAATTCCATACTAATCCTTTTGAAATATTTAAGAATATTTTTGTAAAAAGCTTTCCAATGTACAACCTTCAATTAAAAATCCTATAGAATAGTAAAATTTTTAATGAGCTCATTTGTATTAATAATGATCCCTTTAAGAACTCTATGTAATAATTAGAATGTGTGTGGAAAGCTCTTATAAATCCTTAGAAATATTTTTAAGTATAGAAAGTTCATTTATACTCATTAGGTTCCTTTAGATGCTTTGAAAGATTTTTGTACATGGAAAAAATAGAGAGGTTATTTCTTATATTTGAAATAGCATGTATATTCTTAAAAATCCTTGGAAGATACTTGAAAGCATTAAAGAGCAAAATCTTTTCAAAATCTTAAAGCTTTGAAGTTCAGGTTGCAAGAGCCAACTTGCACTGGAAAAGCTGACTTGACACGGCACACTCATCGATACAGTCCAAAAGAACATACTTTTATTCTGCGAGCCTTCTCTCTCGGGAAAAATAATAAACAAATTTTTGAAAAATAGTTCACAAAAGTTGACTCTTGCTCTGCGAGCCTTCTTTCTCAGAATGATAGAAACTTGTTTTTCTATGCACTGCAGATTTAAGCCGATTCCTATTCTGTGAGCCATCTCTCTTAGGATAATAGAAACTTGTGTTCCTATTTTTTGTTGATTAGAGCTAACTCCTCTCAGGCGAGTCGACTCTTATCCCATGGATTACAATAGTAATGGTTAGTTCCAGAACTCACAAAATTCAAATTCCAAGGTGTTTAATGGCTATTTCTTAATTTTCAATGATTATAAATGGCTAGATATGACTTTAAACACATGAAAAAATATTTGGAAAGATATAAATTCATGGATTGAAATCAAAAGGAACAGGCACTTGAACAAGAACTTGAGTATTCATTCCAATCATTGAGAACAAGGAGAATATTCTATGTAGTCGTTAAAAACTTAAGAGGAACTCAACATCTTTTTACCTAACCTCTTAAAGCATTAAGTGAGAATTGAAGAGCACATTAAAAAGCAGCTTTTGAAACTTTTAAGTAGCTATATATCAAGCTTCAACTATAATAATCAGCTCTGTAAGAGTTTATTTTCTATTGCGTTGTTTTCATACTTTTGAGTTGTTGTTTGGTTCAGCAAGGAGCTGAAATTTTGAATTGGATTTTGGATTTAAGTCCGAGATAAAATAATCCGACTATATTCTTGCAGGAATATAGTGAAAATCTCAAGAGATTCTTGGATAGTGGACATAGGAGCTGAGATTGCTCCGAACTACAAAAAATTTGTTGTGTTTATGTGATTATTTGTCTCTTTTACTCTCTTATTTTATTTTTACAAATCACACTATACTTGGCTCATATTTTGTTAAAGTTTTAAAAGTACAAACTAGTTTTTATTTTTCAAAAACCTAATTCACCTCCTCTCTTGGATTATCGGTCTGGACAATAAAGTTACTCAGCCAAGGTTACTCGATCAAAGTTACTTGTACTCGACTATGGTTACTCAGCTAAGATTTGCCTCTAGCTTAGTCATCAATTTGGTTGGCTCGTCAAGGCCGAATAGTTAAGTTGTTGTTACAACAAAGTATATAATAAAAAATTAATAGTTATATTAAAAATGAGCCTTAAGTATTCCTTACTCGATTAGTACATTGGAGGATTAGAAGAGGGATTATTTTTATCCCATATATTAATGAAAGTTCTTTTGAGTTATATTTACCTTATGTTACTGCCAAACTGGAGCTTTGAAGAAGCATCCTTCACTTGCAAAGAAAGTCCCTTGATCGAAATTTATCTGGTAGGGTACCCTCCGAAGCTTAAGTTAGTGGAGCTTAGAGAACAAATGAGAAATCGAGGAAAAAAAAAATGGCTAAGAAGAATGGCAGAGTCTCCTTCTATTTGTTCAGAATTGCTTATCTATTAAGGATCCCTTCTTACCTTTATTTATAGGTACTCAGAATAACCAAATTTCATTAAAAAATAACCTCCTTCAGTTAATCTTAATGGTATTGTCATAGTAATAATGGAAAATCTATTCAGCCTTGACACAACATCAAGGCTGTCTGGCCAACATGGCCATGGGCTTCGTTTGGCATCTCCAAGTCTTCCATCCAAATAAAGTAACAAGGCCTCTTCTTCCATGCCTCTCGGCGCCCATTCTTGCTCCTCTCATCCAGCTTCTCAGCCATGGTGACTGAGACGGAGCTCTTCATCACACCATGGCCTCCACGGCTTGTGGGAGTTGAGAAGGTCCAATTTCAAGGGGAAGTCGGTGCAATGCCGGGCCTTGTCACTATTGCAGAATGAGCCGTGAGGCCGATCACCTGTAGCATGGTGTTCTCTCCAGCATGGAGTCCCACCTCGGCCTGCTTGGCTTGCCCGCGAGGCCAACCACATTTGGCATGTCTAGACCCGTCCACCTTGGGCACACCCACCTCGGCTCCCACATTAGCATCACCGGGAGCAATGCACCTCAGCCGGCTTAGCTCCTCCCACCTCGGCCCAGCATGCTCCGTGATCGGTTTGGCACCTCAGGCATGCCTGCCTTGGCTTGCACGTCAACATCACCAGGGAGCAGCGTGCCTCGCCCAACCTGGCTCCACCCAACTCGGCTCGGCATGCTCTGTGACTAGTTTGGCACCTCGGGCATGCCTACCTCGGCTCGCATGTCAGCATCACCGGGGAGCAATGCACCTTGTGTTGGGAATTATGTGTCAAAGCCAATCGTCTAGGCTGTAGACGGTTGTGTTATTTGTATATAAATAAAAGTTATCTTTTGGCTGTTCATCATAGGTGCATTTTCCTTTTTTGAACTCTTATGTGATGATATCTTTTGAGCTACCTTGTATGCGATGTAGAGAGGATGCATCATGTAGTTCATAAATAAGTTCGCGACCAAAGGATGCGCTATTTTGGGATGATGGTGTATCGAGAGTAGGTCGTTGATGTCATATCTATTAGTTGTCCTTTTAGCCAAGCAGCATGGAGATGCTGGTATAACATCAGGTGTTATGTTTGACACTTCACTGAACGTGACTCTCATGCGAGATTCTCTTGCTACCGAAGAGAAGTCTTGCATTAGAATGCGGACATGAATTATTCCTTTGACTTGAGACCACTATGGTAGCTAGCAAGCAACTCACTATGCTTAGGCACCGGACTATCCGTATTTCTAATCTGGTGACGGAAAGTTACTGGGTACAATCAAGTACTTGTATAGCAGTTGTAGGATCGAGATAGGATTGACCTCTCCAAATGATTTGGATTGAATGCTTTATATACCTCAATTGAGAAAGACCTTGGCCAGGGCATTCCTTGTAAGGAGTTGCAGGGATTCTTTGAGACATATTCAGATGGACTGCTTAGGGTTGGATAGTTTAACCCTATACCATCCAGAGCATTAGGAGGTTTAGGGAATAAGTTCAATGCTATTCCATATTCGACAGATTCATGTTGCTCTACAACCTTCAACCTATTCGGATGCCGGGTGTTATTACTAGATGGCGACTTTGACTGGTACTGGAAATGTTCCTGTGCTACCGGTTTGGTATTTGAACTTATGGGATCACACATCGAGGGTTTCTTCTTGCTTTGTTGGCATGCGAACGATTGGGAATAGTTTCGGATTCATTTGATAAGGTGCTATCAAAACTTCTATCCGAGCTGACTCTTTTTGAACGAGTCGACTTGAGCCGAGTCAACTCAAATGGTCGAGTCGACTCATTTGATGGATTGTTGAAATTCGAGAATGCTCCATTAGATGATGTAATTGTTATGGAATTTAATACTGGGAGTTTCGAGTTTTAATTATTGCTGTTGCTGAATTCCAAGGAACTTCCAACCTTCTTGAAATTTCAAGAGACCATAAAACTGCTCATTTATCTCTCATTAATCCATCTTAATTATTTTGAGGGCTACTGCTATTATAAAAGCTGGGCTGCAAAAGGTGAAAAAAAAGCACGTACACATTCCATACCCAAAATTCTGAATCAAGGTTTTGACTTTACCAATATTATGGGATAGAGTTCTTCCTTGATCATTGAGAGATTAAGATATTTGATCTCAAGGTTGATTGAGTTTGGGTGGGATCTCTAAGTGCACACCTTCTATTGAAGGTTTGGGATAGAGTGTTGGAAAAATTTTTCAAGAGTTTTTGTTCCAGCACTACTGCAGTGACCACGACTTCAAGGAGTTGAAGATCCAGTCCATCGCTGCCGATATCGTTTCCAGAGAGGCTAGCACCTCGAGGGAAGGAGAAGGAATCGCACTACACGATATGAACCATCCATAAAGGCGGTACACGAGTGCTGCTTGCACAGTCGGATTTTTTCACAAGTTAGTGGCATCTTTAGGATCACGACTGAGAGGCGGGCATTTATGGAACTTTCGGTTCTTCTGGGTGAACGTCACCAAGGTATGTGCTTATTTTATGTATGACATAATTGGCTATGCTACATCATTGTGTGATTTCTAGAAATTGTTCTGTTTTATACAATGTTTGCATGATTTCATATTTATATTACTCTAGATGCATCTAGATCCTGATAAAGGGGTTATGTTAATTAGATTAACATCTTGATAAAATGGTTTTATCGCTTTCCACTGCTATATGCTCTTAAAAAAGTTTTAAAATACATGCATCTAGTTTAATAATTTTTTTATGAAATTAGTTTGATTTCCTTCACGTAGTACTCGGATTAAGATGGATTCGCCGTGGCCGTCCGGTCATAGGAGAGAAGTATGGTTTAAAAACCATCGCATCCCATTCCAAGAGGTTCTCCTATAGCGTGTAGGGATGCCGATGCATCATGATCTTATGAAGAAGAAAGTAAAGAACTTAATGGATTAAAATTATTTTAATCTTTGATTTATAGATCATAATTATGTTTAGATAAGATCTAAAAAAAGTTTGATCTAAAATTTGAAAAGTTTAAGTGGAAACGTTTAAAATTTTTTTAAAAAAAGAAAAGAAATGTGTCCTAGAAGAGCTGACTCGACCAGAAATCTGTGTCCTGGAAGAGTCGGCTCGAGCAAAAGAGCTGACTGAAGAGTTGGCTCGAGCAGAAGAGCCGACTCGACCAAAAATGTGTGTTCTGGAAGAGCTGACTCGATCTGCAAGAGCTGACTCGACCAGAAAATTATGAAACAATAATTTTAAGCTTTAAACTTTTATGAAATTATTTCATTTCATTTGAAAATGTTTCAAATAGTATGATGCACTTAATTGAGAATTAAGATGTATAATTTTAAGATTTAGGATATGATTCTAATCTTAAGTCATGATTCATAAATCATGGGTTAAATAGGATGGGCTAAGAATAATTCTTATTTGGGTTAGACCTATGTTTAGATGAATTGGATTAATTAGATATGAGAAACTAATCAAAAGTTGAATTAGGTTTCATTTCTTTATAGTTTCTAATAGTTAGAAAGTGTGATCCAAACATCTAAAATGATCTATTATGGCTTAGTGATTGATATGGTTCTTTAAGTCTAATCTGGTTGAGGAAGGTGAACAGAATTGGTATCTAGGCAAGTAGCCTTATGGTCTATGGTTATGAGGGTACCTCTTACCTGGCTAGCTCCTTTGTAGCTATTATCTATGGAAAGATGGTTAATGCCGCAACTTATTCCTTGACCGTGCTTACCTGGCCGATACGACTAACTGGAATTGACTCATGAGAAGCTCGCTGAATTGGATTAACCCATGCCAGCTAAGGTTAATCAGATTTGTCTGATTTCATGTGCCCGTGGACCAAGATGTTCATGAACCTTCTACAAGTTAGTGGGAGGATTCTTGATCATGGTCAATGTATTCTTCATATGTCACATTTTTAAATCCTCTAAATTATTAGGACATTAAAAGATTAAGTTATAGGGATAACTAAGTCTTAGCCTCCCATTAAGTTGGATTTGCAATGTGTCCTTTAGTTGGGTGATCATCGATAGTACCAAAGTACGGGTTGTCATCAGGCTATTAGAATTGACATTCATAATATGATAGCTCAGCGCAACTCTCTTAATGATGGTCAAGTGCCGGCCAAAGTTGGGCTTGATCATTCATTAGTTAGAATCACTGAATTTAGTCATGTTAATGGTTGGACCTAACCAAGACCTTCTTTAGCAGGAAGCCCAAAGGCCGATTGAAGTGTTCCTGGGGCAAAATTTGAAATACTAGAAATTGCTTGGAAGAAGTAATTGGTTAATTGAACCTACCTTTAGGTTCACGTGGATGAGCCGGCCAAAATCGGGCTTATGTGGCACCTTTAAGATTCTAGTACCCACTAAAAAATTAAGTGTAATTCCTTGGATTATAGGTAGAGGCTAATAATCTGAATAAAATATATGGAAAAACCTTTAAACTAAAGTCCATGTCTTTAGAATTAAAATTGAAATTCATATACTAATTGATCTTATGATTTTCTTTTCAGAAAAATGTCTGCCAACTTGTCCCTCCGCTCATTGCTTGATAATGAAAAACTTTTTGGCCCAAACTTCGATAATTGGTATTGAAGGCTCAAGATTGTCTTAGAACATGAAAGGATCATGTATGTTGTATCGGATCTGGCACCTGAGGTCTCTGTAGCTAATGCTCATACATCTGTTAGGGACACTTATCAAAAGCGGGTTTCTGATAGAACTACTGTACGTTGCATTATGCTGGTGGCTATGAACGATGAGTTCAGTCGCAAATTCGAGGAGGCCCAACCGGAGAAAATCTTGCAAAAGTTACAGGAATTCTTCGGCATGCATGACGATGTAGAGTGGTACAGGACTTCCTGTGCCATCTATAATGCCTATATGCGAGATGGGGCATCAGTAACTGATCATGTATTGTACATGACCGAGTTATTTGAATGACTGGCCAAACTCGGATGTCTCCTGCATGAACAGCTGGGGAAGGATGCTATATTGAATTCTCTATCCCCTTCTTACCTTGTTTCCTTGATCACTTCCGGATGCATAGGCCTGTAGTGAGCTACCATAGTTTGTTGGGGTTACTACAAAACTATGAGGACCACAACCTCAATAAGGGGTTGGTGTACTCGGTGGGAGGAAACAGGACAGTGCGTCATCCCTTTGGGAAGGAGAAGAAAGATAAAAAGAAAAATACCAAAAAGGTGCAGAATGTTGGTGGGCCCAGTCAGGCTGGGAAGAAAACGGTAGACCAGAGTCGAGCGGAGTGTTTCCACTGTAAGAAGCAGGGTTACTGGAAGAGGAATTATCCTCTGTATATTGCATCCCTTGACCCAAACAGGCCGAAGAAGAGGAAGCAGTAAGATGTTGCTATTAAAGGTATTTATATGATAAATCCATGTACCTATTCTTTTTATGATACTACTAATTGGGTACTTGATACTGGGAGTCCTTACTACATTTGCAACAAATTGCAGGAACTTCGAATTAGTAGGAGGTTCGAGGATGGAGAAAGGTTTTTGAACATTAGAGATGGAAGTCGAGTTCCAGTTCTGGCGTTAGGAGATTTTTCTCTTATTTTTGAATCTTGTAAAGTCATTTTACATAACTATCATTATTGTCCTGCATTTCTTATAAACATTGTCTCTGTAGGCTTGTTAGCCAATGAATGTTTTGAACTTTCAATAAAGAGAAATGTTTGCAACATTACTTTAAATGGTTCAGTTATAATGAGTGAAAATCTGGTAAATGGCATTTATTTGCTATCACAGCCTGTGAGTGTAATGTACACCGCTAGCAAACATCCTAGAATGGATAATGTCAGCGATGCTTTATCTCTGGCACTGTAAGCTATGTCATATAAACAAGAACAGGAAAAACATGTTAAGACAAGAAGGTCTCTTAGAGGTAAATGATTTTGAATCATTACCTACTTGTGAATCTTGTTTACTTGGAAAAATGACCAAATCATCTTTTTCTGGAAAAGGTGTAAGGACCAATGAAATTCTAAGTCTAGTACATACAGATGTATGTGGACCTATGAATGTCAGTGCTAGAGGTGGGTATAATTATTTCATTACTTTTACAGACGACCTATCTAGGTTCGGTTATGTCTTCTTATGAGACATAAGTCTCAGTCATTTGAAATGTTCAAACAATATCGTAATGAAGTTGAAAAGCAAACTGGAAAGAGTATAAAGACTCTTCAATCTGATCGAGGAGGCGAATATCTTTCTAGTGAGTTTTTAACTTATCTTTAAGAGAATGAGATTCTCTCTCAATGGACACCTCCGGGGACATCCCAACTAAATGGTGTATCTGAAAGGAGGAATAGGACTTTGTTGGACATGGTCCAGTCCATGATGGGGTTTGCTACTCTACCTATCTCTTTCTGGGGTTATGCCCTGGAGTCTGCTTGTTATCTTCTTAATAGGTCTCCTAGTAAGTCTGTGGACAGGACTCCATATGAGATGTGGTCTGAACGGAAACCGGTGCTGTCACACCTTAGGGTCTGGGGGTATCTAGCGTATGTTAAGCATTTGCAGATTGATAAACTAGGACCTAGGTCTGACCAGTGCCTATTTGTTGGGTATCCAAAAAATCTAAAAGGTATTTCTTTTACCTGCCTGATGAACAAAAACTGTTTGTTGGTCTTAGGACTATCTTTTGGAAAAGAAGTTCCTTAGTGAAGGAACTGTAGCTACTAAGATTGAACTTAGCGAAGTTCAACAAGTAAAAGAACCGACACATTAGGAGACATCTCAGAACTGGATTTGACTAATTCAAATCCATAGCCTATTAAGCACCCATTAAGGAGATCCGGTAGAGTACTGCGTCAACCAGACAGATTCTACATTTCTTGGTCCAGGATGGAGATCCCATTGAACTTGATGAAAATAATAAGGATCCGATCACCTATTTGGATGCTCTACAAAGGTCCGACTCTGATAAGTGGCTAGAAGCCATGAAATCCGAAATGAAATCCATGAAAATCAATAATATATGGACATTAGTTAATCCACCTGAAAGGATAAAATCCATTGGATGTAGATGGATTTTCAAAAGGAAACGGGGCGCAAACGGAAGGGTGGAGACATACAAAGCCTATCTGCTTACCAAGGGATATCGTCAGCGTTATGGTATTGATTATGATGAGACGTTCTCCCCTGTGGCAATGCTCAAATCCATTCGAATTATGCTTGCTTTAGCTGCATACTTCGACTATGAAATCTGGCAAATGGATGTCCGGACAACCATTCTAAATAGTAAGTTGAAAGAGAAAGTATATATGATACAACCTGAAGAATTCACATCCATAGATGAGTCAAAGGTTTGCAAACTTCAAAGGTCCATTTATGGACTGAAGTAGGCATCTCGGAGTTGGAACATGCAATTTGATAAGTGTATTAAGTCGTATGGCTTTGTTAAGAACGGAGAAGAACCTTGCATTTATAAGTGGACTAATGGTTCTATGGTTATATTCCTTGTATTGTATGTGGATGATATTCTCCTAATCGGGAATGACGTTCCAGCATTATAAGGAATAAAGGTCTGGTTTTCATTTCAATTCTCTATGAAAGACTTGGGTGAAGCCTCATTCATACTGGGTATGAAGATCTATAGAGATGGATCGAAGAGGCTTCTGAGATTATCCCAGTCAACATACATTGATACCATGCTGAAATGGTTCAGCATGAAAAATTTCGAGAAAGGCTATCTTCCGATATGCCATGGAATTACTCTCTCCAAAAGGATTGTCATCAACTCCTGATGAGAGAGAGTGTATGAGTAGAGTTCCATATGCTTCGACAGTGGGATCTATTATATATGCAATGACGTGTACTAGACCAGACGTGGCATACTCACTAGGAATAATGAGCAAATACCAGTCTAACCCAGGTGAAGCACATTGGAAGGTGGTAAAAACCATTCTAAAGTATTTGAGAAATACTAAAGACCAATGACTTATATATGGAAAGCTTGACTTAAAAATATAGTCTCTAAAAGTGGGAGAGTCGCCGAAGCGAGTCCAAACCACCTGACCCGAATGATTGGCAATATAGAAGGCCATCAAATCTATCACCGTGTTAGCCTCCCGATATACATGTATGACCATAATGGATGAGCAATCTCGCAATCAAAGAGCAATATCATGAATCAAAGGATGTGATGCAAGAAATTGATGGCCTCCCTGATTCATGAGGAGAGTGATATATATATATATATATATATATATATAATTTTATTTTATTTTATTTTATTCTGGTGCACTTGGAACAGCTTCATATGGTGGCTTTTTTTTTTTTTTGCCAAAAACTTCACAAGGTGGCTTGTGCGTAGGGCTGGAAATGGGCCGGCCCAAAGCCCATTGGACCGGCCCAAAGCCCATATTTAAAAAAAATTTGGATCAAATCCGGGCATCTTTTGGCCCAAAAATTAAATGGACTCTATTTTACAGCCCTAAGACTAGTCCAATATACTTAAAATTTAGTCCAAAGCCTGAACCAATTTCAGGTCGGCCCGAAGTTTATTGAGTTGGCTCAACCCAGTTCCAGATAATGAGCTTTTAGGTCAGCCCATTTCCAGCCCTACTTGTGTGGAGTAGTTTAACCATAACTTGGAAAGAATATTCTTTCTATCCCTAGTTTGCCTGCAACTAGTCTCTAAATTTCTTATGCTAGAGGTATGTATTCTTGGATCGGTCTTGGATAGAGAAATTCTTGGATAGATGTACACTACGGCATTAAATACATGATGTGTTGAATTTAGTGGCAGCTACTATGATATTTTTTTATTGGCTTAGTCAACAATATTGGTTGTAGACCAAGTCTACATAAGAATTCCAACATGGAATTGATTAATTAATATGTTTTGAAGAAATTAATGATAAAGCCTTATGATTATCAAAAATAAATATCCAGTTCTTATGTGGCGAGCATAGACAAAAGGAATATAAAAAAGTTGGCTTTGGTTAGCCTCGCATGAATCTGTTCCCAAAAGAAACACTAGCTAGCTTCACCAACTTAATATCGAAATAGACCCTAAATCCTAGAAATGAATAAAATTAAATCTACTATGGTCTTTGCCATGCCAGGTAGAGATGGAAACAGGTCAGCTATGAATCGGATCGGCCAAAATGTGTAATTGTTATGCAATTAAATTGAAATACTTCTTACATGTTCCATATCCATCTTGGATCGAGTTAGGTTAGATCGGATCAGGACAGGTCAAGTAAAAATTTATCATGTAAACATTCTAAATAATTATAATTTTGAAAGGATATATTTAAATTAAGATTATAGTAGGTCAAGTTCGAGATAGGACATATCACTACTGGAACGCGATCTAAACTCAGTTCGGATATTTTATTTAAAATGCATATCCCTGGGTTTCATCTGGTTAAGAAAAATCTACTCCAATTGGATAGTATTGGATATAATGTGGATCGGGTATAATTACCATTCCTAATATCAAGTATCATGGAGTAAGAGTTTAAATTACAATTCATATAAATAAAAAAATTGATTTGTCACTACACAAATCTCAAAAATATTACTAATTGATGGGATCAAAATCATTGCTAAATACTCCTTCCTTTTGAATAATTCACAAGCATTGTCAATGTCTTCTTCTAATTCTGCATAACCATTCGCAGGATTCCCATGTTACATAAACGTGTTCCTTCGCCATCTCAGTTTTGTCACCGACAAATCAGAGTATTGCATATGATTTCAACCATTGCGGAAGCTGGAAGACAATAGTTAGCATGGCGAAGGAGTGCTGGATGCCAACTTAAGTTGTACAACAATAACAGAGTGCTGGATGCCAACTCAAGCTATACAATAGTAACAAATTTGAGGTATTAAGATATACATTAGGGGAATGCTTGTTCCATGTGTAGGCTCATGTGTGGTGCACCTAAAGCCCAGGGGAGCCACACAGGTTTGGGGGCTTAGGCTTATAAGTCCCCAGGGTCCCAAAGTCATGTTTGGATCAAGGGATTTGACTCAAGGATTAGGATTTTTATATGTGACTTGTTAGGAAGAGTTTTTTAGAGATTGTATCATAACCCAGTTGGGTAATGGGATTTTATTTTAGGTCCAAAGATGTAGCCTATTTCACTTGATTGGTGAAAGGGGCTAATAAGTTAATTGGTTAGGTAGTTAGCCCAACTACCTAGGATTGTAACTAATTATATTGGACCAAAACCAAAATCAAGAACCCACTTCCTTGAGGGAAGAGAGGAGACCGTACAGGTTGGTTTCTCATCCGATTTTGGGATGAGTGGGCGCACGTGAAAGAGGGGGTTATAACTCCCTCTTGCGGTGTCATGTGCTTGGAGACCTACCGAAATAGAAAAGGGAGCGTGCGTGAGAGAAATAAAGAGGATATCTTATTTTGGTCGGTTAGGCATTCTTTGATTGAGGAAGGGAGCGGTTTCCAGAGTCTATAATAGAGGCTAGGGCTTCTTCTTCAATTAATAAAGAATGATCTCTTATTTTCTCCCGATATTTATTTTTTTTTATTCTGTGCATGGTTTTGGTTCTTGATTCCAAGAAATAGTTTGTGCCGATTGGTTTTTTTTTTTTGTTTCTTCCAAGAAGTCGGTTGCCCTCTATTTTTCTCACGGAGAGTTAAGATCCCAACAAGTGGTATCAGAGCGGGTTAGTCCGTGAGAAGAATTCAAGAAGGAAGCATCTCTCTCTAGTTTATTTCCAAGAGGGGTTTCATCCCAGGATCTTGAGTTTAAGTTGGTTTTCATGTGGTATTTAGGGTTTCATCCCAGGATCCCTTTAGGATATTTCTCAATCTTGATTTTGAGTTGGTTTTTGTGGCCTGATCAACCATGAGTACTAGCAACAAGGTGGAGTTTGAGAAGTTTAGCGAGAAGGAAAGTTTTACCATGTGGAAGGTTAGGGTTGAGGATCTGTTAGTGCAGAATTCCCTGGATCTGGCTTTGGAGGAAAAGCCCGAGGAGATGGCAGAACGGGAGTGGCTGTCGTTATAGAAGAAGGCGTGTGCAGCCATCAAAGGGTATTGGCTGATGTGGCACTGTACAGCATCTTGGAGGAGAAGACACCAAAGGGTCTTTGATCAAAGTTGCACGTCCTGTACATGGGGAAGAACATGTGCAACAAGCTGATGTTGAAGAAGCAGTTATATAGCCTTCGGATGCAGGAAGGTGGGGATGTACTTCTTCATATTCAGAGATATGACCAGGTCTGTAATGATTTGCTAACCCTTGGAGTGAAGATGGAGGAAGAGGATAGGTCTCTACTCTTGCTATGCTCGTTGCCGAGTTCATTCGACCCACTTGTCACCACTTTACTGTATGGGAAGGAGACACTGGTTTATGAAGAAATTGTGTTAGTGCTTAGGTCCAATAAGCAGAGAGAAAAGATGACAACGAATGGAGCACCTCAGGAGGGACTCTCGGTTGGAGAGAGGACCAGGAGAAGAAGGGATGGCAGCAGGTGCAGGGGGCAGTCAAAGTCTCGGAAAGGCAAGAGAGAGTTCAGATGCTTCAAGTGCAATCAGGTTGGGCACATAAAGAGGAACTGTCCTCTTTGGAAGAAGCAACAAGGGGAGAAGAGTGATAAGGAATCTGTGAGCACAGTGGCTGATTTGGGATCTGAGGAGGACCTCATGGTTGTTTCGGATGTGCACCAGAAGGCGGTGGACAGTTGGATCCTTGATTCTGCATGCTCACATCACTACACACCGCATCGGTCTTGGTTCGTTGACTATGCCAAAATCGATGAGGGGACTGTGACACTTGGGGACAATCATCTTTGCAGGGTGGCTGGAGTCGGTACAGTCAGAGTGAGGATGTTTGATGAGGTTGTGCGGACTCTCACACATGTAAAGCACGCCCCACAGTTGAAGAAGAACCTAGTGTCGCTGGGATACCTGGAGAGGAGCGGTTTCGGTTTTAGTTGCCATTCCGGGAGTGGTGTCCTGAATATCATGAGAGGTGCCATGGTAGTGATAAGAGGGAAGAAGATGGATAATAATTTATATCAGCTTTAAGGGTCGGTAGAGAGTGGTGGATCTGACATAGTAGCAGCAGCACAGGATCAGCAGGGTTTGTACCGGTTGTGGCATTATCGCCTTGGCCACATGGGAGAACGCGGTATGAAGGAGCTGATGAAGGATACATGGATTCCAGACCTGGATACAGGTGTTGCAGAGGTATGCGAGCCATGCCAGATGGGGAAGCAACACCGGGTGAAGTTCTCCATAAGTTCAGCGCGCAGCGGAGGGCCCCTGGACCTAGTGCACACGGATGTTTGGGGTTCGGCTCCGGTTTCGAGGAGAAACAGAGCTAAGTATTTCATGTCGCTGATTGATGACTTTTCGAGGAGAGTGTGGGTATTTTTCTTGAGGGAGAAGTCAGAAGTCTTCACCAAGTTTAAAGCCTGGTTGGCAGAGGTGGAGAAGGAGAAGGGGCGGCATGTGAAGGTTGTGCGGTCATATAATGGTGGAGAGTTTACAAGCAAGGAGTTCCTGAGATTTTGTCAGGATGGTGGGATCAGGAGGCAGTTTTCAGTAGCCAGGACTTCTCAGCAGAATGGAGTGGCCGAGCGGATGAGCCGGACTCTCAAGGAGAAAGCAAGGTGTATGAGGTTGCAGGTAGGATTACCCAAGGTATTTTGGATGGATACAGTTGATACAGCAGTCTACTTGGTGAATCGGTCTCCTCATACAAAGCTTAATGGGAGGGTTCCAGAGGAGCTATGGTCTGGAAGAAAGGTGGAGCTTGGTCATCTCAGAGTATTTGGGTGCACTGCATTTGTGCACATTGATCCTAGTCAGCGGAGCAAGTTAGACGCCAAGGCCCCAAAGATGGTGTTCATTGGATATCCACGATGAGTCAAAGGATACAGGCTATGGGATCCTTTGGAGAAGAAGGCCACGATTAGTCGAGATGTGGTCTTTAATGAAGAATCAGTCCTCAGGAGGCAGAAGGAGGTGGAGGTTCGCAGGAGGTCCAATCGGATGCGGTTGGGCAGGATGCAGCTCAGCAAGGTGCAGCTGAGCAACAACTGACCTCATATACAATTTTACCTTTTGCAGATATATTGGGAGGATCTCAGATTCAGGTGGAGCACTCTTCAGTGGTGCCTCCACGTGTAAAGAGCAACGAGATGCATGCTCATGGCCTAGATGAGCAGAGGGAGAAGCCACCTCCCAGTCCAGGCGTCGGAATCGCATTGCATAAGCCTAAGCGGATCATGAGGCAGCCACTACGATATCATTTTGATGAAACCATGTCGTATGCTTTGGTGGCTACTAGTGGTGGACTGGAGACCTACGAGAAAGCGGTGGCAAGCCAGGATCGTGATAGATGGGTCCAAGCCATGGCAGAGGAGATGCAGTCTCTACATAAAAATAAGACTTGGCAGTTGGTGGCACCGCCGAGTGGAAAGAAACCCATTGGTTGCAAATGGGTGTTTTAGTGCAAGGAAGGAATCTCAGAGAAGGAAGGGCCTAGGTACAAGGCCAGGTTGGTGGCCAAAGGATACTCCCAGAAGGAAGGCATTGACTACAATGAGGTGTTCTCACCAGTGGTTCGACATACATCTATCAGATTGTTGTTGAGTGTTGTAGCGGTGCATGACTTGGAGCTGGAGCAAATGGATGTCAGGACGGCCTTCCTCCATGGGGATTTGGAGGAGGAAATATATATGAAGCAGCCACAAGGGTTCGAGGAGCCAGGGTCAGAAGGAAAGATATGTCTTTTGCAAAGATCATTGTATGGATTGAAGCAGTCGCCGAGGCAGTGGTACCTACGGTTTGATGCATATGTGAGGAGCATTGGCATAACCAGATGTGAGTATGAACCTTGTGTGTATGTTAGAATTCTTGAAGATAACTCTAGATTGTACCTACTTTTGTATATGGATGATATGTTAATAGCATGCAAAAGTAGAGAAGTTGTAGAGGACCTAAAGGTAGCTTTGTCACATGAATTTGAAATGAAGGATTTGGGTCCTGCTACAAGGATACTAGGGATGGAGATCTTCAGGGACAGAGCCAGGAGGATGCTTCAATTGTCTCAAGGGAATTACATCAAGAGAGTCTTGGAGAGATTCAGCATGGATGGTACGAAACCGGTAGCATTGCCTCGTGGCGGTCATGTTAAGCTCTCTAAGTTGATGTCACCCAGGACTGAGGTGGAGGCCAAGGAGATGACGAGAGTACCATATGCTTCAGGAGTTGGGAGTCTGATGTATGCAATGGTGTGTAGTAGGCCAGATCTCGAGTATGCAGTTCGCCAGGTCAGCAGGTTTATGGCGAATCCAAGCAGAGAGCATTGGAGAGCACTGAAAGGTATCTTCAGGTACTTAGTGGGCATAACTGGAGTTGGCATATGCTACAGGCGCCGTAGCATGGAGGACGACTCTAGGGTGTCATGGAGGCTTAAGACAGGATGCTTGGGTTTGTGGATGCTGATTATGGTAGTGATTTGGACACGAGACGTTCCACTACAGGTTATGTGTTTATGATGAATGGTAGTCCAATCTCGTGGAGGTCAGGTCTACAGGCGATTACAGCATTCTGTACTACAGAGTCAGAGTACATTGATATTTCTGAGGCAGCCAAGGAAGCTATGTGGCTGAAGGGACTTGCATTGGGGATGGGCATTGCACAGGGAGCAATCAAGATTTATTCAGATAGCCAGAGTGCATTGTGTTTGGTCCATAATCCGGTCTATCATGCTAGGACCAAACATATTGACATCAGGTATCACAGGATTCGAGAGCTGGTGGAAGATGGTGAAGTGGAGCTCGCCAAGGTGTCTACTGCAGAGAACATGGCTGATACACTTACCAAGGTTCTTCCAAGGAATAGCTTCTTCAGATATGGAGCTCTGATGGGATTGATGGACCGGGGAGAGCTTACTGGAACTTTGGAGCGCCAAGGTGGAGATTGTAGGCTCATGTGTGGCGCACCCAAAGCCCAGGGGAGCCACACAGATTTGGGGGCTTAGGCTTATAAGTCCCCATGACCCCAGAGTCATGTTTGGATTAAGGGGATTTGACCCAAGGATTAGGATTTTCATATGTGACTTGTTGGGGGAGTTTTTTAGAGATTGTATCATAACCCAGTGGGGTCATGGGTTTTATTTTAGGTCCAGAGGTGTAGCCTATTTCACTTGATTGGTGAAAGGGGCTAATTGGTTAATTGATTAGGTAGTTAGCCCAACTACCTAGGATTGTAACAAATTATATTGGATCCAAGATCAAGAACCCACTTTCTTGAGGGAAGAGAGGAGACCGTACGGGTTGGTTTCTCATCTGGTTTTTGGATGAGTGGGCGCGCGTGAAAGAGGGGTTGTAACTCCCTCTTGCGGTGTCGTGCGCTTGGAGACCTACCGAAATAGAAAAGGGAGCGTGCGTGAGAGAAATAAAGATGATATCTTCTTTTGGTCGGTTGGGCGTTCTTGGATTGAGGAAGGGAGCAGTTTCGAGAATCTATAACAGAGGCTAGGACCTCTTCTTCAAGTAATAAAGAACGATCTCTTATTTTCTCCTGATATTTATTTTCTTCTCTATTCCGTGCATGATTTTGGTTCTTGATTCCGAAAAATAGTTTGTGCCGATTGATTTTTTTTATTTGTTTATTCCAAGAAGTCGGTTGCTCTCTATTTTCTTATGGAGAGTTAAGATTCCAACACCATGATCATCGGAATGAATTGAAATGAGAATCAAAATATCATCGGTTTGATTCATGATTGGAATTGAAATAAAATTTGAGGCATAGAAAAGAGTAGAAATTAAATTTTGAAAGATAGGGACATCCGTATTCCCTGTTGAATCGGAATGAAAATGGAATTCCCCCTCCCAAACCAAACAACTAGGATGGAAACTCATTCCCATTTTCACTCGAGAGTCTAATTTCCTCCAATCAAACATCCAACATTAAACTAGAAGCTTTTCTGATGCACAACTAAATTGCATGAGCCAATAGCACAGCGTGCATTACTAGTCTCGATGCATATACTGGTTCGCAACTACGGTTTGATTCTTGCCATAGACACTGGGTACAAGATGATATGCCAATATCAATTCATCACCATATGAGCCAACACACCCAAGGACCGGTACGCCCTAGTATGGCACACCATGGGTAACATGGTTTTTTTTTTTTTTTTTTTTTTTTTTTTTTTTAAATAAAAAAAAAAACCCTCGAGTGAGATGCAGAATTCATACTCAAGTAAACAAGTTACCAGCCAATCACATTCCTCTTTGAAAGAGTAGGAATCGATGCAACTCTGTTCTGAATATTTATAAACTTATACACATATTTTCTATCTTTTTCCCCAAACAATAAAGCAATGTCTACATCCAGTGTGTGAAATAACATGTATAAAAAAAAGAAAATGGAAAAAAGAATTACACGAAAAGACAAATACCTTTGACCATAATATGGTGTGGATTTGAGCCTGATTGAAAACTGAACATATGTAAGCTATAGTATATGACTGATAAAACTTGTTTTGGAGCTGAAAGCAGCCTGGGGTGAAAATGATCAGAGAATGGCCAGAAAGAACACAATCAATGTCCAGAAGATACACTTCATGGAGTTCAAATGTGAAGAACGGCTGCTGGGAGGTGGCAATAATGTGACCTGAGTATTGTTTCCCCTCTCCTTTGCGGCATCCGGGGTGTAACTGCTTGGTCCAACAGCAGGCAAGGGAGGAATTGCCGATTGGTTTCGGTTAACAGGGACAGTGCTGGAATGCTCAGCACCATAACCTGAGTAATATAAATCGTGTGTTATTCAAACTTGCTATATTAGATGCATTATATAACTTGTAAGTCAGTTTATACTTACAATCAAACTTCTTCCAACCTAAGATCGCTCTCTCACGGTCAAACACAATGCGGAGTCCGGTCATGAAATTTTCTGCACAATAAAGAACCATGGAGCATATGAACTCATGTCAGATTCCATCTGTGTGACAATTAGTCCAATACAAAATAGAAAGAGACCATATGGCCATCCAATTTTTCTCCCCATATTGTGCTTGATTATTGAACACAACTCTGAGTCAAGAAGACTTCAAAGAAGAGCAACTCTCTATGACCCATCACCAACTTAATGTCACCCCTCTAACAGTTTTTGCCAAATCATGGCCGGCCTATCAAGAAACTGAAAACTCAAAAGACCAATTGTAGAAGACCTTCCTATTGGCCATATCTTGAGCTCGTGAAACTAGGAAACAACCCTTCAAAATTCTCTAGTCTGAAGAGTCTAAAGAGGGGGAAGTTACAAGTTTTGATATAAGAATTGCATTTGTGTACAAGGCCCAGATGATATGCCAAAATGTCAAACAAAACATAAATAAAAGGAGCCTGTTATGTCAATTTTGCCAGCAAACAGCAGAAAAAATAAGCATTTGTGGTTTGAAGGCAATGCTTGTGGTGATGCATTGATAAAAATGGAGCACGAAAACTTACGCCCAATAATGTTCAGTTTGGAAGACTTAATGACAGCCAGGCAATATGCCAATTTGATTTGCTGCACATCATAAAATGAAACAAAATTAGTAACAGCCAGCCAAGCTTGTAAAGATATAGCGTTGCATCTTTTACCTCTCTGTACAGGAAAATTATTGAACTATTTATAGGAAACTGGCTTCCACCTTTTGTTGTTAGATTTATTTCAGGTAGTGTAGTTGGATTTTGATTGGGACTGCAGCAACCATGAATAAATTAATCAGATGAAGTATAAAAGATTAAAAAGATAGAATGAGCCGGTAGTAAATTATGCTGACATTGACCTCAATTCATAGCAATACTCAAATGGGATATCTGGATCAGATTTGTGCCTATTCTCTTGTACCTGTGCATCAAACTGTAGAAGAAAAACAACAACAAGATGCTAGACACATTTTAAGGATCTGAAGCTGTTCCATTTCATCAGCTAGTAATTACTTACACTTTTAGCGAGCTCCGTGTACTCTGGATCAGCCAAATATGTGAAGGAGGTACCAGAGTCAACAATAGCACTAAACTTCACATCTACTGAAATATTCCCTACTTCCACTCCAGTTAAGCTGATATTGTATGTTGGGCTGGATGACAGTGTTGAGAAAGTAAAAGTAAATGAACATGGTTATCAAAGAAATTAAAAGAAATATTAAAAACCATTTTTTTCCAAATCCATTGCAAATACAACCAGCAGTATATCCAAAAAAAACTTACTGCCTGTGATTAACATCGAATGGAGTTTCTTCCTGGTCTGAGCTACCTTTATCTCCAAAATAGATTCTCCCAGTGCCATCACTACTAAAGCACATGGAGAAGGAATCTGAAGTGTATCCTTTACTTGCTAAAACACTAGGAACAGATACACTGTCCAAACCAAGCCCAAACAGACCATTAAAAGCTGCACCATCCAGAAATGCACCAGTCTGAATCTGTCCACAGCTGCATAATTTGATTGGCAACAGGATCACATGAGATGGACAAGATTACCAAATCTTAATTCTAGTAAACCCTGCAATTGTATGTTGGTGATAAGAAAATAAACATACCCAAAACAATTGGTGCTTTAACAACTTTCGGAATGGTCTCCTCTGTTTTAAAGTACAAAATATCCTCTACCAAGAACCCAGCAGATGTTGTGTTTTCAGATGCATACTGAACCATATAAGGGCAACCGCTAGTTGCCACAGAGCATAAGCTTTTCTGCTCACAAAAACTACTGCTGCAAGGAACCTTTTGGCTCGTTGACGACTTAGTTGGACTGTAGATGTTAAACTTGAGATTCTGTTGCCATGTATAATTCATGACCAGATTAACAAAAATTATTTGTCTCATAAAAGATGAAATGCACAAGTAAACAATAGGAGGCCACAGACAAATGTCCACATTAAAAGGGTACTAAAGAATACAAAACATGCACATAGACAGATAATGTGAAGACATGGTGTACAAAAAGATCTAAAAATTAAAAGAACAAGAAGAAAAGGTTTAGCTTAACAATAGAAATATGAGCAATAAGCCAATAACTATTAGAACCACAAGGATTCTTCAAAAGTATGGTACTGAACCCACCGTATACATCATCACATCATGCCATAAGGAAGACTTGTTGGACAACTAGCCGTACCATCTAAGGGGTGTTTGGTATGAGGTGATTCATTCAAGATCAATAAGCCAAATTTATAGAACCACAAGGATACTTCAAAAGTATGGTATCGAACCCACTGTATACATCACATCATGCTATAAGGAAGACCTGCTGGACAACTAGTCGTACCATTAGGGAGCATTTGGTATGAGGTGATTTATCCAAGATCAAGGATAATATGGATGGAGATGATGAGATCACCGTGTTTGGTTATACCATGACGATCATTAGTGGCAGTAATTCCAAATTATCCATACTTTTCGAATCACCATCCAATCCATTGATTGGATGCCCATCTTTGAGGTTGGGAATCCAAGATCACCCATGGGCAGTGATCATGGACCGGAATTTAAAGATAATTTTTTTTCAGTCTAGCAAAAAGAATTGGTACATCAATATACCATTAATATATTATATCAATATTAAATATCTGATATTATGTTTTATTGATAATGTATATTATATTTTTGATATATATTACATTATAATATATTATTAGTTATATTATAATTTAATGATAATTTTAAAGTAGAGTAAAAATATCTTATTATGCTTTTTATTTATATAATAAAAGTATTTAATATATTACTTCGATTTACCTTATTTCTCAAATCAAAATAAATAATTTGTGTTAATAAATAATATATTATAAGTATAATTAAAAATACTAATTCTATAATAACAATTAATATATTCTTATAAGATTAATAATTTAAAGGACTAATAAACATATTTTATAGAATATATTAATTATTAATGTATTAGTAAATATATTAATATTTTATTATAATATATTTTATATGATTAATAAATATATATTTTATGAAATATATCAAGGATAATTTTGGTATTATATGGTCAGTAATCTTAAATATTTATGAAATGCCAAACATGTTACTCATAAATTCTTGAAAATTTTTAATCACTAGACCTTAAACTATATTGATCTTAGATCATTAGGATCAAATCGCCAGACGATTCAAATCACTAGTGATGTTAAATCACTATGGTGATTCTATTTGGATCACCAAATGACATCTTAGATGATATAAACTTAGAAATTGATATCCTAAAGTATATTCAAAAAAATGTTGAGAGGTAAAAAAAATCTACAAGTCTAGTCTCATTCAAAGAAATCATGAGCTTTGAACCTTTACTAAGACCGGCAAAATATGACCCAACCTGACTCATGTTCAACTTACCATAAGTAGGTTTTGTTGCCGATCTCGCCGCCGCGCCTGTGGCTTCGGAGCCGCCGATTTGACTAGACCGTCCCGCCCCGGGGTCTCCTGGCTCTCAATCCTGCAAGACAAGGTCAGAAGCCCTGGCCGGGTATCTCGGCGAGGGAGCTCCGACGGTCAAGTTAGTAAACGGCGAGAGGGAACAGAATCTCCGAGACGGGCCCCCGAAGGGGTCCCAGACTTAGAGATTGTGCTAGCAAGAAAGGTCTCAGGAAGAATAGAAATCCGGCCGGGTTCCTCCACCAAGCTCGCGCCGAAGGTCCCCTCTCGGGATCTTGGATCCTGCTCTTGGTGCTTTTCCTTTTCCCAGCCTCTGTTTCTTGCTTACCTGGTCGTCTACTCTTCCCTTCCTTTTAACTCCTTACGTTGCCTTTTCGTTTGCTGCCTTTGGGAGGCCCCCCCCCTCGTCGCTTTCACCTTGCTTGTCGGGCCTAGCGAGGAAAGAGTAAAGGGAGGGCGCTGGCCAGACCGCCGACCAGACCTCGGGCCGAGCGTGAGCGCTCTCCTTCCCGGGCGCCGACGATGCCCGTTATCCGGCCCTGTTTGTCAGGACTTCGCCTCTCGACTGCGGAACCTGTCGGGCCGATGTAAGCGATGTTTCGCGCGTCGCTGCCGACCGTACGGGCGCTTCTCTCGGGGTGTGGCGCGCATGGCTCGAGGGACAATCTCGGAGCTCGCGCTCCTGCTCCTCGGAGGCTCACCGCACAGGTTGGCCTGCCTCGGCTGAGGTGGACCCCTCCTGGGCGGACACCTGGCGGAGCGCCAGAGGGGCGCTCGACTTCGGCCAAGGTGGTCCCGTCTCCGGGCGCCACCTGGCGAAGGAGCGAGAGGGCCCGGCTTGACCTCGGCCGAGGAGGGACCGTCTCAGGGCGCCACCTGGCGAGGGAGGAAGGGGCCGCCGGCTTCGGTCGAGGTGGACCCCTCCTGGGTGGACACCTGGCGGAGCGGCAGAGGGGCGCTCGACTTCGGCCGAGGTGATCCCGTCTTCGGGCGCCACCTGGCGAAGGAGCGAGAGGGCCCGGTTCGACCTCGGCCGAGGTGGGACCGTCTCAGGGCGCCACCTGGCGAAGGAGGAAGGGGCCGCCGGCTTCGGCCGAGGTGGACCCCTCCTGGGTGGACACCTGGCGGAGTGGCAGAGGGACGCTCGACTTCGGCCGAGGTGGTCCCGTCTCCGGGCGCCACTTGGCGAAGGAGCGAGAGGGCCCGGCCCGACCTCGGCCGAGGTGGGGCCGTCTCAGGGCGCCACCTGGCGAGGGAGGAAGGGGCCGCTGGCTTCGGCCGAGGTGGACCCCTCCTGGGTGGACACCTGGCGGAGTGGCAGAGGGGTGCTCGACTTCGACCGAGGTGGTCCCGTCTCCGGGCGCCACCTGGCGAAGGAGCGAGAGGGCCCGGCTCGACCTCGGCCGAAGTGGGACCGTCTCAGGGCGCCACCTGGCGAGGGAGCAAAGGGCCGCCGGCTTCGGCCGAGGTGGACCCCTCCTGGGTGGACACCTGGCGGAGCGGCAGAGGGGCGCTCGACTTCGGCCGAGGTGGTCCCGTCTCCGGGCGCCACCTGGCGAAGGAGCGAGAGGGCCCGGCTCGACCTCGGCCGAGGTGGGACTGTCTCAGGGCACCACCTGGCGAGGGAGCAAGGGGCCGCCGGCTTCGACCGAGGTGGACCCCTCCTGGGTGGACACCTGGCGGAGCGGCAGAGGGACGCTCGACTTCGGCCGAGGTGGTCCCGTCTCCGGGCGCCACCTGGGGAAGGAGCGAGAGGGCCCGGCTCGACCTTGGCCGAGGTGGGACCGTCTCAGGGCGCCACCTGGCGAGGGAGCAAGGGGCCGCCGGCTCCGGCCGAGGTGGACCCCTCCTGGGCGGACACCTGGCGGAGCGGCAGAGGGGTGCTTGACTTCGGCCGAGGTGGTCCCGTCTCCGGGCGCCACCTGGCGGAGGAGCGAGAGGGCCCGGACTGACCTCGACTTCGACCGAGGCGGAGCCATATCTGACCTTGCCGAAAAACTTCCACGTGGCTCGAATCACGCCGAGCGAAATCTGAGATATGCCACGTCTTCGTAACGGCCGTAACAGTTTGTATTTAAACTAAACAGGTTTGGGTCACGAATAAGTCAACCCATAAACCTATTTAATATTTGGTCCACATTTAAATTTTAGATGTCCGACTTGTTTAACCCGTTTAATATTCATGTTTGATTGAGTTAGGTAACCCATTTAACCCATTTAAAACTTGTTTAATAAACGGGTTAAGTGGGTCAGGTCGAGTTACTTGTTTAATAAATAAGTTAGGTTTAAATTTAAATTTTTGATCTATTTAATAAATAGATTGGATTCGATTTGACAATTTTTAGGCTCACCCGCATTCGACCTTGCTAGATTGCCAACCCTAGCCTTCATTGCTAGAGATGATGATAACACATACCTGATGGTAAATGCATGTCTAAATTTTTATCCAATTTTTTTTATGGCAACATCAGATTGATGCTGACATCAAGGAGAAGGTGAAGGTTGGTCAATTTCTACTTTTTGGGACTCATTCATTGAGGTTTTCGGGTCTCCATAGTTCATTCCTCTCATTTGTATCTCCTTGAAAAAATAAAAAATAAAAAATAAAAAACTAGCATGTAGGCTTTGCTTCCTAGAACTACGTTATTTAAGAAGCTGATGACATATTGCCATATAGGCATGAACAAGAAACTAGTTTTGAGTGCAATTTCAAATCATTAAAAAAACCAGTAATTTACATTCTACTAAATTATGCTCATTGTAATCCTTCAAAATTTCCATAGTTTCCATTTATTTGCTAAAATCTCTCTTCCTTATTCTTCCTTTGTTATTACCTCCAGTTAGCGCTGAAAATGGACTTGATATGGATCAAGTACCAGTATATCTATATCCATATTTATTTTATTTAATGAATACATATAAGGATACATATATTAGTTGAATGCAAAAATTTATATCCATATTTATTTGAATGGATATGAATACAAAACAAATATTGAAAATATAAATATAAATATGTATATAAGTCGAATGATTAAACTTTATAATCACAAAATCAAAGATATTACTAAGTAGATGATAAATCAAGTTAATAGCATGCTCATATGGCCATTTATTTTCTTTAAAATTTTATGAGTGCTATATAAAATTAAATAGCATTATAAATGGAATCAGATATGGATTGGATAGTTGTTTATCCATATCCATATCTATTTTTTAAATTTATATAGATACAGATACAGATATGGATATTAAATGAATGCTCAAATTTCTATATATATCCAGATATGACAATGGATCCGGACCGATATTATCCAATCCACCTTCACCCAATCTTTAATGCAATTGTTAACAAATTATAATATAATGCATAGGGGTGCAAATGGATCAGGTCGGACCAGGTGACTCGAGTCATGAGTGACCCCGATCCGATCCAATTTTTTAATCGGGTCCTAATATTAGATCCAGACCCAACCCACTAGAAATTGGATGGGGTCAAGTCCACTATCAAAATTTTTAATCCAACGGATCATTCGGGTTGGATCGGGTCCATAAATAATCTGGTTCTAATCTAAAAAATTTGGATCTAGATATGATCTGAATAAATATAGATAATTATATTTTAATTATTATATAACCAACTATTATTAACCAAAACATAGATAACAAACAATATTATTTTTAAATAAATTAAGATATAAAAATAATTATAACTCCATCTCTATGTTAAAATAAGTTCTATACAAGTTTTAAATTATAATTTAAATATCCGAATAGATATGATCCTAACAGTATTAGTATGTTCGAGTCGGGTCAGATCGGATCTAAATTCAGTAAACCCATACCCGATCCGAAAAATAAAATGGATCTAATTTTAGAACACGACCTGGATCTACGGATCCGTAAAAATGGATTGGATTGGGCCTATACGGATCGGGCCAGGTCACGGGTCAACCTGACCTATTTGTAGTCTTAATAATGCATCCGGTTGTAGGCCAGGTAGCAATCCTATCTAGCATTAAAAAAAAAGAAAAACAAATTACTTGACCCAATTTTTTGAAAAAGGGTAAACCACAAAATTTGAACGCTATCCAAACCATAAGAACCTATAATCAAATAGGTGATCTTATTCAACCAGATTCCCAAGACCCAATCACTATCTCAGCCACAACATATAAATCCAACAATCAAAACAAGAACTTGCACCTGATTCAACGAATATATTAATCATTAAAAACTCATAAGTTCTTCAAGTCAGATCGAATCAGATAAAAACCGGAACTTGAAATAGGAAAGGGTCCTTTACAAAAGAAAAGCAAAAAGGAGAGGATCTAGAAAACCTACGCTTTGTAATCCGTGGTAACGTGCAGAGGTGCGAGCGCAGCTAATGCAATCACAAGGCACCCAAAATAGATCGCTCCCCGTGTCCAGCGCAACCAGGAACGTGATGTTCGGCGTCCCCAACGCCACAAACGCGTAATGCAAGCTGTTGTTCCCAAATAAATCCCCATCACACTAACACCCAAAACAATCCAAAGTCCGCTTTTGAAACCCTAAAACCGAACAAATTAGCCAGAGATAGAGTGAGAGTCCGTACAATCCCAGGAATTGGACGGTGGAGTTGCCGTCGGCGAAGGCGAGATTTTTGTCGGGGTCGCTGCCGTCGGCAAGGGCGCGGCCACGGCCGCGGAGGGCGCGGTCGTGGCGGGCGAGGGTGGCGTAGTACTCGACGGAGCCCTTCTCGGGCCACCAGCCGCCGGGCAGCCCACCGTGGGCTTCCGCCCACGGCCGCACGCGGTCGGAGAAGCGGTGGTGGAATTCCAGCCCCATGGTAACCCCGGCGGCGGTGCCAGAAGCCGCCAGCGCAACGGTCGCGAAGAGAAGAAGAAGCCGGAGGGACGGTGAAGAAGAAGCCATGAAAGAAGCTTAGAAGGCGAGAGGGAGAGGAGAGGAGGAGAAAAGAGGAGGGATTTGAAGAGGGGAGGGGCATGGATTCCGTCGTCCTCACGTTGAATCGAAGTCAACGGTGCGCCCGGGACGTCAATTTCACGACGACAGTCGGCGTGGTGGAGGAGCCAGGACGTCAAGGCTTCTCACCGATGACGATGACGATGGTGTGATTGAGGTGGTGCGGCCGGTGATGGTAGTAGGATTATGGTCGTGATGGCCATGGTTGCTGTAATGATATATACATTAGTGGTCGTGATAATGGTAGGATATGTAAACGATGATCGGTGAGAATGGAAGGCAACCGGATGGTCATTTAAAATATGATTTTTTTAATTATTTTTTAAATATTAAAGATAAGAAAGTTTATTTTTTATTAATAATAAAAATATTTTTTTTAAAAAAATCAAAATATTAATATCAAATATTTTTTTGTCTTGATTTTTTTTATATTTAAATAGAAAATAAGACATGAAACCGTTAAGTTTTCTAGTTTCTTCTAATGTTTTCTTACTTGTTTTGTCAGTTGGTTAGGGTTTAGCATGTTCCAAGCGTCCGTCCGTCCTAGAAACGTATCGATAAAAAAGAATGCTTTAACGTATTCTGGTCAGAATTTTCTATTATATAAATAAATAATATTAAATATTTTATAATATTATCTTTTATTTTAAAAGTTATAAAAATATATTTTTTTAAGCGAAACAAAACGTATCCATTTTAGCCTCGCATAAATCTATATGATCTTATGCTTACTCTGGTACCGTTACTGCATGCAAAAGCCATGTTAACCAAAAAAAAAAAAAAAAAAAAAAGCCATGTTAACCAAATCCCTTAGGAGCTACTCTAGTTCGTCAGCGATGTATTAAATCAAAGCCCATAGATCAAATTAAAATTATGCACGACCTTGACAAGGCCAGACCTACTCCTAAATCTCTAAATTGAAAGGATTTGTAATGATTTGATGAACATTATATATGCAAGCTGGTCAATCTTAAATGAACATTACATGCGCAAGCTAGCCAATCTTTGTTTTTGAGAGAAAAATTGGCAATCACGTATACTAATTTTGTTTGCTTGTGAGGGCAAGTCGGAAACGAAGACTACAACCACCAATGCGGGCCCTGCGGGGAAATCTAGAGAAACGTTTGCGTGGCCGACGAGTTCAGCCTTTTACCCTGTTTTATTTTTAGTTTAATGTACAAATTTAAGGCAAAAGCGAGAGGTCGACTACCAAGGTAGTAGCCTAGTAATTGGTCATGACCTCATTTTATGGTTGGCTAGTTATAGATTCGGTGAATGATTTCTGGGAAAATCCGATTAAACTCATAAATTATTTTGAATCCATGATGGCCGGATTGAATGAAAGATCGGTTAGTATTCTAGTGATGTAAGATTAATATACTCATCTTTAAATAAAAAAATATTATAAAAATTTGAATATCTTATATTGAATATTATTTGATAGAACGAGAACGCAACAAAAATAGCTATACTGAATTTCTCCTCTTATTTCTTTTATTTAAAAAAAAAAAAAAAAAAAAAAAAAAAAAAAAAAAAAAAAAAAAGCCGATAAGAAGTTGGGCTTAAAGGAGCTGGGTGGTTTGATGCGTTGCTCGAGGGAGCGAATGAAGGTATGGAAGGACAAGTATTCCAACGACGTCCACAAACAAAGGAAAAGGAATCTTCCAGCATAGTATCCATCCCATATCTCACGTCCAGACATCATTTTCGGAAGCTGGGATGTGTGAATGTAGAACCGAAGTCCCATCCCATCTGAATTTCTATCTCAACCGCATTATGATTCTTCATCTACTCAAAAAAAAAAAATAATAAAACCAAAAATATATTATCTTAAATAATAAAGAAAAATGCTAAAATAGGTTAATTTTATTCGATTGATCGCTACAAGTATCGGACCTATCTTTCTTAAAACAAATAGTCCTACAAAACGAGTCACTAGCTATGGTTCAACACTTTAACGAGGCTAATTAGGCTAATGCTTTTATTTTGCCTCGACCCTTTCGAAACTCTTTTTTTTTTTTTCCCTTGATCTTTCTACTTCTATTTATATTAAATTTGTATGCATGCTCTTTCTCATAAAAATTATTGACTTTATGGGTTTCTTCTTGGATAGGGATAAATTTGACAACTCCTGCCAGGTATAGCTTAAGCATTGATGTTTCCTTAAAAAAAAAAAATCACATTCCTTGTTTTCAAAGCATATTCCGTTTATACACAAACTTAGTCAACAAATATTTTGTTACTGCAACTTCTCCCAGATCGGATTCGGTCAACTTGGCTATAGCGCTCCTCTCCCGGTTCCTGCAAAAAGTTCCCAAGGACCGGTGATGTTCCGATGGGGAACACTTCAAGTTTAAGTTAGTGGGAGCTTGAGGGCAATAGAATGGAGGAATCAATGGAGATGAGCTTGTGAAGCAGGGAGAGAGTCTTTACCGCCCAGAATCTTCCGTTTTACCTTATATAGGTGCGGAACATTACCAGAATCTGTTAGGGACTAGGCATGGAATGACCGATCTATCCCTAGAAGAATTTAGGAGTGGCCACGTGGTGCCAGGATGAGGCAGTATCGTGGAACTAGTGAAGTAGTGGCGCTGATGTGTCAGGGTTCTGTTGCAATAGAATTCTAGTATCGGCTGGAAAGGGCTTCTGGAGCCTTCTGATTAGTATGAACTAGGCTTTGATGAAGTGGGTTTTCGAACCCCTGATGAAGAGGGTCTTCGAACCTCTGAAGAAGATGAGGCTCTTTGGACCTCCACTGAAGAAGAGGATCTTCGGACCTCTGATGAAAAGGAGGGATTGAATCTTTGATGAAGAGGGTCGATTGGACCTCTGAAGAGGGTCTTCGGACCTCTGATAAAGAAGAGGGTCTTCGGACCTCCGCTGAAGAAGAGGGTTTTCGAACCTTTAAAGAAGAGGAGGGTCTTCGAACCTCCGCTGAAGAAGAGGATCTTCGGATATTTGAAGAAGAGGAGGGTCTTTGGACCTCCACTGAATAAGAGGGCCTTCGGATCTCTGAAAAAGAAGAGGGTCTTCGGACCTTTGCTGAAGAAGAGGGTCTTTGGACCTCTAATGAAGAGGGATTGAACCTCTGATGAAGATGGTCGATTGGACCTCTGAAGAGGGTCTTTGGACCTCTGAAGAAGAGGAGGGTCTTTGGACCTCCGCTGAAGAAGAGGGTCATCGGACCTCTGAAGAAGAGGAGGGTCCTCGGACCTCTACTGAAGAAGAGGGTCTTTAGACCTTTGATGAGGGTCTTCGGACCTTTGAAGAAGAGGATCTTTGGACCTCTGATGAAGAGGATTGATTGAACCTTTGAAGAGGGTCTTCAGACCTCCACTGAAAAAAGGGTCTTCGAATATCTGATAAAGAGGATCGATTGAACCTCTGAAGAGGGTCTTCGGACCTCTAATAAAGAGGAGGGTCTTCGGACCTCTGATAAAGAGGATGGTCTTTGGACCTCTGATAAAGAGGAGGGTATTCGGACCTCTGATAAAGAAAAGGGTCTTCAAACCTCTGATGAGGGTCTTCGAACCTTTGAAGAAGAGGGTCTTTAGACCTCTGATAAAGTGGAGGGTCTTCGGACCTCTGTTGAAGAAAGGGATCTTCGAACCTCTGCTGAAGAGGGTCGATTAAACCTCTGCTGAAGAGAGTCTTCGGATCTCTAAAGAAGAGGGTCATCGGACCTCTGATGAAGAGGAGGGTCTTCGGACCTCCGCTAAAGAAGAGGGTCTTCGGACCTTTAAAGAAGAGGAGGGTCTTCAGACCTTGACTGAAGAAAATGGTCTTTGGACCTCTGATGAGGGTCTTCAGACCTCTGAAGAAGAGGAGGGACTTCAGACCTCTGTTGATAAAGGTCTTCGGATCTCTGAAAAAGAGGAGGGTCTTTGGACCTTCGCTAATGAAGAGGGTCTTTGGACCTCTGATGAAGAGGAGGGATTAAATCTCTGATGAAGAGGGTCGATTCCTCTGAAGAGGGTCTTCGGACCTCTAATGAAGAGGAGGATCTTCGGATCTCCACTGAAGAAGAGGGTCTTCGGACCTCTGAAGAAGAGGAGTGTTTTCGGACCTTCGCTGAAGAAGAGGATCTTTGGACCTTTGATAAGGGTCTTCGGACCTTCACTGAAGAAGATCTTTGGACCTTTGATAAGGGTCTTCGGACCTCTGAAGAAGAGGGTCTTTGGATCTCTGATGAAGAGGATCAATTGAACCTCTGAAGAGGGTCTTCGGACCTTCACTGAAGAAGATGGTCTTCGGACCTCTGATGAAGAGGATCGATTGAACCTCTGAAGAGGTCTTCAGACCTCTGATGAAGAGTGTATTCGGACCTCTGATGAAGAAGAGGGTCTTTGGACCTCTGATGAAGAGGAGGGTCTTTGGACCTCTGATGAGGGTCTTCAGACCTCTGAAGAAGAGGGTCTTTGGACTTCTGATGAAGTGAAGGGTCTTCGAACCTTCGCTGAAGAAGGGGGTATTCAGACCTCTGAAGAAGAGGGTCTTCGGACCTCTATTGAACAGGGTCTTCGAACCTCTGAAGAAGATGGTCTTTGGATCTTTGAAGAGGGTCTTCGGACCTCTGATGAAGAGAAGGGCCTTCGGACCTCCACTGAAGAAGAGGGTCTTCGGATCTCTGAAGAAGAGGGTCTTCAGACCTCTGAAGAAGAGGGTCTTTGGACCTCTGAAGAGGATCTTCGGACCTTTGATGAAGTGGAGGGTCTTAGGACCTCTGCTGAAGAAGAGGATCTTCGGACCTCTACTGAAGAAGAGGGTCTTCGGACCTCTAAAATGGGTCTTCAAATCTCTGAAGAAGAGAGATTGATTGAACCTCTGATGAAGAGGAGGGTCTTTGGACCTTCGCTGAAGAAGAGGGTTTTAGGACCTCTGATGAAGAGGAGGGTCTTCGGACCTCCGCTGATTCGGACCTCCGCTGATGAAAAGGAGGGTCTTCGGATCTCTGATGAAGAGGAGGGTCTTCGGACCTCCACTGAAGAAGAGGGTCTTCGGACCTCTGATGAAAAGGAGGGTCTTCAGACCTTCGCTGAAGAAGAGGGTCTTCGGACCTCTGATGAAGAGGAGGGTCTTTGAACCTCCACTGAAGAAGAAGATCTTCGGATCTCTGATGAAGAGGATCGATTGAACCTCTGATGAAGAGGAGGGTCTTCGGACCTCCGCTGAAGAAGAGGGTCTTCGGACCTTTGATGATGAGGATCAATTGAACCTCTGATAAAGTGGGTCATTGGACCTCTGCTCTATCCCAGCCAAAAAAAAACCATTGGCTCCGGTCCATTTTAAAGAAAAGTTGATTGGGTATACACATTTATTAATGTAGAAAATACTATTTTGACACATGCACACATTCAAATTTTATGACCTATAAGACTATCTATCCATATAATCCTATGACCTATTTCAACTTGATCATGCTGCACGGACCAAATCTTGGAGTGAACCCGAAAACATGTACATCCTCCAAAGCAAAACAAGTCTAAGCCCCCAATCTAGGAAGGACTTGGGAGTCATGAACGGAGTCGTGCAATGGTACCGACCCACTTGCACTACAAGAAATATACCATTAGGGAAAGCTATTAATGGCGATTAATCAACCATTGTTAATAATGATATTTACCGATCACAAAAATATTAGAAATAGAATTTTATTAATATTATTAGCAATGAAATTATATGTATTATCGTAGTGATTTTGTCACTAATAAGTTTAAAATTTTATTATTACTGTAGATACCGACTCTAATATCGAAAAAGAGGTTGGATGGCTAGAGTTACTACTGAAATGACCTGTGTTGTCGCTAAATCTCCCGGACCGGGCTTCCTCGATCGGGCTTGCTGGTGGGCCTTTCTCCGTCTCCCGTTCTTGCAAAAAAGGTCTCACGAGCCGATGGTGTTCCGCGGGGGACACTACGATGGCTAAGTCAGTGAAAGACTTGGAGCAACAGAATGGAGGAATCGCAAAGGAGATAGCTCGTGAAAAGGAAGAGCCTGCTTACCTCGGGATCCCCCTTTATCTTATATAAGTATGAAACTTTACAAAATCTGTTAGGGCTAGGCTGGAAATGGTCGATTTGCTCTTAGAAGAATCCGGTAGTGGCCAGTGGCACAAGAGAATGGCGCCGTGGGATATGTAGAGTAATGGTGCCGAGATGTCAGGAATATATTGTAACAGAATTCTGATACAGCTGAAAGGGACCTTTAGGACCTCCAGGTCATCCTTGGAGTGGCCTGTTTTGGATCGATATGGGCTTGGTTGAAGCGAGTCAGTCGGACCTAGCTGAAGGGTCGGTCGGATCTCTGGCAGGTCGGTCGGACCTCTGGTGGGTCAGTCGAACATCAATCTCTGACCCAGTCTAGTTCGGGAGGCTGGTTGTGTATAACAGTTGCCCCTGCTCTTGGCCTTCGGGAGGGCCTGTAGCTTCGAAGGGCGAGAGCATCATTCTCGCATTGAATGCATTCATTCGTGGAGATTGCATATAATCAAGTGACTGCATAGAAGTGGATTGCCCTTGCCTTTGGATCCCTAGAGCCTGATAATAGAGTGGGCTATACTCGAGCTTTGCCGATCGGGATTTGAGTGTGTCTTAGAGCCTTCTGATGGACCCTACACTAGAGCTTTTATTCAGGATCGGACTTGAGTGGGCTACCCTATTTGCTTCGGGGTCGGACTTGAGTTACATGTGAATGCGATTTATATAGAAATTTGGATCTTTTATAATGATTTAATTGTTATTAATTTAGTAGTTTTGTAACTGTTTAATTATTTTATTTGAGGTATGCCAAGAAAATTTGTAGAAGCTGGTTATTAGGTCTGTTCAAGCCCCAGGTCCACCCATCATTTTATTTTTGGGGCAGTTCAGCCTGAGAAAGAGGAGTAGTGCAGAGGCAAAATTGGAGGAGAGAAAACACGTGAAAAAAAAAGCAACGTGAGGAGGGCAAATTGAAAAGATACGTGGAGAAATAAGAAAAAGACGCGTGAGAAAAAAGTGGTGGAGAAAAAAAAGGATGTGTTGGAGATAAGAAGAAAAGAAGTGGGATGCTGAGGAGAAAAAAGGAATGTGAGGAGGAGGGACGCGCGGAACGAGGTGGAACAAGAAAGAAGAGAAAAAAAAATGGTGGAAGAGACGGAAAAAAGCAGCGAAAAGCCCAGTGGCCGCACGGAAAGCCGAGGAGCACAGAGAAAAAAAATACATGGACGTAGGGAAGTGAAAGAAATCGTGCACAGATGCAGGAAAGAATTCAGAGACTGCATGATTTTATTTGATTTGTATTCTTCCTATTTTTATATGGTTTTCAATCAAAACATGTGCAACTAATTATTTTTGCTAAGGCTTAGGGATTTAACTGATGCAGTGATTTTGGATTTCAATGGTTAATTTGATTATTCTTTTACTTGAGATTTCTTTTATGATCGTAATACTTTTGGGAGATTTGATTAATTCCTCAATGAATTTTATCTAGAGTTTAATTGATCTATTAAATTTCTAGGTTGAAAAATAAAAGAAATTCATAGATTTAAATCCTACCTGAATTACTAGGACTTGTCTACACAGTGATTAGGATTATAAAAATCTAATGCATCTAAATTATTTAAATTGCGTCTTAACTACCGTGGTTAATAATTTCGGATAGGATTAATGCAATTTGAACGAAAGTGCATTAATCAATTAAGAAAACCTGCTGGCTTATAAAACCAGAAAATCAAATTAGCATATTCAGAAGAAATCATCACATCGATTTGGTTAAAGTCATGATGCCTTAGCTATTTTAGAATCTATCTCTTTTCGAAAGTTTGCTGCCATCTTAGTTTGATAGTTTGTTTAATTTTCAATTTAATTTTTTTACCTGAAATCAATAGTCCAAACAGTATAAGTATGTATTATAATTTGGATGATTGTCTCTGATCCTAGAGGATGACATTGGGTTACTACCCTGTATTACTTACACGACCGGTACGCTTGCTGAACACGTGTCAAGTTTTTGGCGTCGTTGCCGGGGATCAGCAACGGACAACATCCAAATTCTTATTTGCTAATTGATTTGGATATTTTTTATTGTGTTATTAACTTTTTTTGTCCCAGAGAACTGCAGACACTTTGGAAGATTTTGATCCGGAAATAGAAAGAACGCTCAGGGAAAGACGACGTGGACTCAGACAACTACTGGAAGGGTTAAGTATAGATTTGGTGGATATCAAAAGCATAACCATGGAAGATGTTGGTGAACATAACCCTCAAAATCTCCCATACGTACCCAATAAGGAGGTGCAAAACCCACATGGAGATAGACCTTTGTTTGAGTACATCAAGCCTAGAGTCATGGGAGTACAATCAAGTATTAGGAGGCCACCAGTTCAAGCGAACAATTTTGAGATAAAGCCCGCCTTTATCCAGATGATATAGAACTCGCTCCAATTTTCAGGTTTGCCTTCTGATGACCCTCACGAGCATTTAAGTCAATTTCTTGAGTTATGTGACACTTTTAAATATAATTGGGTTTCTGAAGATGCCATTAGACTTAGGCTGTTCCCATTTTCACTGAGAGACAGAGCAAAAAGTTGGTTAAACTCTTTTCCAACTGAATCCATAACTACATGGGATGACTTAGTTGATAAGTTCTTAAACAAATATTTTACCCCTCCAAAACAGCAAAGCTCATATTAGATATCTCCACATTTGCACAGAGCAACGGCATTGGATTACTACCCTGTTTACTTGCATGACCGGTACGCTTGCCGAACACGTGTCACTACACTAGAGCCTTTGCCGATTGGGATCGGACTTGAGTGGGCTGCCCTAGAGCCTTTGCCGATCGAAATTGGAATTGAGTGGGCTACATTAGAGCCTTTGCTGATCGGGATCAGACTTGAGTGGGTTGCCCTAGAGCCTTTGCCAATTGGGATCAGACTTGAGTGAGCTACACTAGAGCCTTTGCCGATCGAGATCGGACTTGAGTGGGCTACCATAAAGCCTTTACCGATCGGGGTCGGACTTGAGTGAGCTACACTAGAGCCTTTGCCAATTGGGATCAGACTTGAGTGGGCTACCCGAGAGCCTTTACCGATCGGGGTCGAACTTGAGTGGGCTACACTAGAGCCTTTACCGATCGGGATCCGACTTGAGTGGGCTGTCTTAGAGCCTTTATCGATCGAGGTCGGACTTGAGTGGCTACACTAGAGCCTTTGCCGATCGGGATAGGATTTGAGTGGGCTGCCCTAGAGCCTTTATCGATCTGGATCGGAATTGAGTGGGCTGTACTAGAGTCTTTGCAATCGGGATCGGACTTGAGTGGGCTGTCCTAGAGCCTTTGCTGATCGGGGGTCGGACTTGAGTGGGCTACACTAGAGCCTTTGCTGATCGGGATCAGACTTCTTTGTAGAGTAAATTGCTATCTTTATTGATAATATTTGCGGAGGTTATCTACATTCCAAGGACGTGCCACTTGCCATCCGTCTAGATGTCCGTCTAGATGCTCGAGTCGGTATGTTCCAGCCTGGATCACTTTGACTACCCGATAGGGGCCTTCCTAGTTGGGGGAGAGCTTTCTTTGTTCAGTTGGCCTGGATATCTCTGATCTCCGTAGAACCAAGTCTTCGACCCGGAAGCTTAGCCTTGACTCGAGATTATAATATCTGGCCATTCTTTGACGATAGGTCGCCATCCTCAGGTCCGCTTGGAGTCTGGTCTCCTCGAGGAAGTAGAGGTTAGCCCTTCTTTATCTCTATAAGGATTTTCTCCCTCGGGAGGGAAAAAGGTGTGTAAGTCTCGAACCTCCTAGGAAGTCCTTCGATTTAGGGCTTCGGCATCGGGCCGAGTTGGTGCCATCGCTGGGAGGTCGGATTCGGGAGCCCTATCACTCCTCTTGGGAGCCGACCTCCTTTCAGCCTGGCATCGGCTTATCGCTTGCTCTTCTGCCAGGACATATTTTTGGACCCGGGCCAGTAGTTCGGAGTAGCTTGTCGGAAACTTTTTGTCAAGTGAGAAAGTGAGCCTGGACGATGGCAGCCCCTTCTTGAAGGCCGACATATCCACATGCTCGTTGAGGTCCAGGATCTCCATTATCGTCAAATTAAATCGGGCTATGTATTCTCGGAGGGTTTCTCCTTCCTTCTACTGCATGAGAAAGAGGCAATCCGTGTTCCTCGGTGCCCGGTTGTAGGTCCTGAAATGGACAAAAAGAGTTTTTCCAGTTGGGGAAAGGAATGAATCGTAACTGGTCGGATGGCGGAGAACCACATCCGAGCCGCCTTCTTGAGTATTGCGGGGAAGGCGATGCAGTGGAGGGCGTCGGAGGTGCCCTATACCATCATCTAGGCCTTATAAGTGCCCAAATGATCCAGAGGGTCGGTGGTGCCATCATAAGCATCCACTTGGGGGATCTTGAAATGACGGGGGATAGTTTCCCCCATAATTCTGGTGGAGAATGGCGGGCGGGAGTCGTATGCCAGCGCTTCTCCTTTTTACCGGTCGACCAGTTCGACAATTTGCTCTTCCATGCATTGGAGCTTACTGGTTTAGTCCCTCGGGTCTTCATCGCATCGCTCATCGTCGTCGGAGACCGAATCCGCGGAAGAGTGTGAGGTGGACCTCACTCTTTTTCTGTCGGCATGAGTCCTCTGCGACCTTCGGGGCTCCAAGGTCGCGTGGGAGCGGTGTCGAGGGATTCCTTGCTGTCGACTTCCTTCGACAGCATGTGGATGACTGGTTCTGGACATCGCGAGCGGCTGCTATCTGTCATTGGCCGCGTCTTGAAGGTTCTGAACCTCGGCGGCAAGAGTGTTGATGCAATTCAGAAGGGTCTAGAACTACTGCTATCCCAGGGTGATGGTAGGCTGGGTGGCGTTGTTCTCCCGAGCTTGCCTGGGAGCGGCCTCTCCTATTGGAGGTATTCTGAGCTCTTCCTTTCACCATCGTCTTGTCTAGTGGTGGATCCCTCCTTTCAAAGAAGGAATATAAGGGCAAAGGTTCACCGCCCTCCTTCTAGCGCCAATCTATTACCGCTGAATCTCTCGGATCGGGCTTCCTCAACTAGGCTTGCTGGAGTGTGCGTCTCCCGGTTCCTGCAAAAAAGGTCCCACGGGTCGGTGGTGTTTCGGTGGGGGACACTCCGATGCTAAGTCAGTAGGAAACTTAGAGCAACATAATGGAGCAATCATAAAGGAGATAAGTCGTGGGGAAGGAAGAGCCTGCTTACCTCGGGATCTCCCCTTTACCTTATATAGGTATGGAACTTTACCAGAATCTATTAGGGGCTAAGCTGGAAATGACCGATTTGCCCTTAGAGGAATCTCGGTAGTGGCTAGGTGGCACCATGAGAGAATGGCATCATGGAATTTGCAGAGTAATGGCACCGAGATTCAGGAATCTATTGTAACAAAATTCTGGTACCAGCTGGAAGGGACCTTTAGGACCTCCAGGCTATCCTTGGAGTGGCCCATTTTGGACCGATATGGGCCTGGCTGAAGTGGGTCAGTCGAACCTAGCTGAAGGGTCGGTCGGACCTCTGGCGGGTCGGTCGGACCTCTGCGGGTCGGTCGGACCTCTGGTTCGGAGGGAGGCCGTTGTGTATAACAACCTGTAAAAAAGTCCACAGTTAGAAGGGGCTCTAGTGTTAATACTCCAATGCTCAAATCAATGATCTGGAACAGGTAGAAAGTAGTAAGCATAGAAAAGATTAATTATCGAAGATTCTTTGGACCTTGGATATTTATATAATAGAGCTGAGTAAGAATGAATAACTTCGAGGATACCAAGCCATGATCGTGTTGTTACGGGATTACAGCCACGATTTGCTCCCATGGATTATGGGAGGGGGCCGTAGTTTTCGGCGGTATCATTGATGGTATTAGTTATTCTCGTGATTTGAACAATATGCCATACAAAATCTCTAGAGTTGATCAAGTAGGAAAAAGCACCTCAATATCTCAAATATCAAGGGAGCCCGGTAGGATATACCTTGACACTTCACCCGAGTTGCCCAGTGGGTCTTTAGGTAGGTCAAGGGCTCGATGCTTTAGGCCTCAAACACCGGGAGCATCCCACCTAGGCATCAAGGTCGGTAAGCATGTAAATCTTTTTGGAAATGGGACTCTGAGCTTGTGTGATCCATATCCGAAGTACATACTCCTTCCTCCAAGGCATAATCCAAAGTACCCAAGGTATCCCATAACATTTACCAAAATATTTTTTTGAAAAATATTTTAGCGGTGATGATATAAGTATTAGCAATGAATATTTGCGATAGCTAATATTTTTATTTTTTTTTTTTAAAAAAAGTATTAATGACAACAAGATAGATGTTAGTGATAAAGTCCTTGCCATTGCTAATAAGTTTAAAATTTTATCAAAATATTTTTTAGAAAAAAATTTAGCAACCATGTTCACCATTGCTAATATATTTTAAAAATATATTATTTTTAAAAAATAATATTAGTAATGGCATGGGGTATCAGTGATGATAGTTGCCATCACTGATGCTCACATAAAATTATATGCATTAGTGACGAGTATTGCCATCACTAATAATTCTCCCCATATAAACTCCCGGGTAGTGTTGGATGCCCTATTCTTGACTGAAATAGGGCCTTATTCCATGCTATTCCCTAAACAGTCCTAAAAAAATAGGTGGATCCCATTGGAATCGATATTCCAGTCAACACTTCCTATTCCCGTTTTCTTATTCCATGCCCTCCATGGAATAGACGTATTCTAGCTTTTCTCATTCCAAGGGTATTATTGAAATTTCCAAAAATTAATTAGTATAAAATATTTTTTGATTATTTTAATATATCATAATAATAAATTAATTAATATAATATAATTTTAATAAATCATAATAATAAATTAAATAATATAAAATAATATATTTAATTATTTTAATATATCATACTAATAAATTAATTAGTATAATATAATTTTAATATATCATAATAATAAATTAAATAATATAAATTAATTTAATTTATTATTTTAATCGATTATAATAATAAATTAATTACTATATATAATTTAAATAGATCATAATAATAAATTATTATAATAAATCATAATAATAAATTATTATAATAGATCGTATCAATGAATTAATTAGCATAACAAAGTTTTAATAGATCATAATATTAAATTAATTAGTATAAAATAATTTAGCTAAGTAATTATAAAATTAAAAAATATTTGATAACTCATTTTACTTTATTATTTGGTCAAGGATATTATTATAATTTTAAAAAAAGTTCTCGTCTATTCTTAATGGAATACAAGTTTATTTCCACGTCATTCAAACATCATTTCGAATAACACTGCATTAATTACACTGAAATGAATTAGAATACCAGATTTCAAATTACGCATAAATTTAAAATAATTAAAGAAATAAATTATTCTAAAAAAATTTGTATTCCTATCATCAAAAAGTTCATATTCCTGTTCCTAAAATAATTTTTTACCGTCCAAACACCGTACCATCCAAAGTTTTTTCCTCCCCACCCCTGCCTCCTCTTCCCAGAAAAATCCTTCCTTCCTGCCATGCCGTTGCCTTCCCGGTGCCATTGCCGCCTTCTCGAGCCTGCCATCACCTTCTTGGTGCCTACAGTACCTGCCATCGCCTTTCCGGTGCCCGCTGCCATATTTTCGAGCTAGCCATTACCTTCTTGGTGCCTGCCATCATCTTTCTAGTGCTTCCGCTGCCTTCTCGAGCTCGTCATTGCTTTTCTAATCCTCGTCGCTGCCTTTTCGGTGCCTGCCGCCGCCTTCTCAAGCCAGCCATCGCTTTGTCGATGCCCGTCGCCTTTTCAGTGCCCACCATCACCTTCTCGATGCCGCCGCCAAATATCTCCCTTCCTTAAGCATATTCAAAAGCTATGACACTCAAGAAGAAATCACTTGCATCACTCCAAACGACAAGCAATAAACACCTTGATCGCGATCTCGCTCTGCTATCTTTAGATCGAACGGGGTGATATAATCTTCAGGTGCCAAGCTTTTGTGCTAAATGGAGCTTGCTCGGAAGGCCATATTCGTCCTGGGCAATTAGACGAAGTTCGAGAAATGTGATAACATCTCTTGGTTTCACTCCAACCTTCTCTCTTGATTGGGAAACAAAACACAATGAGGATACGGTCAGACATCATGGGACCGCGTCTCGTCCCTGGTTGAGACTTTGTATGACTTTGTCGGTTGGTTTGGGCAGCACACCATAGCGTCCGCCTAATCCTTCGGCACTTCAGACATGTGCAGGACCTGTAAATTTTTTTTTTTTATTATTCTAAAATTCTATACATTATTTTTAATTAAAATAATATTATTTTTTATAAATGATTTGAGAAAAAAAATATATCTGTAAATTCTATGAACCAAATGCAGAAAGTTAGAATACAATTCTTTAAAATCTGATCATGTAATTAACATATCTATATTTTTTATCATATAATCAAGATCCATCAAAAAATTTAGATTCTAGATATAAACTTATATTTGTCATTACTTCCAGAGTCAGGCTCTCCAAATCGAGCTCTTCCCTCTCCTCCTGCCGGTTCGGAGTTCCTGCCATTAGCAAAAAGAGGGAGGACCAATAGAGATATAAACTGCGACATGGAAGCTTCCAGCTACCTGCAACCTCTCAGAAGTGGCGCACACCTTACCAAAAAATTCAAACCCTACAACGCGCCACCCGCATGTCCTGCACTATGCATGCCTTGCTAGGCTTCACACCCTATGGCACACCGCCACGTCAGCAACCGTGCAACTGAGGGCTCTGATCCTCACGACACGAAACATGAACATCCTCCGAGAGGAGTATTCCATTAAGGCTACAGGCCTTGCGACATTCCGACGGTCCCTCCTGGAATAGAAATGCTCTACCATGGCTCGGGGCTCAGCGACATGGCACCCACCTCTCCTACTAGAAATTGCACCACCAAAGGGACAAGATCTGTACTACGCCGACGATCACCCCTAAATAGAAAGATCTCCTCTAAAGGACCGGTCCGATAGGGAGGAGGCTGCAGATAAAGAAAAACCCCTCCAGAAAGGGATACAAGAAAAGGGACATCTCAATGAAGTCCCAGGCTTGGTCTGGGCCACTCCTACTCATATAAAAATAGAAGAAAGGACCCTCGAGAGAGAGGCAACTGGTAAGACTCATAGAACAAACGGGCAAGGAACTAGCCAAGAGAACCTCCCAGCTCTCTGATCTCTACTCGATCCTGTCTTTCCTTTCAAATTCCATCTTTCATCCTCTACACGGAGAGTCTCCAAGCTCTTCGCCATAGAGGTTCTGTTCTCCTTGATCATCCCAAACTGACTTGATCGTCGGAGTATCCCTGCTGGAATTCTTGACCCGGGTCTCCTCTTTTTTGCAGGCCATGCTAAAAGAGGACTGAGCACCCAATGGGAGCTCGACGAGTCCGCACCACGTCAGAGCTGCAGGCCACAACAATCTTGGTGGCAACAGCTAGGATCATATATATTTTGGATTAGAATTGAGTTTATTTTGCTTTTTGAGAAAGCTTATTATATTCTTACATTATACTTGAATTATTTTGTTGTTCTTAGTTTCAAGTAGATTGAAACTAGTACTTGGGTTGTTGGTGAGCCTTGAGTTAAAACCCACTTAGGTTGTTGGTGTGCCTTATTTGAAAACTAACTAGGTTTTTGGTTAGCCTTATGAAAACCAAGGGATTTTGATTAGTGAGCCCGGAAAAACTAATCTACTGTAATAAAGATTGGATTATAGTGAAATATCAAAGTAGACCTTGGAAAGTAGATGTAGGTGCTTGGAGTGCACTGAACCACTATAAATTCTTGTATTTGTGATTGCTTATCTTTCACTTATTGCATTTACTTTATTGCTTCTGTTGCATACTTTTATTGAGCATACGAATACTTTGCAAATACACTAGCTTCGGATTTAAACTATTGCAAAAAATTTTAAAACCTAATTCACCCCCCCTCTTGGATTGCTTTAGCTAGGCCACAAGTGGTATCGGAGCCTTGTACTCAGCTTGTAGGTCTAACCGCCTTGAGTTAAAGATCTATGGCAACTCCTATAGGTATTAGTATTGTTGAGGGTCAAGCCTCAAATAGACCATTTTTCAATGGCACTAATTATACATATTGAAAAACTCGCATGCATATTTATAGACACTCTATTGATTATAATCTTTGAAAATTTGAAGTTAAAGGTCCACATATCCCTTCACTTTTAGTTAATGGCATTTGTGTTCCCAAGCTTGAAGAAGATTGGGATGAAAATGACATTAAGCAATATAATACATGGAAGGGAGTATATTAATCGAGATGTATGACTGCTATGATTTGTATCAATAGTTTTCTACTTAATCGAAGTATAAAGGAATTATTGGGGAATATATAATTGGACAATTTTTAAAATATAAGTGCACTCGTTAGACCAATTTCAAAATTTGATTCAGTACTATTATTTTTGGTTCTGAAAAATTAAAATATTTATTTATTTTTAAAGTAAAATATTTTGATAGAATCAAAAATTATTTTGAGTGATGATATAGGCCAAGTGGGAGAATGCTAAATTTAAAATCTAATAGGTGGCCTAATTATCATCTTATCATGGTCAACTTTTGACTCGATTATAAGTACTGGATCAAAGCATAATTGATTAAAGAGAACTATTTCCAATAAAATTGAATAACCAGGATTAGAGTAAAACTATAATTGAAGTTTTAATTTTTCATTAGTCTTCTGATGGGAGAGACACATGCAGCTATAAATAAGAGGCTACCTGGTCCATTTTCTCCAACTCTCATAACAGTGATGTGCGATTCCCCATCGATCGTCCATATAAGGAGAAGAGAGTGAAGAGAGAGAAGACCAGTCACCTCACGGATAAAAAGAAGGGACATCTCAAAGGACTGGATAAGGGACATCTCAAGGATTTCACAATCTACAAACTGGTACAATGGCCAAGGTATGTTTTACGCAATTATGATTTTGCATGCACATAAAAGCACGATCCATGCATAAAAGATTAAAAGTTTTCCAACAGGAAATTCTTCCTTTTTGATTTTGCATGTATAACTGGAAGCTAATTGATTGATTAAATCCATTGCTTTTGGTACACAATGTTGTGTACATGCCTGTAGGAAAAGATTTCCATAATTCCTTGGATCGATTGAGAAGATTAGAATCCAAAACAACATTTAGATTTGATAAAAAGAAGTTTTGATACATACATGTATTCGTCATAATCCTAAACTTACTTCCAATGCTCACGCGAACACCACAAATAGAGTCCTTCTTTCCGAGCTTCCTCAAGAGATAGGTGATTTTTGATGGAGAAAATCATCGTGACAATACAACTCACATTATATATATAGAGGAAGCGAAGAGGGGACCTAGCTAATAAAATAAAAAAAAATCATAACTGACCCTTTCATCACGAGTCAAGTCAGGCTAAGGCCTACACTATGCCGCCTCACTACACCAACTCACATGAGGTACTCCTAGTTCATACAATGATCACATAATATTGGGCTTATTATACGTCTATCAACATGGACCATAAAATCAACCTAGTTTTAATCAAACATAAAATCCAATTAATATTAGCCCAAATTAGGAAAAACTCTTACATTCTTCCACTTGGACAATATTAATTATATTTTTTAAAAAATATTTTATTTTAAAATAATTTTCGCATTGAAAATAATATGTGGCCATTATATAGATAGCACCTACAAATGACTTGGTCCAACAATATCCATCATGCCAAATCATGGGATCATTGTATTACTTCTCCGATACAAGACTTATCCATGGTTAAAAGCATTATTAATACTATCAACATGAGTCTTGGTATGATAGTGTAGCAAGAAAATAGCATCAAGGTGATCCAAAATAAAATATACTATTGTTCATGATCAGTCCTCCAATTTCTCTTCAACATATTTAGAAACAAAATAAGCAAGAGAAATTTTAATGGCATCAAACAATAAGTCATCTATCTCATATACTCAACAATGGTATCAATGACGAGATAGTACAACAATCTGAGACTTGATACCTGGTTTCAGTCATACATAATCAAAAGAGATATCTCATAATCAAAGCAAATTAAACATATGTATCATTAATCATGATTCTCTTTAACCACATGCTTTATAACAAGCTAGATAAATTCCACGATTTTAAAAGAAGTCTGTATTCTCCAAATAATGAGATCTTATAATTATTAAATGAGACATATGCATACACTGTTATTCTCAAGAAAAGATACAATCTTAAGATACTATGTATATTTTATTATTCCACATGTACATATAAAATATATAAAAATCAACCAAATAATTATCATAATAAATATAAATAAAAAATAAATTATATTAATAACTTAGTGTAATTACAGAGTCATTTTCACTAACTAAGTATATCAAAGAGCTCAATATGCCCATTTTTCAATAAGCTTTGTAAAGCATATGGATCTTAAATCTTTGACCAGAGGATCAGCTAACATAGACTTGTATCAATGTAACTAATATTATATCTCCTTCTTCACAAGATCTTTGATGGCCAAATACTTCAGCTTGATATGTTTAGACCAACTAGAAGATTTATTATTTCTTGTAAAGAATACCATGGCTTTATATCACAATAGATCAACACAGGTCTAAACTCGAATATGAAATATGAAGCCCAGCCATAAAATTTCTTAACCAAATAGTTGGAGTAGCAGCTCCATGATAGGAGAAATTTAGCTTGTATGGTAGAAGAAGCAATCCGTGTCTGTTTAATACTTTTTCAGGATACTGCACCACCAGCCAATATAAAAATATATTCAAAAGTTGATTTCAAATCATCAGGATATCCAGCATAATCTGAATTCGAATATCCAACCAACTCAAAATTATCAACTCTCCTATACATGAGCATATAATCCTTAGTTTTCTGCAAATATCTCATTGCCTTCTTTGCAGCAACCCAATATTGATAGCCCGAGTTTGATAAATATCTACCAAGTACACCTACTATGAAGGTAATGTCAGGTCTGGTATAGACTTGTGCATATATCAGACTCCTTATAGCACTGGCATAATGTATATCTTTTATCTGATCTTTCTCAAGCTAATTATTGGGATATTGATCATTACTTAACTTGTCATCTTTAACAACAGGTGAATCACAATGTCTATAATTTTACATATTAAATATTTGAAGAATCTTGTCAATGTATGCCTTTATGACAAATCCAATAGATAACAAGATCTATCCCTATGAATTTCAATTCCTAAAATAAAGGATACCTCACTAAGATCTTTCATATCAAAATTCTTAGACAATATTCGCTTGGTTTCAAAAAATAAACCAAAATCACTGCTAGCAAGTAATATATCATCGACATACAAAACAAGGAAGATGAAATTTTCCCACTGATTTTGAGATAGATACATTAATCAACTTTATTCTCCTCAAAATCAAGAGAGGTTATAACCTTATCAAACTTCAAGTATCATTGTCGTGATGTTTATTTTAGACCATAGATGGATCTCTTTAATTTGCATACCAAATATTCTTTACCACTTTTTTAAAACCTTCTAGCTACTTTATATAGACTTCTTCACTGAGGTTACCATTCAGGAAAGCAGTTTAATATCCATCTGATGTAGCTCCAGATCATAATGAGCCACTAAAGACATAATAATTTTAAAAGAATCCTTGAAGATACTGGAAAAAAGTTTCAGTAAAATCTATTCTTTCTCTTTGAGTGAAGTCTTTTGCTACTAGTCTGGCCTTGAAATGCTCAACTCTTCCTTGGAATCTCTTTTAGTCTTGTATACTCATTTGCATTCTATAGGTTTACAACTCTTAGAAAGCTCAACAAGCTCTCACAAATCATTATTAGCCATAGACCGTATCTTCTCTTTATAGTACTCATCCACAAATTAGATTGGAAAGAATCAATTGCATCAAGATAAGTAACTAGATCAATGGTATCCCCAATATCAAAATCATTTTGTCCAAGATAAACATAGAAATCATCTAAAATACGGATCTTCTTTGTCAACAATCTTCTTACTTGAACTTCTTCAACCGTTGAAGATTCTGAATAGGCCCGGAGATTAGGAATTCATTATCAATTTTATCAACAGGAATAAGAATTTATTTTCACTCTGACTGGATATAGGAATAGAAACAGTCTCGTCTTGGACATTGTCATCATCAGCAGTTTGGGAAGATCCTTCATCAACCATATCAAGTTCTTGAAATTTTGCAATAAGAGACTCCACTATTCTGTTTCCTCTCCTGGATTACAAACCTATATCCTTTGAAATGTTCCGGATATCCAATAAAGTAACAACGACTGATTTTGAGATCAGTCATTTTCTCTGCAGGATTGTACAATTTTACTTCTACATGACAATCCCAAATCAAAAATGATTCAAACTATATTTTCTTCTAGTCCAGAGTTCAAAAGGTGTTTTCAATACAGATTTATTGAAAACTCTATTAAGAATATATAATACAGTTTTGAGAGCTTCACTCTATAAAAATTCTGACATGTTAGACCTACTCATCATGCTCCTCATTATATCTTTAACGTGTGATTCTGCCTTTCGACCACACTATTCTACTCAGGACTTCCAGACATGGTATATTGAGGAACAATCTCACAATCCTGTAAGTACTTAGCTAACGGACTATATGCTATCATGTCACATCCTGTTTGTCATAGTACTTACCTCCATGATTAGATTTCACAATCTTGATGAGCTTTCCTAATTGTTCTCAATTTTAATTTTAAAATTTTAAATTTTCAAGGGTAGCAAATTTTTCTTTAATTAAATAAAGATAGCCATATCGAGAAAAGTCATCATAAATATGATAAAATATATATACTATAAATTGTAGAAGAATGAGATCCATTAATGTCGGTATGAATAATTTTCAAAAGGTTTGAACTTCGAATTGCCCTTCTTTTGGTCTTGGTCAAATTTTCTTAATACAGTCAATGCAAGTCTCCATGTCCCCAAGATTTAATGTAGGTAGGATGTCATTATTAATTAATCTGGTTATTCTTTTTTTAGATATATGTCTTAGGCGCTATGCATAACATAAAGGATTTATCATTAATTCTAGGATATTTGGCAACAATATTTTACACTTAAGGAAGTATTAAAATAGCAGTGGCCAAAGATAATCTATATAAACCATCAACCAAACATCATAGCCAATATTTTTAAATTGAATATCAAATCAACTCTTATTACTAAACATAAATCCATAACCAAGCCTATATAAAGATGAAATAGAGATCAAATTCCTTCTAAAGGAAGATACATAAAATGTATTTTTTAAAGTAATTACATAACCAGACTCGAAGGACAAGTTGATAACTCCTACACACTCTACTTCAACTTCTAATCATTTCCAACCTTCAACTTGCTTTCATTCAAACTTGGCTTTCGTTTGTTTATCAGCCATGTAAGGAAAAATAACATGAGTTGAATCCCCACTATCTATCCATCAAGAATTAATAGGGATATTGATAATATTAGACTCATAACAAACTAAAGCTAGGGGCTTACCTCTGTTTTTCTTTTTTGCTAACCAGGACTTGAATTTAAAATACTACTTTTATATGTCCTTTCTTCTTACAGTAGAGCACTTGATCTTCATATAATGGTAGCTTTGGGACCTCCTACAAAATAATTCTAATCATAGCTTCTTTTATCCCTCTTGAAATCTTGAGACTATTTAGGAGTAGTAGGTTTCCCTTTTTCTTATTCATAAAATGCTTGCTAGATTGAGATGAGATTGAGATTGAAGAGTAAGAAGGGCACATCATCTTTTCTTTTTTGACCTTTTCTTCTTCAGCAATACACTTGGTGATCAAGTTATTACACTTCATATCTCATCCAGAATATTGTAGGCAATCTTGATCTAGGAGAATTCAATAGGTAAAGAATTCAAAGCATGAGATACCAGAAAGGAATCCGGTAAATTAATTCTCAGACCCTTGAGCTTGGATTGGGGATGAATCATTTTTAGAATATACTCTCTGACACCTCCAATATTGTTGTATATCATTGTTATCAATTCTTTCATCAGGGATCCGATCTCAGCATTATTGGATATAAGATACCTCTGTTCAATAGCATCAAGCATCACTTTTGCATTGTCTGACTAAGATAGACCACTAATGAGATGCTCCGAAACTGACCTCTTAATAGCAGCCTGACTCAATCTGTTGACTTCTCCATTTAGCAAAATGATCCTTCTTTCAAGAGTGCTTTGATCATTTAAATTATTGGGTCTGGTCTCACATAATACAAGATATGTTAGTAATTTCAAGAGCAAACTCTAAGTCTTACCTCCATTTCTTATAATTTGACCCAGTAAGCACCTCAGTAACAACATTGTTATTGTTCACACCAAAAGTAACTATACAATCAAAACAATAGGAATGTAAAATATTAATTATCGGACATAACAAAATAATATCATATCACAATAATAAACAAGAGCTTGAATGCATATCACATATTTCTCTTTGTGCATAATATATAATGCATAAGTACTCTTTACATGAAACACAAACTAATCAAAATATTCCAGTATTCATGAACCTATCCCCTTTGGACAGACAGATCCTTGAAAGCTAGAGTATCTTAGCAATACAATGCTCCATGCTATATTTTTTTTAATTAATATACAACTCTTTGGGTAGGTATGTCAAACTAGAAAATATCTCTCACATGATGAAAAAATTCAATGAACTGATACAAAAAACTACTTGGTGATAAATATTATGCCAACCCACAAATTTCATACAGAAATAAATATCCAAGCTAAAATAAAAAGAATATTTCAAAATATATGTATATCTTAAATAATCAGTTACAAATGAGATACTAATCAACATGCACCCACCAATCGATTAAATTCATCATTAGCATTCCAATTAAATTGTACAACTTAAATAAAATGAGCAAAATGATTCAAAGAATGTCCAAAAACTTTGGATCAATATTTAAAATATAAATTTATAGGGTCCAAACTATAAAAGGACCAGGTTATAATATCAGAAAGGTTAGGGTCCTACATGCAAAATGACCTTTGGACCAATATGTAAATTTAAATTTTACAGGGACTAAATTACAAACGGACCAATTTATATTATAAAAAAGGTTAGGGTCTTGAATGCAAAAAAGTCTTTTTTTGTTAAATGAGTTACAGGATATTGGGTTATTGGATTTTGGGTTTGGATGCAAAATCAAAACCACAAAGCCCACCTTCCCCGACTTCTCCCAAGAACAAAGGGCTTTCATGGCCGCCACCCTTATGGATCCATCCCGCCAGCACCCCACTAGCGAGATCGCCACCAGGACTGGCCGAGGATGGTCGATCGCCACCTTCGGTAGTGTCGCCGGAGATCAAGACTCGCCCGACGACGAGTTTCAAGAGCATTATATTTCCTTTTTTTGTTGTGTTTTTATCTCGGCCCACCGGCGGAGATCTGAGTTCATCGATTGCTGGATCGATTCTAGATACCCGATTGCCACCGTCGGGAGAGACAAATTTTAATTAAAATATATACAACTCTTTGGGTAGGTATGTCAAACTAGAAAATATCTCTCACATGATGAAAAAATTCAATGAACTGATACAAAAAACTACTTGGTGATAAATATTATGCCAACCCACAAATTTCATACAAGAAATAAATATCCAAGCTAAAATAAAAAAGAATATTTCAAAATATATGTATATCTTAAATAATCAGTTACAAATGAGATACTAATCAACATGCACCCACCAATCGATTAAATTCATCATTAGCATTCCAATTAAATTGTACAACTTAAATAAAATGAGCAAAATGATTCAAAGAATGTCCAAAAACTTTGGATCAATATTTAAAATATAAATTGTATAGGGTCCAAACTATAAAAGGACCAGGTTATAATATCAGAGAAAGGTTAGGGTCCTACATGCAAAATGACCTTTGGACCAATATGTAAATTTAAATTTTACAGGGACTAAATTACAAACGGACCAATTTATATTATAAAAAAGGTTAGGGTCTTGAATGCAAAAAAGTCTTTGTTTTGTTAAAAATGAGTTACAGGATATTGGGTTATTGGATTTTGGGTTTGGATGCAAAATCAAAACCCACAAAGCCCACCTTCCCCGACTTCTCCCAAGAACAAAGGGCTTTCATGGCCGCCACCCTTATGGATCCATCCCGCCAGCACCCCACTAGCGAGATCGCCACCCGACTTCTCCCAAGAACAAAGGGCTTTTCATGGCCGCCATCCCTTTATGGATCCATCCCGCCAGCACCCCACTAGCGAGATCGCCACCAGGACTGGCCGAGGATGGTCGATCGCCACCTTCGGTAGTGTCGCCGGAGATCAAGACTCGCCGACGACGAGTTTCAAGAGCATTATATTTCCTTTTTTTGTTGTGTTTTATCTCGGCCCACCGGCGGAGATCTGAGTTCATCGATTGCTGGGATCGATTCTAGATACCCGATTGCCACCGTCGGGAGAGACAAATTTTTTTTTTTGGTTTCATGGTATTAGTTTTTCCTTCCACTGGTTCCATGACGGCTCATCGTCATGACCTTTGGGCCTTCACGGCTTCTCCCCGACCGTCACTGACTTCCATGGCTTCTCCACTTCGCCAGCCATCCCTCAGCACTGACGAGGACAGGAACAAGGAGATCAATGATCACCGATGGGAAGGAGGAGGAAAGGGGTTTAATAAAGTAAATCAAGAAGAAAATACCCTCTTGATGATTATAATAATTTATTTTACCGGATCTGAAGCATGGAAACATGATCGATATGAAGTTCCAGAGATAAATAGAAAACACGATTCCAATCTTCTACGGATACTAGGGCTCAGATACCAAATGTAGGAAAAGATTTTCATAATCTCTTTGATCGATCGAGAAAATTAGAATCTAGAATAATATTTGATATGATAAAAAGAAGTTTTCGATAATACCTGTATTTGCCATAATCCCAAACTTACTTCCGATGCTCACACGAACACCGCAAGTAGAGTCCTTCTCTCTGAGCTTCCACAGGAGATAGCGGCTCTCGATGAAAAAAATCCACATGACAATTATAACTCATGTCATATATATAGAGGAAGCGGAGAGGGGACCTAACCAATAAAATTAAAAATACCATAACTGACCCTCCCATCATGAGTCCTCACATGAGGTGCTCATAGTTCAAACAATGATCATATAACATTGAGCTCATCATACGTCTATTAATATGGACCATAAAATCAATCCGGTTTTAATCAAACATAAATTTCAATTAATGTTAGCCCAAATTAAGAAAAACCCTTACCATGCCTGCATACATGCATGCATCAGCAAATATTCATTGGATGCAAAGAATGCTGGAACACTTATTTCAAACTCTTGTTATGATGAAGGTATTTAAGCTTGTTATGTTATGCCCCGAATCTAGCACCGGAATCGACACGCGACCGGCAGTACAAACCCTAGATTTTATCTTAGAGATCATGCAAGGCCTAAGTACACAAGAGTCACTTACCTCAAAAAAAAATCTCATTCATCATCAAGCTCAAATATCTGCATAACTCTGGAAGAAGAAAGTAGGGTTATGAGCTTTACAGCCCAGTAAGGTTTCTATGATCACACCAGTAATAATATAACTCTGGAATAAGGTAAAATATACTAGTATATCACATCATGCAGTTAACAACTCAAATACCATGAAAAATCATGTTTTCTTTAGAGTTTCCATTAATCCATCTTTATCTTTAGGGTTCTGGACTAACCACGGTCATGTTTCAGCCCATGACTGGCAATCTCAATGTCACACTTCAGCCTGTGACTGGCAATCTCATTGTCACTCTTCAGCCTGTGACTAGCAATCTCATAATCGATCATGTACAATCTGCCCATGGCCAGCCCACGTACTAAGCCCATGACTCTGGCTGTGTAACCACGATCCCGTGGCATGGCTAGTCCAAACACCGCTATCATTTTATCCTTTCACATCATCATGTCAAATCGTATTACAATATCAAACCAAATCATGTCATCACAAACTTCTCAATGACTGGCATCACGGTCCAAACCATCAAAATATAAACTTTTTGGTAAAACATGATATATAGGAATATAATTAATAATCTCAAATATACTATCCATCTCGAGAAATTAAATATACGATGCAAAACAAACATGTCTGCTGATACTCCTATGCGCGGATCAAATCATGCCATATAAAACAATATATATAACTGGTGATCATGTCCAGAATCCTTACCTTCAATCGCTATTCCAAAATATCCTGTATCAATTTATATCCGGAGTCCATACGATACTTTCATGCTCAAAAGGTTGATCCTTACAAAATCCTACATCACAAATTCCAAAAAGAAACTCTCCAATCCTCTCTCCTCCCTCTCTTCTCTTTCTCTCTACTCATGTTCTCCCTTTCTCTCTTCTCTTCTCTCTTTCTTTCTTCCTATCTCCTCTTTTTCCCTTCTCTTTCTCTCTCATCTTCTCTTCTCTTCTCGGCTCTCTGGCTCTTTGCACTATTGGCCCTCCTAAATAAAAATCCTTGACGTCCTTGGTTAAAAAAGAGCAACAAAACCAATCTAAAACCATCTCAAATGTCGTCTGAGAAGTCTAAAACCATCAAGATATCTTCCCGGCCATCTGATCTAAGATCGATGCCTCAGACCGCATCAAAATCCGAATCAAAAGTCTATGATCAAGCCTAAACTCTCTCGGATTCATCTCAGCCGTTCGATCAGATGATTGGATGATCCAGATCGCGTAGAAGAGTCGTGGACCACCGTGAGCCGTGCGAAACCTGGGAAATACATGGAAATGCCCTCGCGACCGCCAGCTCCGGCTGGGCCGAGCCCATGCGCCCACGTGTGCCGCGCGCGTGGGCTTGGGCTGCGCCTCGTGCGCCCGTCCGCGTCGCCCGCCGCACTCGCTTGATTGCTCGCGCCCGCTCTCCCTCGCCCGTGGTGCATCTACGGGCCGGGTCCAGCAGGTGGGCCGGTCGGGCCATTTTTTTTTTTTTTTCCCTTGGATAAGTGACTCTTGTGTACATATAACCCGGCTTGACTCTAACCAATTCGCCATCCTCGTGATGCTGACCTTAACTTAACCCCGAAATGGAACCTAAAAGACAAATCACACATTTGATGCGGGCTTCCCTTTGTCAATCTGGTGGTCTTTGTCATAGAAATTTGGTATGTTGATTGCCCACATAACCACTAGTTTAAAAATGTAAAACAAGCTCTTTTAGCTCCATCATTTAGACGGTGAAGTGTGAATATTATACTCTCACCATTTGAAAATATCATCGGTTAATCCATCTCCGGATGATACCGTGCCTTTGTTTTTCAACTAACCGTCGCTATTGAAAGCAATGTTTATATGTTAGGTGGAAATGGGATTGAATCAAGATATGTGTTTTTTAATTTCCATCATTGTGGTTGTTACTGTCCCGCCAGAAGTTTGATAGGTGCATGTCTGAAATGTAACAATTTTTTTCAGATTAAACGTGTCCTTACGGTCTGAATAGATTAAATTTATGATATGGTAATTAGTGTTAGTTTGATACATAAAAAAAAAAAGAAAAAAGAAAAAAAAAAGGAGCAGTTTTTGTCAGATGCGACGGAAAGAAAAAGCAAAGTGAATATATAGCTTAAATCTTGAGGTGGGACATCAATTTTGCTCGTCTAGTGGACCAACGATAGATTAACATTTTGCAATCCTAATAAATAGATTGCAAAGATTTGACATGTATTAAAAATTTATATCCCCCTCTGGGTAGAAGAGGATAGTAGGCCCGGCTTGATGCAGCCTTTCTTGACTAGTAAATAGGGATGGTGACATTATAATTTCTTTACTGAGATAAAATGACAGGATAGTCCCGCTCTTTATTATGTCATGCACTCCTTTTTTTTTTTTATTCTTAAATCTAATTATTGAAAATGTAGTCCATGCTTGACTCGTAAATAGGGATGGTGATATTATGATCCCTTTGCTAAGATAAAATGGTAGGATAGTCCCTCTCTTTATTATGTTAAAGTCACTGGTCATGCACTTCTTTTTCCTTATCTTTATATTTAATAATTGAAAATGTAGCCCTGCTTGACTAGTAAATGGATGGTGACATTATGATCCCTTGCTAAGATAAAATGGCAGGGTAGTCCCTCTGTTTATTATGTTAAGTCACTGGTCTTTTCACTTATTTTTCCTTTATTAGTTAAAGTCACTGGTCTTTCACTTATTTTTCCTTTATCCTTAAATCTAATAATTGAAAATGTAGCCCATTCTTACTACGAAATAGGGATGGTGACATGATTATATATAAATATATATAAAGGATGGGGTTAAACTCGGTGTAGCTACTCTGCAAACTCTTGTCTCATCAGGGATAAGTTCGGCAAGATCTCTACCAACCGAGCTACCTCTTAGCGGTATATATGATCCTTTGCTAAGATAAAATGACAGGATAGTTCTCTTTTTATTATGTTTATGTCACCGGTCATGCATGTCTTTTTCTTATTTTTGAATCTAATAATTAAAATGTAGTCTTGACTAGTAATAGGACGGTGACATTATTCCCTTGCTAAAAATAAAATGGCAGGGTAGTCCTCTTTTTATTATGTTACTGGTCATGCACTTTTTTCCTTATCCTTAATTGAAAAGCTTGATACAGTTTTGTATCAAATATGCTTACATTCTATATTTCAATGGGCTTGGTTTAGCATCATCAACTACAATTGCCTGGAACCAAGGGCCATCAACTAAGAACGGTGATTTACTTTGCTGAATAGGTACCTACCTTGACTAGACCGTACAAGATAGATTTTATCTAACCTCTAACAGATCTAGACAGGTACGGCTAATGATAGAATCTTTCTTGAACGCGGCCTAGATCTGTAACTCTTCACAAATTTTTCCTCCCATTCTTTTCCTGGTCATTTAATCGGTGAGAAAAATTAAGGTTACAGGCCATGATGCTTAGATGTTATTTTTTTTTTAGTTGGTTCTATATAAGCTTAAAAGCATTGATTTTTAATATATATATATATATATATATATATATATATATATATATATATATATATATATATATATATATATATTTGGTTATTTTTCTGTCATGGTTGAAATTTTGTTTGTAAATGTCTTTGGCCGTTATTTATTTAATATTATATAAATATTAATATTTTTTTAATATTTTTTAATTATTTGATTTGTATAAAAAATAATTTACATTATCTGGCCCGATCTATTCAACCAATCAGGTCAACTTTACCCATCTGCTTAACTTTAGATCAGTACAGGATAATACAAGTAATAATGTACAGACTCATATCTAGCCCGTTGTCATCCTTACCGCAATCTCGGTTGAGTCATATCACAATGACTATTTAAAAACAAAATTTTTATTTGTTATGTTTTTCAGGACAGAATTGGTTTGTTAATTATATGTCTTCGATTCTTATTTTATTTAATATCATATGGAGTGCTAAGAATTATTTTTATTATTTTTATTTATTGATTTAGAAAAAAATGATTTATCTGTTCATCTGGCATGATTTATTCACCTATCCGATCTAACTTTACCATCTAGTCTACTTTAGGGTGGGTACGGATAATAGCTTATTGACTCATATCTAGCTCGTTACATTCCTATCGTCGATCTTGATTGTGTCATATTACAATAATTTCTAACGAACAAAATTTTTATTTATTATATTCTATCATAGTCAAAAGAAAAAAAAATGGTTTGTTAAATTATTCTTCGACTTTTTTTTTTTTTTGATAAGAAAAGAATGAGATCTCTGGTCACTCTGTTAGAGAATATTCGATAAATAGTGACAACAAAGATAGCTCAACCATTCCTGTTGGGTATGGAGCCATATCCATCCAAGCCAGAAGTCCAGCAGAGAAAGAAAAAAAAAAAAAGACCAAGCAGGCCGCCAGACGACCTGGCCAACCACGCGCAGGCATGGGGCGCACAGCCCAAGCCTAGCGTGCGTGCATGTGGGCTTGGTCCAGCTGCAGGCGATGGACACAGGGGCGTTTCCCCTACATTTCGCGTAGCTCACCGTGGACCGCATGGTTTTTCATGCAGTCCACGGGCTTCTGGAGGGTTTTGGATCATCAGATTGATGATTCGATGGTTGAGGTTGATCCTGGGTGATATCAGGCTTGACCAGGCATTTTGACTTGGATTTAGACACGGTTTGGATTAATCTCGTCCTCTTCTCAGCAGAGGATGCCAAGAGCTATTATAGATGAAGAACAGAGAGCCAGGGAGAGTTTTTGCAAAGAAAAGTGGTCCAAGGGTTTTTCAAGAGAGAAAACCAGGGGAAGAGAGAGAGAAGTGCAGAGAGAGGGCAATGGTTTCTCATGTATTGTTTGTTCTTTCTTCTTTTTATTAGGCTGAGATTTGCATCTAGAGAGTTCTTGTTGTAATAACTTCATGTATTCCTTCTTCATAGTGGAGATTTGATCTTGTGTAGCCGTAGATGTAGGAGCAAGAGGCTCCGAACCATGTAATTCTTGTATGTTGCTTGTGCTTGTGTTTTTATTTATTTATTGGCTTTCTTTTTGTTTCTTCTGCAAACTTTTTCGGCATTCCACTGCACACCATATCCTAACAACTGGTATCAAAGTACCAGGTTCAAGTGAGAGCGATGGCAGGAGATGAGAAGTTTAGATCGATAAGTTTGATGGGAAAGACTTCGGATTCTGGAAGATACAGATCGAGGACTATCTGTACCAGAAGAAGCTTTACCTATCGCTGTTGGAAAAGAAACCTGTTGAGATGTTATAAGCAGACTGGGATTTGCTGGACTGCTAGGCTTTGGGAGTCATCCGTTTGACGTTGGCCAGGAATGTCACGTTCAACATCCTGGAGGAAAAGACGATAGTTGGATTGATGCAGGCACTACCCAACATGTACAAGAAACTTTATCTCATGTATCATTTATCTCATGTATTGATGCAGGCCTCAATAAGTTTATCTCATGTATGTTCAACATCCTGGAGGAAAAGACGATAGTTGGATTGATGCAGGCACTACCCAACATGTACAAGAAACTTTATCTCATGTATCATTTATCTCATGTATTGATGCAGGCCTCCAATAAGGTTTATCTCATGTATCGTTTGTTCAACTTGAAAATAAGCGAAGGTGCATTTATAACCGATCATATCAATGAATTTAATTTGATCACTAGTCAGTTGAGTTCAGTTAATATTAGCTTCGAGGATGAAGCCCGTGCCCTAATCCTATTATCCTCTTTGCCCGAGAGCTGGGGGTGCAACTGTGACAGCAGTGAATAGTTCGTACGACTCAAGTAAGCTAAAATTTGAAGAGATCTGGAATCTGATTCTCAGTGAAGATATCATAAAGAAAGAGACTAAAGGGAGCTCTAGTTCTGCCTTGATGACTCAAGAAGGCAGAGGAAAAACTACATAACATAGCAAAGGCCGTGGAAGATCCAAGTCAAAGAAAAGGAGCCTGTTAAGATCGAAGGTTGATGACTGTTGGCGCTGCGGCAAGAAGGGCACACTAGAAAGAATTACTGGATAAGGAAGAACAAGGAACAGAACGAAGAGTCAATCAATGCAATGACTGAGATAATTGAAGATGCATTGGTTCTCAATGTAGACAGTTCTGGAGTTTTGGATCTTAGACTCCGGAGCTTCGTTCACTCTACCTCATAGAAGGAGTCTTTGTGCAACTACATCACCAGGACTTCGGAAAGTCTATCTTGCAGATGATGAGCCTTTGAATTTGTGAAAAAGGATGATGTACACATCAAGATGCTAGATCATCAGCTTAGAAGCTCAAGAATGTCAAGAATTATATTCTTGGGAATTACAAAAGAGAGTCAGCTTCTCTAAGATTGATACAGGGCACCAAGATCAAGAAAGCTGGAGTGCATACTGACATGTGAGTCAAATTTCTGGTTGCATCCTTTGGAGCTCGCGATATTATGTGACCTTCATCAATGACTCTACCAAAAAGTATGGATTTATTTTTTACAAAATAAATCTGATGTATTTGACACTTCCAAGAAGTAGAAAAGCCTGGTGAGAATGTGTCTAGATTGAAGATAAAATGCTTGAGATCAGACAATGGAGATGTGATAGCACCGAGTTCAAGGAGTTCTGCACAATCAATGGAATCAAGATCGAGAAGATAATTCCAAGCATGGCACACAGAACGGGATAGCTGAGCGCATGAACAGGACCTTGAACGAGAGAGCCAGGAGCATGAGGCTCTATGCTGGATTGCCCAAGATGTTTTGGGCTGAGACAGTTAGCACTGCTACCTATCTGATCAATAGGAGTCCCTTAATCCCTCTTGAGTACAAGCTACCAAAAGAAGAGTGGACAAGGAAGTCAGCAAGCTTATCTCACCTGAAGGTCTTCGGCTGTGTCTCCTATATACACGTCAATGCAGAGAAGAGAGACAAGCTCGATGCAAAGTCAGAGAGGTGATTCTTCATTAGATATGGCACTAATGAGTTCGGTTACAAGCTCTGGAGTGAGAAGGATAGGAAGATCATCAGGAGCAAGGATGTGGTATTCAATGAAAGAAGACTGTACAAGGACTAGAGTGCTCCAGATAGAGCAGGACAGGCAAACAAGGAGAAAGAACAAGTGAAGTTGGAAGAGATCACGGAGGAGGACATTATAGAGGGAGTCCATCTGAGTCCATCTAAGGATATCTTTTCATGTGAAAGATTGCTTGGAGAAGTTTATCGATTAGATCTTTCCTCCATGGTAGAGGACTTCATCTTCAACTGAACAGTCCTTTTATGTGAAGGGCGAATAAAGGGAAGCATACCAATATGCAACAGCAAGGCATAAACATGCATTTTAAAACTATTTTAAAACAAGTACAGCGGAAGACGTGGTAGATCGATCAAATGATCTATCAATCTGCTTGCAACAGGATCCAGTATAATGATATAGCATGCAACAAACATCAAAACAAGAAAATTAAAGATATAAAGATACCTTACCGTTATACCTTTGATGGATGCAGTGGCGGTGCTCCAAGGATGGTGCTCTTAAGCCAAACACATGTCTGGCCTCTACAGGTAGTTCACACCGGGACTCGACTCTGATCAACTCCCTCGGAGTGCTAGCTCCTTGGGATCCTTAAGGGCGATATGCTTCTTCTTGGAAGACGAGGAGGAGAGGTGGACCCTTTCTAACTAGCTCTGTTTTCAAGACCTAGCTTAAGTGCTAGGTAGCTTACACCCAATGCCCAAATCCTCACAAGCCCCTTTCTTCCCTCTCAGAATCTCAGTAGCAAGGAGATTCAGAGACCAAGAACCAATTTCTATCATACAGTAGCCCAGAAATAACTCTTATTTAAAGAGGCAGCCATAGGAAGAAGAAAGAGGAAGGAGGAGAGATTGGGGGAGAAGATGGGAGGCATTCCAAAAGGTTCCAAGCATAAAAGGCAAGTATGACCATCATACTATTATAGCTTGGAGCCAAAACTGGTCAGATTTCGAATTTTGAACTTGAAATTCGAAGTCAAAATCTTTCTAGAATTCTTTCCAGAATTCTGCTCGTCATAGAAAGTGTCGACTCATGCAAAATCGCCAAGTGTCGACTCAAGCAAGTGTCGACACTTGGAACATTGTCAATCATATTGACCTCCGATGATGGCAAACGATTCTCAATTGTCGATCAACCTTAAAATCATATAGAAATTCCTATGGTGTATGACCCCATAGGTTCGAACACTAAGCCGATAGTACTGGAATACTTTCAGTACTAGTCAAAGCCATCATCTAGCAATGATACCCGATGTTCGGATAGGTTAAAGATGCAGAGCACCTCTCTAGAACCTCTGGCATATGGTTATGCATAATTCATCCCTTTGACCTCATAATACTCAGGATGACCTAAGGTTCGACTGCCAACCCTAATTTGGTTTATCCAGATTGTGTCTCAACTTTACAAGTTCTATGACTCCTCACAAGAACTATCCTGGCCAAGGATTTGCTAAATTGAGACACAATGAGTCATTCACTCCAAACTATTTGGAGGGGTCAATTCCATCTTGATCCACCACCGCTCCACAAGTACTTGACTGCATCCGAAAACCTTCCATCACTGGATTAGAAATCCAGGTGGTCCGGTACCAAAGTACAGTAAGTTGCTTATAAGCTGCCATGGTGATCTCAGGTCTGAGGGATACATATACCCATATTCCTTCGCGAGCAACCCTTTGGCAGAAGGGAGCTCCAGAGATGGTCACATTCAGTGAGATGTCACACATTTCACTTGCATGTCACACCAGTGTCTCCACACTCCTTGGTTAAGATGACAACCAATAAATGTGACATACAATAACCTACACTTGATATATTGTCGTTCTATAATAATGCATCATTTGGTTGTGAACCAGTTTAAGAACTACTTGATATATCCTCTCTATATCAAATAATGTAGTTCTAAGGACTCCATCATACAAGAGTTCATTTCATAAAAATGTAAATATGATGAACAGCCAAAAGAATAACTTTTATTCATTAAAAATGTATATACAATTACAAAATGGCACACAATCTATAGCCTAGACGATTGGTTGTGGGACACCATTCCCAACATTATGGCTATGAAGAGGAAACCTTGGACCATGTTCTCTTCATATGTCAACAGGCTTGACAAGTATGGCACCTTGCTGGACTTCAAGGTTTGACTGGCTAGAATGATGATTCTATGCGAGCCTTTCTTGATTTCCTAAGGTAGAGTACTGCTTGATAGCGGGCTAGAGTAGAAGGGATCCGTGTAGCATATATTGACTACCATATTTGGCTATCTTGGAATAGTCTCATCTTTGAATCTAGGAGATGCTTTGCCAACATTATTTTGGAGCACGCTTGCATTCATGTTATGGAGATTACTGAAGTGACCTCAAGACCTGCAGAGACCGGGACCCCTAGCTTGCTCCTGTAGCAACATAGCGAATGTTTATATCTTGGAAACCCCCACCTCCATCGTACCTCCAGGTTAATTTAGATGGCAATATCAGTGGCAATAAGGCGGTGTGGGCTTTGTCATTCATGGCATTATTTTGGACATATTGGCAGCTGGGGGGAGTTATCTATATGAGCCAATGGTCCCTAGGACTAAACTGTGTGGTGCTTGGACAGGTATTTCTTATGCCCAGAAGATTTTACGAGCTGACCATTTTATTATTAAGGCAATCCCACTATTGTGGTTACCTGGATCCAAGGGAGTATGCTGGGGGAGGCTACATACTCTCTTCTCAGTGATATTGCTGCTATGTTGAGGGGTGTATGCCCGTTATAGTCCAACATGCCTGTTGTGAGGTAAATTCTGCGATCGATTGGATTGCCATCTACGTTGCGGAGCACTCAAGCGATCATTTATGGACTGATATGAGGGAGGTCTCAGGCTATTTTAAAGACATTTTACTTTCATTTTTTCTTGGATGTATTCATACTCGTTTTGTATGAATACTCCGACTTATCAAAAAAAAAAGCTTGCTTCAACTTTAATTACGAAGCAAGCCAAATATAAATCCATATGATAAACTTGAAAATTTTAAATCAAGCTAAAAACCAACTTAAATTTGAACCATGCTACATTCAAGCTTGTTGCCGTCTACACCGCAGTGGCCTATAGCTTGGAGATGGCGCTGACAGTTGACCTCGTCGTCCGAAACCAGTCCATGCACCCGGACCTACAAAAAAGGGGAGACCCGGGCCGGGAATCCAGGCGGGGGCACTCCGACGATCAAGTTAGTGGTGATCTAAGGGAATAGATCCTTCCTTGTGGGCCTCTTGGTCGGACTCCATGCTAGGAGGACGAGATTTTACTTTAGAAAGAAAGAGTTGGGGTGAGAGAGGCAGCGGTCAAGGAAAGCTTGAGCTAAGGCGGCTGTGTCTGTCGAGACTCTTTCGTTGAATCTTCGATAGCCCCTGAGCGCTCTGCCTCTCGGTTGCTTTCTTATTTGCTTGCCCTTATTTTGCTTACCTTCTTTAAAGACCTTTGGAAATTCCTTTTAGGACATGGATCCCTCCAGCAACCTACCTCAGGTTCCTCCCTCTCTGTAGGCGCCGAAAGGTGAACATTTAGCAGCTCTCTGTGATGTGCGCCCGGGTGTCTTTCCCTATCCATGATAGGGAGTTATGTCACAGGCTCTGACCTCCCAACCGATCGCTCTATTTCAAAAAATTTGGCAGGGCCTCGAAACCAATCCTTGGTTTGAATCTTCTGGCACGGTTTCCTCTTTCGGGTTGTGCAAACGGTCGGCTGGGAAGTGCAGTGCCTTGGACGGGGTGCCCTTTCCTATCTGGTGTAAATAGTAGCGGGAGTAATCATGGCATCCTGGGGGGTGCCCCTCCATGGTCCTTGGATGGTGCACCATCGCCCAAGGGAGGTGGTGACGTCCTCTTCCTCCTGCTTCCGAATCCCTTGAAGCACTGTGGGCTTTGGCCACAGGGACGGCCTCCGGCTGCTAGTCCTCTCGTTCGGATAGAGCTTGGTTCGAGGAGAAGGAGCTCGACTTTGGTCGAGGTGGACTCAACCTCGAGGGAGTCGCCTGGAGAAGGAGCTCGAAGTGCGGGGGCTCGACTCCAACCAGGGCGAGCTCGACCTCGGGGGAGCTGCCCGGTGAAGGAGCTTGAAGAGAGCGGGCTCGACTTCGATCGAGGTGGGCTCGACCTCGAGGGAGTCACCCGGTGAAGGAGCTCGAAGAAAGTGGGCTCGACTTCGACTAAGGTGGTCTTGACCTCAAGGGAGCCGCCAGGCGAAGGAGCTTGAAGAGAAGGATCTCGACTTCGATCGAGGTAGGCTCGACCTCGAGGAAGCCACCTGGTGAAGGAGCTTGAAGAGAGGGTCTGACGTGGTAGCTTCTGCCGACATGGCATCCGGCTGGATCTGATAAGCATTCCATGTCAGCGATCTTGCCACATCATTTTCCCTTCACTCCCAAGTCCCGTTGGCGCGCCGCATTCGGGACGAAAGAAGTAAATACGGAGCTGACATGGAAAGAAGAAAATCAGGTGCCATTAATAACATGATCGACGCCGTTTTGCGGAACGAGCCTTCAGGCCAATGCGGGGATGACATGTCAGCATGTTCGAGGAAGCATAATGACTGACACAGAATCTGAAACGATTTATGGTAAACCAAAGCATCGCTCCTCGCTGATCTTGACACATGGTAGCAATTCGACGAAGGCGATTCTGAGGGGGGTATGGTTGCTGTCTGGCCATTTTAAAAAGAAAAAAAGTTTTCTGAAACATCATTCCTTTCGAATTCTTCGCTCCCACCGATGCACCAGAGTCTTCTTCCTCCTCTTCCCCAAGTGTCCCTTACCTTCAAGGCCATCAGGTTCGTCTTCCTCAGTCTTCTCTCTTCTTTGGCTAGGTTGAGTTCGTCCTTAAAGCCTCTCCAGACCCCATCTTCCTTCTTCCTCCCTTCCTTCTTCGTTCTGCCTTAGGAAGACCCGCTCGGGTCAGAGACATTGTCCTTCCAGCAACCCTGACGAGGCAGGGCCCTCTCGACTGAGGAATCCTTCCTCCAACGAGGAGGAAGAAGTTTCTCTTCATGTTCATAGAGGCCTTCGCCCCACCGGGATAGTGATAAGGGAGCCCAAGGCTCGCCTTCCTCCTTCCTCTATTCCTGAAGTCCCTTCCGACCCTTCTCGCTCGACTGGTCTCGACGGCATCGCTTCGATGATGACCAGGAAGGACCTTTCAATAATTCAAAAAGTTCTCGACATCCTAGACTCTGTCCGGCTCTCGGTTCCAAGACCAGGGGAATGGGTCACCTCCAGTGGCCTGGGCTGGATTGCCCTATACAAGGAATCCCTCGCAGGGGGTCTTCATTTTTCTTTCCATCCTTTTTTTCTTTCTGTACTCAGCAACTACCACCTCATCCCTGCTCAACTGGTCCCTAATATGGTTAGGACCATTTTTTGCTTCATTGTCTTCTGCCATTTTCTCGGGATAGTTGCTCGTTTTTCTTTGTTCATGGCCTATTTCATCCTGAAACGCCACCCGACGAGGATGGGTGGTGGTCCATCTCTCCTCGCCCGAAGGGCATTAAGTTCGAACTCCCCTCTTTCATTAAAGGATGGAAGAGTAAGTACTTCTTCGCTTCCGTTGAAGGAGTCGACTGGGTCTGGAGTGATCCAAACCGGACTTCGAATCGGAATTCCAAGGACGAAGCAGCTGATCAGGAGGTTTACGACCAGCTCATCATCGACTAAATCCCTTCTCTTGAGGTTCTGTTATCGGAGCAGAACCTATTCGAAGCTGGGGTCAGTCCAATCCGGGAGTTGGGTGAGTTCGGTATAAACCTTCCTTTCTTCTTCTGCAGGTCTATTCGAGTTCGAGGCTGACCTTGGCTTTTTCCTTCTTACGGGCATGAAGTTTTCGATGGAGCAGCTCTTCGCATCCTCTCAGAAGAGGAGCTTGGAAGAGGAAGCCTGGAACGAGCCCAGTGCGAGGCCTGTGCCTGTTGCAGCCTCTGGCCCAAGTAGAAGGACGGCCGAACCGGTCCCCGAGCTGCCAAGGCAGCAGGTTTCACCTCCGATCCAAGAGTCCGACACGAGCGCGCGGGCTCGGCCCGCTGCTATTATTGCTACTGTGGCCCCACCTCTCGAAGTCATTGAGGTGGAAGCAGGAGGAGATGAGAGGAGGGAGCCGGCATCGACGACACCATTTGGTATGGCGACGAGCTCCAACAGAGGCTCGGAGCCATCCTCGGCCACTCCCGGGGGCATGGTGGCGGTCCCGACGAAGTCGAGGACTGGCTCCCCAAGGGCATCCGTCGAGGTGGTGCCAAACTCCTCGGTCATCCAGGACCATTCCTTGGCTACGTGCATGATGGACTTCACCGTCCAATCGCGCGACTGGCATGAAAGGGGAGGGGATCGCTGCCGGATGCCATTCTCGGCACCTTCCCTCACCTCTTTACGATAGGATCTTTTCTTTTCTTTTTCTTCTTCTTTCTTGTTTCTTCTTTTGTTTTTAATGGACATCTTCGTCAGTGCAGCTCAGGACGGACCTTCTGCTCATCCGCGACTATTGCTCCTAGTGGGCTAGAAGGGAGAACTTGAAAGAGCAGGAGATCGCGACGCTGGCGACTGAGGCCAAGGAGAAAACTGACATGGCCCAAGCCACAGAGGAGAAGAACAGGGAACTCCGAGCTGAGGTGGCAAACGCTGAGAGGCACATCAAGGACCTCGAAGCATCCCTGACCCGGGAGAAGGACCGGGTCAAGCATTGGGCTGAAGATTTCAAGGCCTAGATGGCCCGGGCAGAGGAGTTCAAGGCCGAGATGGCCCAAGCAGAGGAGGGGTCTCAGGCCCTCCGGGCTTAGCTAGATGCGGTGCGGGCACGGACTTCGATAGTTGAAGAAAAGGTCACTGGGATGGTGGCCTTGATGGAGGCCTTCAAAAAGGAGGTCGCCAAGGCAGTGCCAAACTTCAAGGCCTCGATGGAATATGCTGATGAGATCCACGAGGCAGCCACTGACTTGTTCATCAAGGGCTACAAGTTCTGCTAGTCCAGGGTGGCCCAGCTCTTTCTGGGGCTGAACCTGGATGGGCTCGCCTTCCTAGTGGCTCCAGGCGGGGACCAAGGTGAGGCCACAGTTGAAGCAGAGGAGGAAAAACCTGTAGCCACCGCTGAAGCAGTCCCCCCTGTGGAGGTCCGAGATGACACCGGCATGCCCTAGCGCTATCCTGGGAAGGAACCAGCGGAGTTGAATAAAGACTTCTTCATTTTCTTCTTTTTGCAACTTGTGTTTTTTTTCTTTTGTTTCTGGACCGCCAGGCCTGTCGGGAGTCCTTGAATAGTGTAATCCTTTACTTCTGAATTCAATGAAAATTTCTTTTTGTTCACCGAGTTCTTCTTCCTCTCCTCTCTTCTTCTTCTTTCTTTTCTTCTCTTTTTTTTTACAACCGCCGATGTACATGTTTTCGTTGCGATGCCACACAGTGGGGTATCAAGTTCTCAGCTCATCCCTGTAGAGCTCTGGGTATGAGGGAAGTTAAGAAGAGAGGTCTTAAGTTTTTTAGTCATTTCCACCATATCAGAATGAGGTGGAGGGGCTTCATGCATCTCCTCGAAGCTGGTTGTGTACTCCGGGTTCTTCCTAGCCGGGCAAGGGATAGATGAACACTTCGAGGAGGCCTTAGTGACCGTAGGTGGAACTGTCTATAAGTGCTTGGAATACAACCGAGCTGGGGGGCTAAACTTCGAGGAGTCTGGAGAGCGCCCCCACCAGGCTGGGACTTGGATAGATAGAGAGTGGGGCTTCTAGAGTCTCCCGGCTTCAAGGTTCGGGGCTTCAGGAGTTTTCCAGCTTGAGGTGTGGGGCTTCAGGAGTTTCCCGGCTTGAGGGGCAGGGCTTCAGGAGTTTCCCGGCTTCGAGGTACGGGGCTTCAGGAGTTTTCCGGCTTGAGGTGCGAGGTTTTAGGAGTTTCCCTGCTCCAAGATGCAAGGCTTCAAGAGTTTCCCGGTTTGAGGTACCGGGCTTCAGGAGTTTCCTGACTTCAAGTACAGGGCTTTAGAAGTTTTCCGGCTTTAGGTGCGGGGCTTCAGGAGTTTTTCGACTTGAGGTGCGGGGCTTCAGAAGTTTTCCGGCTTGAGGTGCAAGGCTTCAGGAGTTTCTCGACTTCAAGGTGTAGAGCTTCAAGAGTTTCCTGGCTTGGTCTGCCAGACTTGGGGTCGAGCAGCAATATTCCTGCAAGGCAAAGATAATTTGCACCAAAAAGAATTCTTTTATTAATGGGAGGAGGCCTTACATCATTGGTAGTACATCCTCAAATTGTTGGCATTCCAAGTTCATGGGAACCGGGTTCCATCAAGCTCGGCAAGGTTGTAGGCTCCATGTAGGAGAGCCTCGAACACCCTATAGGGGCCTTCCCAGTTCGGAAAGAGTTTGCCGCACTCCCGAGGTTGAGAAGCTTCAACTCGCCGCAGCACCAAATCACTCGGGAAAAAGATCTTTGGCCTTACCCGCATGTTGTAGTATCGAGCCACCCACTGTTGGTAGGCCACCATCCGGAGTCGAGCCTTATCTCTCATTTCCTCGAGGAGGTCTAAGTTGAGTAGAAGGCAAGTCAGGTTTTTAGCTTCATCATATTACTCCACCTGCAGTGTGGGCACACCAAGTTCCACCGGGACAACGGCTTCCGTGCCAAAGACAAGATTGAAAGGCATCTCATCAATGGCCATTCGGGGCGTTGTGTGGTAGGCTCAAAGGATACTAGGGAGTTCTTCAGCCCACCTGCCCTTGGCCTGGTCCAACCTGGTTCAGAGTCCCTAGAGAATGGTTCGGTTGGTCACCTCGACCTCTCCGTTGGTCTGAGGATGAGCCACCGAGATGAAGCGATGATGGATATTGAGGCCGGCGCAAAACTCTTCGAACTCCCGATTATCGAACTGCCGTCCGTTATCGGTGATGATGGTGTGGGGGAGCCCGAAGCGGTAGATGATCGACTTTCAGAAGAATTGGCTGACCTTAGCTTCAGTTATCCATGCCAGCGGCTCTGCCTCCACCCATTTGGTAAAGTAATCGATGGCCACTATCAGAAACCTACATTGTCTGGATGCAGGAGGAAAGGGATCAAGGATGTCCATCCCCTACTGAGCAAATGGCTAGGAGGTGGAGAGCTGTTAGAGTGGTGCCACCGATTGACGCTGTATGCTGCCATGGCACTGGCAACAATCACATTTCTTCATGAAGTCAATAGCGTCCTCCCTCATAGTCTCCCAGTAGTATCCCTGATGGAGAGCCTTATATGCTAACATCCTGCCCCTACATGATTCCCACAGAGGCCTTTGTGTATCTCTTGGAGCACGAAAGCCGCCTCCGTAGGTCTCAAGCACTTCAGGAGTGGGTAAGAGTAGGACCAGTGGTAGAGTTTCCCATCCATCAACACGAAGCGCGCGGCCTTCTTCTTGACGAGGCCAGCCTCAGTGCAATCTTCTGGTAGGATGCCATCGGTAATGTACCTGATGCACCGATCCATCCAACTGGGTTTTGGGGTGACCTGTTGGACTTTCCTGAAAGCCTCATAGCTTGGAGTTTCTAGGTACTCGATGTGGGCGCGCCCCAATGATGAGTCCGGCAGGGTCGTGAGCCTTGAGAGGGTATCAACGCGAGCATTCTCTCCACGAAGAATGTAGGAGATGCTGAAGCACCGAAAACTTGCCATGCTCGAGCATACCTACTCCAAGTACTTCATCATTTGTGAATCTCGGGTCTCGAATTCTCTTGAGATCTGCCCGACCACTAGCTGGGAGTCGGTGAAGACCTTTAGGTTAGGTACACCCTATTCGTGTGAGACTCTCGTCCCGCGAGGAGTGCCTCATACTCCATCTGGTTGTTGGTTGCTACAAACCGAAAATAGAGCGCGCATTCAATTACGACCCCGTCGTCATTAGCGAGGATGAGGCTTGCTTTGCTTCCACCCGAGTTGGATGCACTGTCCATGTGGAGGACCCATACCTCCTCCTCGGTTTCGGGCTTCGTCTGACATTCCAAGGGGATCCCTTCTGGTTCCTCACCCATGCCCGCACACTCGACCAAGAAATCAGCCAATACCTGGGCTTTCTAAGATGGTCTCAGTCGATATGCGATGTCTAACTCGCCAAGTTTTAGAGTCCACTTGGCCAGGCACCCGGAAGTATCAAGGCAGCTGAGTATGGCCCTCAACGGTTGGTCTGATAGGACCACAATCGGGTGTGCTTGGAAATATAGCCTGAGGCGCTGAGCAGACATTATAAGGATAAAGATTAGTTTCTCAGAGCGAGTGTACCTGATCTTCGTATCTCGAAGGAGTTTGTTAGCATAATACACCGATTTCTGAGCTCCATCACCGTCTGTACGGACAAGGACCGAACTGACGGCCCCCGGGGTGACAGCCAGGTACAACAAGAGTTTCTCTCCATCCTCCAGCCTCGAGAGTAGCGGCGATGATGCCAAGAACATCTTTAGCTCCTCGAATGCTTCCTTGCACTATTTTGTCCAGGTGAAGTCATGCACCTTGCACAGCACCTTGAAGAAAGGCAAGCAGTAGTCAGTAGATCGAGAGATGAACCGGCTTAGGGCGACGATCTGGCCCGTGAGGCACTGGACTTGCTTCTTCGAGGTGGGATGCTCCATGTCGATAATTGCCCGAACCTTCTCAAGGTTGGCCTCTATCCCCTTCTAGGTGACCATGAAGCTTAGAAACTTCCCCGTGGCCATGCCAAAAGTGTATTTTATCGGGTTCAGCTTCATCTGGTACAGGTGAAGGTTTTGGAAGGCCTCCACCAGGTCGGTGATGTGGTATGACCTCGACTTGCTCATGACGAGCATGTCGTCCACATAGACTTGCATGTTCTGGTCGATCTGGTCCTTAAAAATTTGATTGACCAGCCGTTGGTATGTGGTGCCAGCATTCTTTAGATTGAAAGGCATCATCCGGTAGTAGTATGTCCCCCAATCTATGATGAAGGTAGTGCGCTCCTCGTCCTCTACTGTATTCGGATTTGATTGTACCCGGAGAATGCATCCATAAAGGAGAGTAAGCGGTGCCCCGAGATGGCATCTACTAGTTGGTCAATCTTCAAAAGCGGGAAGCTGTCCTTCGGGCAGGCTCGATTAAGATCAGTATAGTCCATGCAGATTCTCTACTTTTCGTTGTTCTTCTTGACCATGACCATGTGCCAGCCAGCTAGGATATTGCACTTCACGAACAAAGCCAGCTGTGAGGACATCTCCACCTCTTCGTTGATCACCCATTGTCTCTCCGGGGCGAAGCATCATTTCTTCTGTCGGACAGGACGGTACTTTGGGTCGATGCTCAACTTATGAGTGATGATGTCGGGGGGAATCCCAGGCATGTCTGTCGCTGTCCAGGTAAACACATCCATGTTTGCCCGGAGGAAACTTAACAGGTGGGCCTGCTCCTCTTCTTACAGTCGGGCCCCAATTTGCACAGTCTTTGTCAGGTCTGCTCCGAGTGGATACATCAACAGGTGTTCAACTGGACCACCTCTGGGATCCTACACCCTTTGGTCAAGGTCGTCGATGCTGGGTCCTCCTCAAAGCTTCTGGCCCCTAAGACAGCTTGTAGACAGTGTTGAATCGGCTGAGATGCCCCCCTCATTTTTTCCATGCCATAAGGAATGGAAAATTGCACCAACAACCGCTTGGTAGAGATGACCGTGTTGAGCAGATTGAGCTCGAGATCATATTGTAGGCCGAGGATCACGTTGTAGGCCGAGGAAAGCCTAACAACCGTAAATGTCATCATGACTAGGGATGGCAACGGGTTGGGTTTGGGTCGGGTCACCCAAAACCCATACCCGCCTTGCTAAAAAATTATCCGTCCCATACCCGTCTCATACCCATCTCCGGTCGGGTATAAAAAAATCACATATGGATCGAGTCGGGTCGGGTATACCCGGTTTCATAAAACTTAGTTTATTTGAAAGCTAAACGGGTCGGGTCAGGTATATCCGTCCCATATCAAATTTACTTAAATATTTTATAAACATAATTTTTTTTATATAAACGGGTCGGGTTCGGGTTGGGGCGTACTACTACCCATACCCGACTCGAACCCGAGTCGGGTTTTTTTTTATATAACCCATATCCATTTATCAATTAGGCGAGTTGGGTTTTACATGTCCCATTAGGGTCGGGTCAGGTCAGATACCCATCGGATCGGGAAAAATTGCCATCCCTAATCATGACAGTACTTTGCCGAGGTGGTGACCCGGCAGTAGCAGGGAGAGTGATCTCTCCTTCAACTATCATGGAGTCCTCGATAAAATTGACAAGGGGGGTGTGAACATGCCTCAATTGAGTAGGGGACAGGTTCATCCTGGAGAAAGCATCGTAAAAAATCAGTCAAACTTCTACTATCGATCATAATCTATTTTATAGGATGCCTGATAATCGGATGCCTGATAATCGTCATCTCGACAATCACGGCATCATTGTTTACATTTTGGTTCCCATATCTCTCCTCCCTCATAAAGGGAAGTGCATTTTCCAAACTGTCTCCCTCCCGGGTCCTCTTAGGGGTGTGCTCTATTCCCCAACATATCATACACACAAGCTTCTCGGTGGATCGGTTGTCGACTGCAGGGATAGGAAGAAGAGCAGCAAATGCCTGAGGTTCTACCAGGGTCTTGCCTCCCATGAATTTTTTAGGGTAGCCCCTCTTTATTAGATCTTCAATTTATCTCTTAAGGTGGTAGCACTCCTCGGTGTCATGACCATGGTCACGGTGAAATTGGCAATACTTTGTCTTATCACGACCGTTGGAAGGCCTCAGCGGGGGAGGGCGATGCAAGTAACGCTCGCCCTCGATCTCCATGAGGATCTTCAATCTCGAGACGAGGAGAGGTGTGTATCTTTCTTCTGGGATGGGGCCGCTCTTCGGCTTCGACCCTGGTCGGAAGTTCGGGATCGGTCCGGGTTTTCGCATCCCGGATGTCTCCCCTGGAGGTTGCCTCTTCAGTGGCTTCCTGTCCAGCTCTATCCTCGTACGATCCACCTCCTCGGTGTGGATATACTTATGGACATGGAGGAGGATATCAAAGTACGTCTTCATGGCTTTTTATCTAGGGAGTAGGTCAGACAGGAGGTCCTGAGCCCTCTCTTCAGCGCCAACATGGCGACTGGTTCATCCAAGTTGTAAATCTCTAGCACAGCAACCTTGAAGTGAGTCACATAGTCTCGCAAGGGTTTGTGGTCCTACTGCTTGATGGAAAAAAGGCTGTCTACTTCCCGTGACACCTTCTGGCAATCATCGAAGTAAGCCACAAATCTCTTTTCTAGCTGCGCGAAGGCGCTGATGCTTTTAGGCTCAAGTCAGGTAAACCAGACCTGAGTGGCCTTCTGAAGAGTGGCTGGGAAGGCAATGCAGAAGAGGGCATCAGTCGCCCCTTGGACTCTCATGAGAGCCTTGTAGCTCTTGGATTTCTCGAAAAAAGGGGGGATGGGTGTCATGGCCCATTGGCTCGCGGGAGGAGCCCTATAAGTTTGCAAACTAGCGGGATAGTTCCGCTTGCTTGCGCTCCTGCTCCTTCAAGCACTTCTCAGCCATGCGCCCGATGGCCTCATCGGTGGAGCATTTCACCGAGCCCGTCGGAGGAGATAAAGACAACAGTTGAGGGGGGTCGCGATGGGGGACCTTGCCTCTATGGCCTCGGTGGTGCTTAGCAGCGGCCTGCTCGAAGGTCGGAGACCGGCTCTCCCGATCGATAGACCTGGTCCATTGCCTCTTCGCCAGGGTCCTGTGGCTTCCCCGGGGGTAGTCGTGGCCTACGATAGCGATGGCCTTCCTTAGAAGAAATGCAGGCTATCATGGAGTGCAGCGGCTTAGGCCATAGGGGCCCTAGCTGTTGGTAGGTGGCCAGGGATCGGTGTTGATGCATCAATTATTGCATCGCCACAGTCAGAACCTGCATCTGCTGAGCGAGCGCTGCTAACTGGATATCCACTGGAGGCGATTGTGGTGAAGCGGGGAGCTCCCTTTCTAGACTATGCGGGCCCCCATGACAAGTGGGATCTCCCACACGGCTGGTGGAGACCTCCCGTGCATGTGTCATCACCAGCTTCGGGTAAAGTTGCACGTAAGGGGGTTGGCCTAAGTCAGACTGTGTCCGTGCCCCCTACCTGGTGCACCAATCTATTGCCGTCTACATCACCATGGCCTGTGGCTTGGAGATGGTGCCGACTGTCGACCTCGTCATTCGAAACCCATTCCACATGCCCGAACCTGCATAAAAGAGGACACCCGGGCCGGGATCCCGATGGGGGCACTCCGACGATCAAGTCAGTGGCGATCTAGGGGAACGGATCCTTCCCTGTGGGCCCCTTGGTCAGACTCCATGCTAGGTGGAGGTGATTTTGCTTTAGAAAGAAAGAGTTGGGGTGAGAGAGGCAGCAGTGGAGGAAAGCTTGAGCTAAGGTGGCTGTGTCCGTCAAGACTCTTCCAGTGAGTCTCCTGTAGCCCCTGAGCGCTCTGCCTCTTGGTTGCTTTCCTGTTCGCTTGCCCTTGTTTTGCTTACCTTCTTCAAAGACCTTTGAAAATTCCTTTTAGGCCATGGATCCCTCCAGCAACCTACCTCGGGTTCCTCCCTCTCTGCAGGCGTCGGAAGGTAAACGTTCAGCAGCTCTCCATGCCATGCGCCCGGGTGTCTTTCCCTATCCATGATAGGGAGTTATGTCGCAGGCTCTGACCTCCTAGCCAGTTGCTTTACTTCGAGAAATTTGGCAGGGCCTCTATCTGGGAGCAGCCACCCCTGGTTTGAATCTTCTGGCATGGTTTTCTCTTTCGGGTGGTATAAACGATCGGTTAGGAAGGGGCGCCCTTTCCTATTTGGTGTAAATAGTAGCGGGAGTAATCATGGCATCCTAGGGGGTGCCCCTCCGTGGTCCTTGGGCAGCGCACCACCGTTCAAGGGAGGTGGTGACATCCTCTTCCTCTTGCTTCTGAATCTCTCGAAGTATTGTGGGCTTTGGCCACGGGGACGGCCTCCGGCTACTGGTCCTCTCGTCCATAGAGAGCTTGGTCCGAGAAGAAGGAGCTCGACTTCGGTCGAGGTAGACTCAACCTCAAGGGAGCTGCCTGGCGAAGGAGCTCGAAGAGCAGGGGCTCGACTTCGACCAGGGCGGGCTCGACCTCTGGGGAGCCGCTCGGCGAAGGAGCTTGAAGAGGGCGGGCTCGACTTCGGCTGAGATGAGCTCGACCTCGAGGGAGCCGTCCAGCAAAGGAGCTCGAAGAGAAGGAGCTTGACTTCGACCGAGGTAGGCTCGACCTTGAGGAAGCCACCCGGCGAAGGAGCTCGAAGAGAGGGTCTGACGTGGCAGCTTCTGCTGACATGTTATCCGGCTAGATTGACAGGGACTCCATGTCAGCTATCTTGCCACATCAAAGCTTAAATTAAAGCTTGCTTGATTTCTAAATCAATATTTAACAGATTTAAAAAATAAACAAATATTCAAACTTCAAATGATATGAATATTGTGGATCACTTCATTGTGTCCGGTCTATTTTTGGCTTGGCTTGAAATTAATTTCGAGCCTAAAATGCCCATCCAAACTTCATATATTTAGTTGTGAATCTAGCCGGATTCAAGCCCTTTTTTTTTTTCAAAAAAAGAGCCAAGCTTAAACCGTTCATACCATTTAATACTCTAATTCTACCATTTGTTGTCTTTTATTTCATTCGTATCTATATAATTGCTATTGATAGTTATGGCAAAACAATAATTTTTTAGTTTTTATAAAATGAAGTTTAAAGCTAAATTGACCCTATAGCCACAAGCAACCTACAGTAGCGAAAGTTGAAGGTGGCCTGTGGATCTCAGCAAAGTTGAAACCTATCCAAGAGAAGGTAAGACCTATCCTTATTTTGGAGACATGCCTGAAGTCAAAACAGTCATTCGCCAACCATGGGTGGAACATTGACTCACCTCGATCAAATTGTTCTCGATGTATGGAGATGGATTGATGCTTCTGCAACCTTGGATGGTGATTTTTTTTTGGTAAGTAAAAGGGATAGGGAGGTTAAACCCGGTATAGCTACCCCCACAAGTCTCTGCCCCACCAGGTAATGTTCGATACAAGGTGCTTAGATTTTCACGGCCTTTTCCTACCTATAGGTGAGTAGGTCAACCTGACACCACTAAAATATCGGTTTGTAGAACGGGGATAAAGAGGGACAATCCTGATCTCTCACCCAATTCAACCCATCACGGACTCCAGGGAACAGTCCCTGGATTTATTGAATCACCGTGCATGGATCAAGCCTCGAACCCAGGACCTATTGGATGTGAGGCAAGGTCTCTACCAACTGGGCTACCGCCTTAACGGTAACCATAGATGGTGATTGCTCGAGCACGTAGGCCTCAAACTTTGTGGATGGGGAAACCAAATACCCATAAAAAATAGAGAGAGGGGAGGTTAAGGTTTTTAATGAAACTGCAATGCCCACCATTGGTGATTTCCAAAAGTAGCATGCTATAAAATTTACAATACAAGTTAAAGCTAGCAAGGAAAGCATGAACAAAGACATTGAAGATGTTCTAATCACCTAACATCCCTCTAATTGTCAACTTACAACATATATGTTGACAATTGAAACCATGGATGGTGATCGCTCAAGTACCATAGATGCATGGAGTGGATAAGGTTTTTAAAGAAACGGCGATGCCCACCTCATACCAATTGTTTGGAAGGATTCTAGGGGCGTGGAGATATAGAGATCAGCCACAAATATCCATCCAAACCAGTAGTAAGATGATGGATCCAAAAAAGACAGGACAACTAGGGTTAGAGAACTTCAAATCTTAGGTGCTAGGTTTTTAATGGCACCTCATTTTTCTTGACTTTGGAATGTACAGCACCTTTTTGCAAGATATGAAAATCTACCAGTGAGGAGCAGCAATGGGGCATGGAGATCTTCCTTTGGATGGCCAAGAAGATGGGAGCAAGAGTCTTGGTGGCTAGGAGATGGGAGGTACAAGAAATCCTAGCGCCTCCCCTTCATTCTTTTCTATTTTGAATGGGGCGGCAAGAAACATGATTTTCAAAAGTGACATGCTATAAAATCTACAACGCAAGTTAAAGCTACGAAGAAAAGTATGAACCAAGACATTGAAGATGTTTTAATCATCCAGCATCCTTCCAATTATCAACTTATAGCATGTAAGTTGACAATTGAAACCATGGATGATGATTGCTCGAGCACCATGGATGTATAGAGCGGGTAAGGTTTTTAAAGAAACGGAAATATCCACTCGATACCAATTGTTGGGAGGGATTATAGGGGCATGGAGACCTAAAGATCAACCACAAATACCCATCCAAACTAGCAGCATGATGATGGATCCAAAAAAGATAGGGCGACTAGGGTTAGAGAACTTCAAATATTAAATATTTAGGTTTTTTATGGCGCCTCTTTCCTCTTGGCTTTGGATGGTGCATCATCCTTTTGTAAGATCTAGAAAACTACCGGTAAAGAGTAGCAATGGAGCATGGAGATCTCCCTTTGGATGGCCAAGGAGATGGGAGGCTTAAGAAATTCTAGTGCCTTCCTTTCATTCTTTTCTATTTTGGATGGGGAGGCAAGAAACGTAACTTTCAAAAGTGATATGCTATAAAACCTATAATAAAAATTAAAGCTACGGAGAAAAGTATGAACCAAGACACTAATCTAACTATCTAACATCCATCCAATTGTCACCTAACAGCATATAAGTTGACAATTGGAACCATATATAGATGGTGATGGCTTGAGCACCGTGAATGTATAAAGCAGGCAAGGTTGTTTAAGAAATGGCAGTGAACGACGGTAATTTTCAAAAATAACATGCCATAAAATCTACGATGCAAGTTAAAGCTACGGATGAATGCATAGATCAAGATATTGAAGATCTTCTAATCACCGAGCATCCCCTAATTGTCACTTACGTAATGCATACCATTCTCCTTATTCAATTCTCCCTGGCCACCATATTTCACATCAAAACTCAATATAAAGAAAAAAGTTGATTAGGATGGTTTAATTTTATTGAATATATGTAAATTGTACGGACAATTTAACTTGTACAAAATCAAAGAAAACGTAAGCCAAGGTAGATAAATTCCATAATTCAATTCATGACATCAGGAAGCTTTAGCATCCTATTATAAAACGCCTCTGTGCTACAGTGAAAGTTGCATGACTAAATTAATAGAAAATTTGGACCATTGGATGCGGTAGATGAGGATAGAATATCCAGTAAGGTATGAAAGTCCATTGGTTGCATATGTGGATTTATGTCCATTTTTTCAACCATATTCTATCCAATAATATTGCCGGGATCATGTTATTTTAAAACTTTCCATGTTACCTATGGTCCATTTTCTTTGTGACTAGAATGGAAATCGTTATATCTTTTAACATATTTAGTTTATGACTGAAACTAATATTAAAAATAAAATTGAATATCAAAAAAGAATACAGATCGAATTTTGGAGACCGGACATTCTTATTTATCTTTGGAATAAAAATAACTAAATGGCAATAGAATTTCCTTCGATCAAATGGTTAAAATCGGAGTCACTTATTCCTATCCCTATTTCGAAGTGTAATTTTTCATAACCAATCATGCCACTAATATGATTAAACCTTATACGGTAGATTATGCTAAAGAAGCTGGTTACATGCCAGCTGGTTGAATGTAACTGATTAGTAGATGGGCATGAAAATATTTTTTTTAAAATGATAATATTCTTTAAGAGGAAATTATTTTATTGGAATTCGGAGGTAAGAAGAAAATTCAATAGGGGAGAATATAAAGCATTTTCATTTGTTATCCTTGATGTCAAACCAAGAACCTAATATATATATATATATATAGCAAATTAAATTTATATTCTAACCTGATAAAGTCATTAGGTCTTGGATATTAGTAATCTAAGTTTAATCCCAATTTCTTGGATTTCCCATCTTAGTTTGGAGAGGAAAGGAAATCCATCACTGAATTTTGCACATGTAAAGTGTATAACACCACCATAAATATAAAAAAAAAAGGAGCGGGTCTGGCGACTTGCAATAATAATAAGGCACATCTCCGTCGCATCCGATGGTACATGTACCTATCATTCCGTCCCATCAAAGCCAAGGAAAAGAAGTTGTTGCGGTCCGCAACACCGACTCCGGAGGAAGCGGTGCGTGGAGCCCTTCCATTAATTATCTAATCGCTTCGAGTAGCCGGCCTCAATCTCCATTGCAAAAAATCTCCCGTACAAAATTGGGCCGGTGGAGGGGGCCGCACATGGGAAGGGAGGCCATCCTTCATCCTTGCCGCACGGGAAGGAAATATTGAAATGGATAAGAAACAATTTTTTTTTAAATTTTTTTTGGCACAATATGATCACTGATGTCAATGGGATATAATATGTCCAACAATATTGGCATTAAGTTTATGTTCGCTTAATAAAAAGATTGGCGAGTAATTCATATCCGCTTTATAAAATTGCATGAATGGTTCTGGTTAATCTTTTTATACAAATCATGATGAAGCTTAATATTGAGCATGCGATCCTTGACATCCCTACTTTTATTATAAATATATGAATTGAATAGTATCATAAAATATTATATAATTATGGATGACACCATCGAGATATGAATGGCCATTAAACAAAATAATTCATGAACTCATGTTAGATTGGCCGTTAACTTTATATTCACCCAATAAAAAGCCCGGTGAGAAATTTACATCTATCTTATAAAATTGTATGCGAGGCCTTAGTTATTATTTTTTTTTATAAATTATGATGAAATTTAATATCGAGTATGCTATCATTGACATCCCTATTCTCTCGTTATAGGAAAATGGATTGAATAGCACCATAAAATGCTGCACGATGATGGATGACCAATTTGTTACTATCAAGATATGAATGGCCATCAAACAAAGCAATATCATACATAATGAGCTTTGCTGACGCTGAATCTCCGTTGATCGGATGGAGCGATCCTTCCGTTGGATCGCTGCGAACCAGAACCTGCAAAATAGATCCTGACCGAAGGTTTTCCGATGGAGGACACTCCGATGCTAAAGTCAGAAGAGACCCAGGCAACAGCAGAATGGAAAGCTTATAGAAGCAAGGATGGGAAAGAAAGAAATCGAAAAAATGTCCAAGAAAAGAGTCCGGATCCCCTGAGTGTCCCCTCTTACCGGTATTTATAAGCTCAAACGTAATTACTTACGGTTATGGAGGTTGACAAGTACAACCACTTCTTAACTGCAAGTAGTGGCTGTCGGAAAAGCCGTTACACCCGGGATTTGTTCAATCCGAGGCTTCAGACCACGTGGGCGGTTGCAACAACCCAAACATATTTCAACTGTTTGTCCAAGAACCCCACGTGCTCCAGAATCCTCATTCTTTAAGTATATATCCGAAGTGATCTCTACATTCTCTTTAGTAGCACTCCTGAAGGGAATGTTAGCTTCACACTTCGGATCTTTCTTAGACGTGATAAAAAAAACACTTACAATCTTTAGGTTGAAGAAATAAAGTCGAAGATATTTGTCCGAGAGATCAAGTTTTCGGATCAAGATAATTGCACGAAGCTGAAGACATTCAACATCGTCTTCGGACCGAGATAAAAATATGAAGCCGAAGACTCGGAGTATAATATCCTTTAGACAATAGCCAAAGATAATAAGCATGGTCTCCGGACAAAAATAATAATATTAAGCCAAAGACATAGAGAAAGCATCGTGGATTATAGATACGAAACCGTATATTTTAGGCACAGTCTTCGGATTAATGTGGATGCACGAAACCGAAGATAATAAATAGTTTGCTTCCCAGAAAATCAAGCATGATCTTCGGGTCGAGATAATGATACGAAGCCGAAGACTTAGTGTTAATAACGAGAAGACAACGGTGTGAAACCGAAGACTCCTCTTGCAATCTGATATAACTTATAAAATAAAGAATGATTAATTAATTGAAATAAAATAGGGATATCATAATGAGCTTTGCCTTATGTATATCAGTATATACATCATTTTGTAGCGTACGAGCTGCATCACCGTGAATCTTACTCGAGATGAATTATGATGAGGAGGGGATCTGAATCCAGATCATCATGCCACCATACTATATATTTGCGCATTAGGATTATAGCATGCCATCAAGCATATATTTCATTAAAAACATAGATAAATTTTGAGGAAATATAAGAATGTTTGTATCGGAATACTGATATGAAATCGTCCTCTTACATGATTCCGGACAATGCCAGCCCAATAACTCCATGATGCAATATAATTTAAAACCAAAATCTTCAATCTAAAACTATCTTCGCATCTCATACCCCAACAAAAGACCATCAAAGGGTGCATGTGATCCCTGTCAAGCTAAGCTATTGTTTCACAAGCTAAGGTCTAAAATGGTAGACCCAACCATAACACGTGGAACAACATGCGCTAGTCTGGTCAAGATCTTATCGTGCCTTGTTGGATCCACCTAATAAACAAATCCAAATTAAAGTCCTCGCTTTGTGGATGAGCTCCCAATCAAATATCGGTCTACCAACGAAACCGGTCAAATCCAAAGTCCCGCATCCTCATCGGTGGCACAAAACAATTTTTTTGTTCAAATATTTCTACTGGTTCGGAAAAGTCCACGTAAGTACACGAGCAGTGAACATCGTGGAAGACTTTACTGGTACGTTAATTGATCGATACGCGTGTACGGTGCTGGTGGTTTGGCGGGGCCCAAATCGAACAAATATCCTCCTCTTGCGCACGCTTGAGCCGTCTCGACTCTCGATAATGGTTTCCGTCTGCTTTCGTGATCTCAGGGTCGACGCTATCCTCCTACCCGCATCCTCTTGTTCTTGCTCACCAAGTTTCTCCTCAACCATCACAGGGCGGCGGGATTTTTTCTTCTTCGATCCAAATAAAAATAATATTTTATATTAAAATAAAAAATTAATAAAAGTATATTAAGAATTATAATAATTTTATATTTTTTTTTGAATATAGAATTTAAAGTTATATGATTGAGTTTGAGGTTATATATAATCCAAGATACATGACCGAATAATTTGATATATTATTTTTAAAATAAGATATCCACCGTCATATACTATTTGGCTAAGTGGCTAACCAGTAAACCTATGTTAATATCTAATATTTCGATACATATATTTAGATAAATTAATATAAAATTTTTAAAATATTATATTTATCGGTATACAACATATGTTAGGTGATGCATATTCGTTAGCTTTTAAAAATATAAGATAAGTTTTTTCAATATATATTCAATAGTAATTTAATATATTTTTTAGATAAATTAATATATTGTTTTTTTTAGTATATAATTTATGATCAGGTGGTATGGCAATCTAATATATATTTAAGAAGGTAAGCTTTACATACAAATTATTAAAAAGGCTTCACGGTGAAGGAGAAAATATATTTTTTTATATTTTTTTTAAAGTTCCGAGATGGATAGATTTTATTAATAACAAGAGTTAGTTACGATATAGCTCCTTATTTTTTATATTAAAGCTGTATTTGATGCATTGTTAAACAATCTTAAAAATTAACATGGATTACCAGCAATATCGATTATAAGTAATATGGATTATCATGTTTGGTACATATAACTAATATTATATAATATAAAATTAAAATTTTAAAATACTATTAAACCAAATCTATATTTTATTTATAAAATATATTTTTTTAATATTTTATTTATTTATTAAAAATAAATATTTTTATATTTTATATTTTATATTTTATATAAAAATAATAATATTTTATATTAAATAAATTTAATTAAAATTTTATATATTAAATAATATATAAAACTACATGTTATATTATTAAATATAATATAATATAATATATTTTATATTATAAAATATAAAATAATAAATTATATTAATGCAATATTAATATAATATAACATATTTATGTTATATTATAAATATTATATAATATATATCATATTAATAATATATTAATAATATTAATATTATATAATATATATATTATATTATATATATATAGAAGGAGAGAGCAAGAAAAAAGAAAAAGATGATTTGATAATTTTGATTACGATCTATTCTAGAAATAATTTAGATTATTTTTTAAAAATAATTTAAATTATTAGATAAAAAATATTTATATTTTAAAAAATATATTAAGTATAATAATACGATAAAATTTATTAAATCAATAATAATAAGATAGGTAGATTGCTTGTTATTAAATATAATTTGAGATGTATGCTACGGTGGATATGGTTAAAAAAGCAAAAAAAAAAATGGTCCCGCTCCCATACAAATTTTTTTGGGTACGACTATCGGAGGATTTTTGTTTCTCCAAAATGATATAATGCGGAGAAAAGGAGGGAGGACGGAAAGGGACGGCGTTCTTGGACGGACCGTTGGTGAGAGAGAAGATATTTGAATCCCTGGATTGGCCCTATCCCTCGCAACTTTATTCCCAATCCCTCCCCCCCCCCTCTTCCCTGAGTACTCCCCCATCTCTGCTTTCTTTGGGCGTGCTGGTGGAGCCCAGAGCTTCCCCGCTGCCTCGCTGGCCTTGGGCTCTCCATTGTTGGTTTTAATAGGCTTTTGTCTCCCAGTCCGCAGGGTGGGGCAGAGAGAGCGAGAGAGAAAAGAGAATCGTCGTCGCGTCGCCCAAATCGGCTGAGGGAAACCTAGACGGAACCCCGAACCCTTTCCCCTCTCTCGTGTCGTCGCCAGATCTGAGGTCGTTTTCCCACCGGAGCGATCGATTGGGGGAGGGGGAGGGGGGTATTGGAGCTGATTCCGAGCCAAAGGTGGGTTTTTTTTCCTGCTCTTTGTGTCTAATGTGTTGGATTTGTGTTTTTTATGGTGGATTTCTTCATTGTTTCGTGCAATCATGGAGAGATGGGGGTTTTGTTTGAGTTTTTGTTCCGAAGCTGAGAGCTTCGAATTGTTTGAATTGTCGGACAGATGCGTTCACCAGGTGAAGATTGGGGAGATCGCATAACTCTCTGGGGGTGCTTTCCGATTGGCGGTTTTTTGGGGTTTTCGCATCGGTGGACAACAAGGGAAGTGTGTTTGTGATGTTGTGTCTTGGTTCCATCTGATTCGAAGCTACGGAGTCTAAAGGCCTTTTACGGTGAAGAGGAAGAGATGGTCCTTGGTTTCCCCCCCAGGACTTGGATTCGCATTCGAGGTAACCGAGAGAAATATAAATATTTAGTATCATTGTCGTGGATTTTTGTGATCCATTAGGTGTCCAAATGCATGGGATTCATCCCTTTTGGAACAGTGATCGAAAGAGGACAAAGAGTGCGATTTTACCCGGTCTCCATTAAGAGCAAAGAAAAAAAAAAACTTTGAACTTCCTTCAAATCAATGATGGCAAGTTGAAGTTGTTTCTCTCTGGGAGCTGTCCTCAACAGTATCTTAAGCTGTTTCAGTTGTTTTTGTTGTTGTTGCTCATAATTATATTGTTTGTAATTGATGATGTGAATTGTTAACTATATTTCGATACAGATTAGAGGAAAAAAAGGGAGCTTGGGGTCTTTGTACTTCGGATATCATCATTTGGTTTTGAGATAGATGTCGAGAACTCAGAGGCAGGCCTGGGTGAGATGAGGGATGATAGTGAAGTTGATGAACTTTCTGAAGGCCTGCTGGCGGCCATCGTCAGATCGGTATGTCCATACAAGCTCAGACACGGTTGGCCGGCAGGATGGGCTTCTCTGGTACAAGGATAGTGGGCAGCACATGAATGGAGAATTCTCCATGGCCGTGGTCCAAGCAAACAACTTGCTTGAGGACCAGAGCCAGATTGAGTCGGGCCCATTGAGCTCACTCGAGTCCGGCCCATATGGGACCTTTGTTGGGATCTATGATGGCCATGGTGGTCCGGAAACATCCCGTTATATCAATGATAATCTTTTTCACCATCTTAAGAGTAAGTACTGAACCAGAATTCTATGCTTAGCCCTTGTTAGTGCTTATGAAACTTGATGAATTGGTCTTTTTTCCTGTGTTTATCATGAAATAGCTACTGAATTATTGCATATTTGGATGACCCTTATGTTGTACAAGGAAGACTTAATTATTTTGCTAGTATTTAATACTGCTGGTTAATTCTCTTGTTGTATGTTTTGTGAGTCCAAAGACCTTCATACATGCTTCTGGTTCAAAGCTTATTTCATCAATCGAATATGTTTTTCTTTTTTCCTTTTTATTTTGCATACCACCTTTGTCCTTCGACCATTGAGTTTTGTTTGTAATGGTGCTTACTTTGCCATTGGCTTAGTATCTTTGTTGAACTTAATTATGTCTTCCATCTTGACCAAATATGAAGATATAATTATTGGGATGTGCCGGTGGCAGAGCTGGTGAAGTCATTATGTTGGTACCAACAGCTTGGGTTTGAGTCCCGCCTTTGCCATAATAAAAGGAGGGGCTCTGTTTCTTCTCCACTCAAGTTCAAAGAGGGAAAAAAAGGAGAAAGAAAACATCATTATCATCAATTTTATTCTAGTGGATTTTTGTATTGTACTTGATCTTTCTGGTCTTTGAAACTTCTCTGAGCAGCAGTAAATCTTCTTCTCACACCATTTCACATCTTCAAGAATATCTGGATATATGTTATAACCATGGACTTGACTAATTCCTCATCATATGTCAATTTTCTTCATGCTTGCATCAGGTCAAAGTTTGTGGTACATGTGACTTTTTCTGTTTGAAGTGAATTCCTAATTGCACATGCATGCCTATTGTTTGATCACCAACCATTAATGTTAAATATGTCCTTTCGATTATAGTAAGAGTTGTTTTGATTAATATCTTATGTGACAGTAGAGCCTCTTCCTGGCAGGGTTTACATCTGAGCAGCAGTTAATGTCAGCTGATGTAATAAAGAAGGCATATCAGGCAACAGAAGAGGGTTTTATCTCTCTAGTTACCAAACAATGGCCTATGAAACCTCAAATTGCTGCTGTTGGCTCATGCTGTCTGGTTGGTGTTATCTGTGGTGGTATGCTATATATAGCCAATCTTGGAGACTCTCGTGCCGTTTTAGGGAGACTTGTCAAAGTAACTGGAGAGGTTTTGGCCGTCCAGTTGTCAACTGAGCACAACGCAGGTTTTGAGTCTGTGAGACAAGAGTTGCAGTCATTGCACCCAGAAGATTCACAAATAGTTGTTCTGAAGCATAACGTTTGGCGTGTGAAGGGCCTCATCCAGGTGCTTATCATGTGAATACCTCTTGTACATTATACATAATCTACAATAGCTAAACAAATAAGTTCTAATTGCAAATAAGCTTTAGCCTGTTATTCTTATCTGGTTTTCTTCTATATGCAAGCTCATCAGGATCTTTAGAATCATACATGTAATTTCTCTTGACATCGTTTCTCAACACCTCTGACCTGCATTAAAATTTCGTGTAACCACGGGATCGCAACACAAATGCCCTTTAAAGGATTTGCTACTTGTCATGTACAAAACATCATATAGGTTAATAATGATTGACATTTATTGCTGCTTTTGGGCTCCAACTTCTTTTACTTCTTTTTGAGTTTTCCCAAATGAGTAATTTTTTAAAGTTAATAACACTAGAGAAGATTTATAATTTTTATGTTATGGAAGATCAAAGATATTCAACTTGTTATGCTACCAAATTAAGGTTAAGATTACGGATGGTCCTACGCTCATTCGACAGGCTAAAGTCTATACCAACCATTGCTTGTCAATCTTAATCGGAACATATAGTGCCATGCCCACATGGCAACTGTAATTTTTAATCTTTGCTAGCTACATGCTTCTCTAGTTTCTTTGAATCATTATTGTTGTAAGAATTGTTTGTCTATACATGTATGCATATGTCTATGCATGCATATGATGTGACTTTCTTGCTGCGACAATGTTTCAGTGTTTATCAATATCTGATGATACATTTATTTCACAATAATTGATACTGGGTGGTTTATAACTTGTTTACTGCCTTTATGAGCATTTTGCTTAGACCTGCTTTGCCTTGATTACCCTGTAGTTTTTGTTTGAGTTGAAGGTGTCATCTAGGATGTGTAAGGATGGCAGTGCAGTAACGGTTGTATTGACTTGCATGTCATATTTATTTTAGCAAATTTTTACAACATTTACGGTCCTGGATAGATTTTTCTTTTCTTGATATCTGTTTGGAGAGGATGATTTTACACTGGAAATCAGGTTGTAATGGTGAAAGTTGCAATGTCTTTAAAGGCAATTTCGATTGCTTCCTGTCCATTAGCTTGCACTATCTTGTCGTTATCACCTATAGCAGTCCAAATTTTCAGCTGTAGATCCTTTCCAAAGTATTCAAATATTAAACAGTCTATCATCTAATAAAAATGAGAGAACCTAGGCATAATTGTTCATTCCCCCCTTGGAAACATATGAAATGGTCAAGATTAATATTACATGGTATTACATCCTTTGGATAATATGCTCAAGATTTGCATTAAGCTAAAGAATTCTTGGTATTGGTAATATTTTTAGATTGGCATGAATTGGTTTTGGTTCCATCTGATTTTTTGAAGGATCATAGTGCCCTTTGTTGCATTACATCTGTTTGGAGGAAATAAAGGAAAAAGAAAAACTGCAATGCCTTTTTTCCCTTATTCTTGATGCAGATTTCCCACCCTTTTCTCACTCCCCTTCTTCCAATTACTAATAAACAGGATCCAGATTTCCCAAACCGATTGTTCTGAATGAGTTACTAGACATGTCATATCTCCAACTGTTTAATTGCCTTTTTCTACTTAGGTTTTGCAAGTATTGTGGTTCATCCATAATACACTAATTTTTAATAAAAATTGTTTCATACGATGTGCTCTAATCCCACACCATTTGAAGAGATTTCCCCCCCTTTTGGATTCTATCATGACACATGATTATTATGTGTATTTTCATTGGAACTACATCTTCTACTACTTTCAGTTCAGTGCTTTCAACTCTGCAGCCGTTGAAGATAAGTTCATTTAGAAGCCAATCATCTAGCTCTTGTCAAATAAGCTAATAATTTTTTTTTTTATGTTGTCACTAAGTTTTTGCTACCAAACAGAAATGTGCAATGGAGTTTCTGCTTCCTGCAGTAGGTTAATCTTGAGTTATTACTTAATGCAATGACTTCTTGTTCTGACTCCTATAAAACATGTCTTCCACAAGCACCAACAATAAGTGCAGGGCATCCATTTTTCTTCTTTTTTTTTGCTCTGAACTCAGGGCTGCAATATCCTTCTGATCCATCATGTCCATCTTAATATCCCATATATGGCTCATTGGTCTGCTGTCAAGGATTCTTGAGGATATCTAAAGGACATGAACATTCACTCCTTTTTTTTAAAGCATATATTCTATTATCTTGTCGCCTTCCTCATATAGATGACTTAATCTGAGTTACACCATAGTAACTAACCTATCAAGGCCCTTGTAATCTATCTTGCTTGATTCATCTATTACAAACTGAGGGCCTTAAATTTGCATGGAAGAGTTCAGATAAATTAGTAAAGGACCTAAACTAATCTACATGAAAGTTTATTTAAAGAATTTGAAAAGCTATTTTTTCCCCCTAAATATAGCCCTTAATAAAAAAAGTGGAAAGGGGGATTCTTAAATTTCTCCCCTGATGATTGGGATAAAACTTGCCATATATGACTTGATTTTTTAAGAACCCTTTTTATTTTTATGTTTAAAATTAATTATATGCCTGTATGTTTTGATGTTTTCTTTTTTTAAAAAAAAAACTTTTCCCCACCCGCACGTGAATGCTCACGCAATCTGTGTGCGGGCGGCACGCTGTTGGCCCAATCGTGGGCGCCGTGTGCGGGCCAAGCCACGGCCCGTTACGCGCGCAGGTCAGGCCCGTTCAGCCTTTTTTTGGCATTTTTTATTTAAATTTGATTTTAATGCCTTAACAGCTAGTGAAGGGTGTTTTGGGGATTTCGTTGGGGTTTTGGGCCTATAAATAGGCCTCTACCCCAACATTCAATCCATCCAAAAAAATCTTCCAAGTGCCTCTCAAATCTCTCTCAAATTTCTCTCGAATCTCTTTCATTTTTTGGATATTGTTATTTTCCATTTGATAATTTTTGGACTGAAGATGAGTCCGATCGGTGTCAGTTCGAGATCGTGCCATTGATGGGCGTTCGAGCGTTAGCTTTCGGATTGTACCTTAGAGGAGAGTGAGAGGTCTAGTAGTTCTTCGCACGAGAAGGGAGTTGAATATTCTCTAGGACAGTGGTTCTACCGCCTCCCAAGCTAGGTTCTATTATATTTTAGATAATTATTTGTTACATCTTTTCTATTTCACATACTTCACGGAAATTAATTTTCACATATTTTCAAAATTTAAAATATAAATATTTTCCATATAAATTAAATTAATATTATGTTCTTTACATCTTTAATTATAAAGATGACTTATCATATAAGTCTTATTGATGATATCTGGGATTTGTTGTGAATCCCTATGATTGATATTTCTATCTACAGCTACTTCAACTATTACATGTTTGTTATAAATCTCTTCCATTGTATAAAACTATCAGGATTTATAGCCTCTGATATTCCAGCTTTTGCAAATGTTCTCACAACTTCTCTTTATGTTTTCTGAGGCCATAACCTCTTGTCTACTTTGTGACCCAAATCTTAATTGATGTCTTTGCTAGCCCTTAAAATCTTCATTCCTCATGCATAGGGGTCCTAGAACCTGAATTAAAACTTGTATATATTGTAGTCTTATGATAATGATAGTTTTGAGCAGTCTAGTGTTGTGGGTTCTGATTCATATCTTTGGTGACATCTTTCCTTATATGATGTGCAAGACAAAGATTGGTCATTGCTGTTGGAGAAACCAATTTCAAGCACACATTTGCATAGAGGTACTTTGCCCACTTATGCTTTTTGTTACGTAGCCATGTATGTTGAAGAAAATCAAGAGAATGATAACTGTTGGTGGGTAATATAAGAAAGCATTCTCATGGATGAACAAAAATTTTAGCCTAAAACAGCATGAGCTGAATACTTCGAAGCACAAACGTTTAAAAGTGTCATTTGATTTGCTGCTGTGTATTTACTGGCTCAAGGGCACCAAAATGGTAGTTGAAAGGACAAATTCAATGAGGCTGCAACCCATAATCAAATCACACAATGCTGATCTTACCCCTGACAAGGTTCTTGGAGCATGTTTTGGCCTGTTGCAGCTTGATACTTACAAATTCAAAAGTTTTCCACACAAAGGAACCCTAAACTTGTAATAGGGTTGTGCTTTTTGGGTAACAGTCTAGCTGCCAGTGATAGAGAGAGATCATGGACATTGCAAGAGATAAGGAGCATCTACTTGCTAAATGCCACTTTTAGTTCTCAAGTTTTGTGGAATGGAGCTCACCAAGGTTTGCCGAACTGGTACCAAAGGGCATACTAGTTGACGACTGGTTTGGCAAGGGATGAGTCTGTACCATGCCATTTTGGGGCCTACTAAAAATAGGGAGAGGGAGGAAAGGGGAGGGCTAAACCCTAACCCTAACTCTAGGAGAGGAAGAGGGAGAGGGAGGGAGGAACGGGGAGGGTTGAGGGGAACATGAGAGAGAAGGGGGATGTTTACTGGCAATGCTAAGGGGAGCAAGGGTGCTTCAAACGTGGGGTGGGTTTATTCTTTTCTTTTTCTTTTTTTGGTTTTTTTGGGGGGGTTGTTCTCGAATGATCCGAGCTGGGGGGTGGGGCCTTTTTACTGAGCCGAGGGGTGGTTTTTTTAACCATACCAGTTCTTAATAGAATGAGAGGAGGGTTTAATCAAACAGTCGGTCTCTATTCCATGCCAATAGGGAAAACCATCCTAGTTCTCTATTAGTTCGGTTTGATACACCCGGAATCGGGCGGTGCCGGGTGGTTTAGGATGGTATGGCCAACCTACCTTGGGGCTCATTCTTTGTTCAATATTCACATCAATGAATGCAACCATTGATTTTGTGTTGACATTTCAGTTTTTGAAAGTATGATGTCCCTATCATTATTAAGGGGGTTGGGAGGCCTTTTATCAAGCCAGAGGGTGGTTTTTTAAACCGAACCGGGCCTTAATCGAATAATTGGCCTCTATTTCGAGTAGACAAACCATGAGAATTCCCCATCGGCTTGGTTAAATACATTCCGAACTGGCAGTTAGGGGCAGTATGGCCAACCCCAGGGCTCATTCTTGGTTCAATTTTACATGAATGAATGCAACTTGTGTGCTATCATTTCAATTTTTGAAAGCATGGTGATGATTCCCTATCATTATGGTGGTTGAATGTTCTGTAATGGAAGAAAGCAGATCTTCTCCATTTCCATTTCTCTGTCTTCTTTGTTAGGAGAGACTAAGAAGACTGAAAAGCCAGGCAAGTGAAGCCAATCTCTTTATCACCTACTATCCTTATATTTAATGTTCCCAAACATATCTAGTATTTTTCATGTGCCTGTAGTTTGATACCTTTGTTATTTGTCATGTAGAGCTCAGAGAAAAACTTAACCTGGTGCAAAGCATCAATGTCCAACCAAAAGGAAACCTTATCATTGCCTCCCACCTCACATTCACCCCAATATTGTAAACTCTGATTCATCACCCATTTCCAAGAAAATGAAAGTGAGTTGATTATTGCCCATCACTATGCAGTTATTTGCTCTTGTTCGCTATTTCTGCTAACTGTTTTTCATCACCCATTTGCCACTGCTATTCCTCATAGGGAAGTATCCTTTGCTTATACCGTTCAAGTTCCTGTCCAATCCTTTCTTCAGTTTTTAAGGCTTCTCCTTGGTGATAAGTTGCATAATTTTTTTTGTTGTTCATCCATGATAACTTACAAACCATCTGACCTTGTGACTATTGTGGGAGCATGTAAATAGGGAAGAAAATACAGTTGTAGGTTCCTGAAAAGCTCAAGAGATATTCCACCATCTAGAGGAAAATGATTGCCCTTGCAACTAACTAACATGTTTCACCTTTTTGTTTAATATGCAAGCTTTTTATTTCTGAAAGGGATGGTAGTCTGTTCCATAAAGCGCTGAGATGATAGGTATTGTAGATTTATATATAAACCAAAGTTGCAAACCCAAATAACATAACAGATTTAAGGAAAAATATTGTGTCATTTAATGCCTACCATGGAAAAAAGAAATTCGCATAATGTATTATAATTTATGAAAAATTAGATATTAGATAGTTCTATGCTTAGTACGTCATGCACAGTGTATTGGATGTCTTTACCAATTTCTCGTGTTGTCAGACATCCATCATACCATTTGTGTGTACTTTTTTGATACAACATGGGTGTCTAGACATCTATCATACCATTTATGCTGACTTTAATTTGGCATGTATTTGCATGTGTCTAGGATAGGAAGGAGGTCGGTATCTGTATTATTTTAGCCTGAATCTATTGCTTTTCCAACTAGTTGTGCCTATTTGTTGTTAAAAGGCCCCTCCTATTCTTATTTTTCCTTTTTCCAAGAATTCAGGTCCCGGCAGGACATCTCGCGGGATACTGGGATGGGACATTATCCCATGTGTTGGGACAAGATGTCCCACCAGCATTCTAGTGTCCTGGTTGGGACGCCTTGGGACATCCCCTGTCCCGAGTATCGGGATGGGGGGGGATGCTGGCGTGTCCCGTTTCATAAAAAAACTGGGACAATCTTGTCCACGGGATTTAAAACCTTGCTTTTTTCAATTCAAATAAAAGATGCATGGGGAGAGATTCCCAAGGAAAACATACAAGAAGCAAACCCTACTTTATTTCCTGTAAAAATACATGTGTCCACATGGATATGAGAAATATGTGAGACAGGTGATGCTTGTGCTTGGGATATATATAAAAGGTCCAATTCCAGGCATGGTTGCATCCAATCCTTTTTCTGTATATGGATATGCAAATGTGTTTATATTAGTTAATGTTTTCTGGTTTTCTAGGTTTCTGTTAATATATTTCTGGTTTGAGTTTGGGCTCATACAACAGCTTGCAGTTGGGTTTTGCCACTGTTTGGTATTCGAATCAAATCCAACATACCTTTCAGGACAGATTAATAATACAATTTAAATGCCACTGTCTTTAGTGCTCTGGTTATCCCCACTTGGTGAATGGTCCATCTGACTTTTGTGCTGCAGTGTCAATTCATTTGGGTATTTTAAGAACTTATTTGAAATCATGAATTAGACAAACAATGCCAACTGCTTGGTCACTAAATACCTTCTTTCTCCATGCATATATTATTTTTTATTTTTCCCCATCACACATACAATCTTGGAAGTGAATATTCAATACATCTTTGTCGAGAAGAATGTTATATGATATTACACTAGCCATCCGTGAAAACTGTAGCTTGATGGAAATATGGTTGGCAGGTGGCTTGATTTAAGTTCCATTTTCTCTTTCCATCCTGCAATAAATTTATTATATTTTTGCTCAAGAGTGTACAACCGTGTTGCAGGTTACCAGGTCGATTGGTGATGTATACCTAAAAAGGGCAGAGTTTAACCGAGAACCTTTGTATGCAAAATTTCGTCTTCGTGAACCTTTCAAAAAACCAATACTTAGTTCAGAACCATCAATGTCTGTGCAGCCATTGCAACCACAAGATCAGTTTCTTATATTTGCATCTGATGGACTCTGGGAGCACCTTAGCAACCAAGAAGCGGTTGACATTGTTTGTAACAATCCCCACAGTGTAAGTTTTCTTTATAGATTTTGGCTTTTCAAATAGAAAAATATTAATTTTGTAGGCATAGATGAAGTTGGCTCAAACTATATTAGTCCACTGAATAATAATAGGATTAATGTTTTTGATTTGTTGTGCAGTATATCATTATTCCTTTTCCAGATAGAAATAGTTGAATATACTGGCATCCTTTTCCAAGTAAAAAAATTAATATTACTTGAACTTCTTTTCAGTAAACCATAGAATTCAAGTTTGGAGTATTATTTGATTATTGCAAGCCTGAATGAAAAATTTGTTAGTTTGGATAAGACCCACCATGCTGTATGGCTAAGACTATTGATCAATTAGTGGCACATAGGCATGTAAAATTAGAATTGAGGAGATGGAAATTCTGGTTGAGTGTGTCTTGCAACTTGGAAGGAGTTAGGTATCAGTCGATCACCCAATGAAGCTCAGGAGTTTACACTAGCGTGAGAAAGAAAACTGCTTGGGCTGGCATGATCATGTTAAGAAGAAAAACAAAAAGCATGGAGATTGGAAATGGCTTAGGGAAAGATTGTGTCAACTGTGGATTTAATCCAAAACAAAGATTACAAATACAAGACCAAATATGTGAGGCGAGGACTGTTGGTCATGGGTTTACCATGTCGGGTATTCAGTCCATTGACTTTGATTCTAGAGATAGGATGAAGGATTCATTGGTGGTGAGGGGATGGATTTCGAGGGTGCGTGGGGACTTATTTTAAGAACTTGAATGATATGATGCCAGAAATGGGAACATTTCATCCTTGAACAAAATTTAAGGACGGGACATGGACAATATGTTTGTGATGGGATACTTGGTGCATTTTCTGATAATCATGAATTCTGGCATTCCCTTCCGTGGGCCCCTGCAACAACAGTGATGGAAAGAATGCTAGCATATGACTTCTTGATTAAAGATGGTTGGATGTGAATTAAGGTTGGGTATCATTCTCTAGACGTTTTCTTTTTCTCCTCCTTTCCAGTTTTGCTTTAAGTTGTCATTGCCACATCAATAATAATTCTCGTGCCCTTCTTCTGTCTGAAAGCATCAAGATCTGTTCCATGGGGTGGAAATTAGGGATGAGCGATTGCATTATGCAAGGCACAGTTTGCAAGCTGTAGTGACAACTTGAAATACAGAGGATGAATTTTGGCTAGTGATTTTGTTTATATAGGTTGAGATGCTGTAATGCTGTTCTTCTCAATCTACAATGGTTGCTAGGGAATAGGGATGCTTGTTTTTGAGACAATTCTACCATAGCTTGTATATCATGGACCACTTGAGTGCACTCTGTAATATTATGAATCACTCTTCCATGAATTCCTGCAGGGAAGTGCTCGGAGGCTTGTGAAAGCTGCACTTCAAGAAGCAGCCAAGAAAAGAGAGATGAGGTACTCTGATCTCAAGAAGATCGACCGTGGGGTCCGTCGGCATTTCCACGATGATATAACGGTCGTCGTGGTATTCCTTGATTCAAATCTTGTGAGCAGAGCGAGCTCACACAGGGGCCCCACACTTTCTGTAAGAGGAGGGGGGATCAATCTGCCAGCAAATTCTCTTGCACCTTGCACAACACCCACGGAGCTTGGTGTTCCCTAATTAAGTCGCAGCTCAGCTCATCTTTTTCTGTTCTGTACTAAATTAAACACCCAGAATGACTTCCATGATTATGCCCTCATTGTTGTAAAAATATGGAGATAGAGCATCTTTGTATCTGTAATCTGCTATACTGTAATATTTATATGCAGAGAATGGTTCGTTATGCATATGCTTCATATGAACTCAGTTTCGTTCTTTCAGTCTGAGATGCAGGGAAAGGAAATTCAAGACTGAGGGTTTACTAGAATTCTTTGCTTAAAATCCCTTTTATTTTCTTTCCTCAGTTTTGGTATGTAAATTCCAAGCAACACCAACTCTTGCAATTCTATTTCTTTGTTTTTGGTCACCTGTTTCCGTTGTCAGTAATTTTGTAGTTTTCTTCTTGCTGCTTAGCTGTGAATGCTTAATTGGTGGTAGGCCAAATGCGGCCTGCTGTTGAGGTCTTGGATGAGGCCTCCAGATCCAAGACTTCCGAGGAATGCTTGACTGGTGACTAACAGGGGTGGGAAGTAGGGGGTAAGTGTTTAAAGTAATGTATACATTGGAAGAAAGGCTGAGCATATCTTTTGCAAGAGCAGCCCCTTCAGTATTTTTTTTTTGTCCTTTTGTAAATTCTTGTTTCTTGGTTTTTGGCAGAAATGGTTTTTTTTTAAAAAAAACTTTTCGAGGTCCTGATGGGAATGGATATACTCTAAACAATCGTTTAATTATAGTTGACTAAATATCGTTTTACAGTAAAATGAACATATCTTGGTAATGAGTGCATGATTGTTGAGTGTTGGATGCACGTCATGGACAAGACTGAAGTGTCTAAAGATATCAAAACTTGGTCGTTTCTTTTTATTTTTAACAAAAAAAATAAAAAAAATCATCCAAATATGCAAAAGGTGGTGATTAAGTGGTCATTTCTTAAAAAAACTCTCATTAATAGTGGCCATTCATTATCAACTGTATTTAACATGCTAGGGGTAACCTAACATGGTTGTTTTCATCTGCAAAATATGGACCGAAATCGTTCTTTTGCTAAATAATAAACTCTAACAAGGAGGATATAGATTTATAATCTTATCATTCTTCATTATTCAAGAATTCTAAATTTTAAGGAAGCCATAATCTTGACTATCAAAACTAATAGTAAAACCAATCACTATTCATTATAACACTGCACTAAATTTATGAGGATTGTTGTATGAAAATTCAATGAACTTGCTTGCTGCTCATGATGCAAGAGGTGTCGACTATTGGTAAAAGAGTTGGTATCATAAATCTTTAATGAATATTTGATTTATTTACTTATTTCTAATGAATAATAAAAGGCTTATGAGACTGTTGTAGAGAACGATATACAATCCAGAGATGGATGCACTGGATGCATGGTTGTGGCTGCAGTGGCCGCACTCGGAGGCTGGGGAGGGAAGCACTGTCCCACCCTTCGGATGGCACAAACCGCAGAACACGTCACACGACCCCAGGCGTTCCGTGACACAAAGAAGACTCGTTTCTCAAAGGCCCCATTTCCTCCTCTTTTCATCCTGACCACCATCTGCTGCACAAAGTTCCATGCATAAAAATAAGAGAGGGAGAGAGAGCAGTGGTGCCGGTAATGTCTGGCAGATCCCTGGCGTTTCCATCCATTCCGCACGGACCCACCAGTTTAGCCGCTGCCAAGACTGACTGCACGCTTAAATTCCATCCCAGGACCACTTTATTTTTGTGTAAAAAAAAAAAAAAAAATCGTGTAGCAATTATTTAGATTGTAGTGCAGACAAAGAAGACACGTTATTGATTTGTAGCATCCTTATTCTTCCCTGGAATTGGATTAAAAATGAAGCTTTCCATGACCGAACAATTGAAGGTAGGAGACGCTAATTCCTATTTCTATTCCAAAAATCAACCCCCTCCAACTAGGATTAGAGACGGATCAGGCTGGACCAGGCCATGCCTTTGTCCAAACCCGGTCCTTTTTTTGGGGGGATTTAAGATAGGTTTAGGCTGAAATTTTTTTGAAAAATCGAGACCGGAGCATAACCCGAGTCCGGGCCCAAGCCTAATCCGAAACTCGGTTAGCTAACAGGAGAAGCCACCGGCTCGGCCGGAGTTTCTCTCATGTCGGTGGAGCAGAATCTACCTGCTAACTGCTAAGCCATCGCATGTTGTCTAAATCCTTCAACCACGATACGCCGGTAGCCCTGAAGTACTCGAGCAATCCAATCCATTCGGCGGTAGAAATGTGTAGTCGGCCCAGTCCGGGCCTCGAGCCAACCCAAGCCCATTTCAGGCCCTACCCCCAACCAAGCATGCCTTGCATTTAAGTCTCTCAACTTCACTCCAAATCCCTGCAATGGATTAGAAAATAATCAAATCTCAACCATCCCTTCTCTCAACTTTACTCTTCTAACAAAATATATATATATTTTTTAAAAAAATAATAAAAAAAATTATTACAGCAATCACATGCAATGCATGTCTCACGATGTATCTGATGCAGTGGCAATAGGATGCAGCCATGATGATGACAGAGTGATAGTCCCCAGAGACAATCAAACATTTTGTGCTTTTCCTCGTCATCGAAATCATAGATTCCCAGAGAGACATCATCATCCCGGATGCATGAAAGATATTGGTCACGAGAGCACCACCTGTGCCCGTTAAACAAAAAAAAACAGAGAGCGCTTCGACCGATGGTCTCCAACTTTTCCCCGGTTCGTGGGACAGATGGCCGAGCGATCTCCATCAACGGTCCATAGTCCGTGCACCAGATTCCTCGTGGAGCCACCACGCAAATGGTTGCTGCCCTCGGCCCAATTGGCTAATCAGAAAGGACAATGGGCCATCATGACCTCCTCATATCTACAAAACATCATGGTTCCCTAATTCCCTCTGGCCAAAATATGTCTATTATTTTATATCACCCTTAGAAGATGATTATCCATAAGCACCATATCTATTTTACATGGTTGAATGTAGGATTTAATATAACCTTATCATTATTATTAATATTATGGTTGGTAACTAGTTCAATCAAAATTGGAAAAAAAAAAAGATTGGAAAAATTATGCTAAGCTGTTGATGTTATTTGCGCAGATCATTAAATAAATAAGGTGTAGGCCATACTTAATTTTTGCAGAACTTATCTATTTCTCCGATATTTTTTCAAGACTCGATATGTATTTAGATAAATCCTAGATGAAAGGTTGATGTATGGTTATAAAATCAAAAAGATACAGAGGCAGAAGCGTTTGTTGAGAAACTAAGATAACTCATCAAGAAATCAACTCTTTTTTTTTTTTGTTTTAATTCAATTAATTTTCAATCACTCTTTTTAAAGAAAACATACGAATTATATACAAAAAAAAAAAAAAAAAAAGTTTTTTACTTGTCATGACCATGCAATTATAAAGACATCATTAATGCACTTCATTTATATTCACAAGCAATCAAATACCATCTCATTATATTTCACTTGTATAAGGTTCTCGTTATTATATGTTTGTTTAGGTAGCTTGCCTTTATATACAAAGTAAGTGTAATTTTCAAACAAATAATAAGCTTTTTTTTTTTTTTTCCAGAAATGCAACAAATTATGTAGCTACGTTATTCTATGATAAATTTATTGTCATAAGATATCGAGTTTCTGTCCTGATAATGTTGCCAAGTGATTCCACCAATGTTATTTAACTGTTTTATCAATATTGCATAACCGTGTTGTTTCAATACCAAATACAGGATAGAGCTTTTTAAATTATTTAGAAATAGCTGTCGCCATCTTTTCCTCTCTTTTTTTTTTACTGTAATTAAAATTTATCAAAAATTCATATAGTGTGTATATATATATATATATACATGGTATATGAATCTTTGACAAGTTTTAATGCAGCAACATTAAAATAATTATGTATGCGTTTATTTATGTTCCAAAATCATATTTAAACTTATCAAGAACTTTATATCGTATATTTTATGGCGAGGGAGTTGTTAGTACAACCATGCATGCCATGGGCTGGTTATATGATGGATAACACATAAAGTATGAATGACATCATGATTCATGCACAAAGAAGAGAGTTGGCAAGCGTATCTTTAGTAGGTTTCTCCGCATCATTCTTTCTGGTAAGCTCCGTCCTTGATTAAAAGCTAAACTTTATAACGGTACACTAATTACGTGTAGATTCCCATTTCTTTACAATTTCCACTTTACAAGCTTCTTTTTATCGGAACAAAACAGAAAAACTGAAATCCACTACCAACCAAAATCCGCCACGTAAACTAACTGACAAAAAGACATTCTCTCTCCTCTCAGTTTTGACTTTGACCCCTTTTCTTTCTCTTCCCCCTCCCTTCTCTCTCTTCCACCACCAAACATGCTCCTCGCTTTCCCTCCCTTCGCGCTCCGCATTCCAGTCCCCTAAACCCTTCCTAAAGCCTGAGCACCCAAAAAAGCTTCTCCTTTATTTTTTTTTCAGAAAAAAAAAAATCTCCTTTCTTCCACCTGAAAAACAACCAAGAGAGGAGAATGGGAGGCTGCGCCGCCTCCAGGTTCGCCGGCAGTGGCGGTGACGAGGACGACCCCGTCGCCCTCTGCCGCGATCGGAAGCGCCTCCTTAAGGCAGCGGTCGACCGCCGGTATGACCTCGCCACCGCCCATTCTAACTACATCCACTCCCTCCACGCCGTCGCCGCCGCCATCGGTCTCTTCGTCGCCCGCCACTCCTCCCCTGCCCCCATCCTCATTACCCTCCCCTCCGCTGCCCCTTCCCCCTCCCCCTCCCCGCCCTGCTCTCCCTCCGCCTTCCTCCGCCACACGCCGGCGGAGCCCAAGACAGAGGCTTTCGCCCTCCGACCGTCGGTCTCCTCTCCCCGCTCCTCCTCCCCGTCGGACCCGAGCTCCGGAAACGAGGGAGGGGAAGAGGAGGAGGGGAACGGGGGAAAGGATCCGGGGTGCGGGTATTTCTACGCGGGGACGCCAATGCCGACGTCGCCGGCGGCGGGAGAGTTCGGGTGGGACTTCTTCAACCCGTTCGACGGGGTTCGGGTGGCGGAGGAGGCGGCAGCGATGGTGGGGGGGCTCGGGCGGGGCGCTGACGAGGATTTGAGGGTGGTGAGGGAGGAGGAAGGGATTCCGGAGCTGGAGGAGGCGGAGGAGGAGGAGGAGGGGAGGGAGGGTGATGAAGAGAAAAAGGTGGTACCTTTGGGGGTGGAAGAGAGGGAGGTTGGTGGCGGAGGTGAGGTTGGGGGTGGCGCAGAGGAGGAGAAGGGGCTGACGGTGACAGAGACGCCCGTGAGGGGGAGGGATTTGCTGGAAGCTTTGACGAGTGTCGAGGACCACTTCATTAGGGCTTATGATGCTGGGAAGGAGGTGTCCCGGATGCTGGAGGCTACTAGGGCGAACCTCCAAACTGGGGTTGATGATGTGAAAGGTGGGATTTTTATGCTCTTCCTTTTGTGGGTTCCATATCTCATTGACCTTTAGTTTCAACTGATTGGTGGTGCTTGGATGTCCACTTTGTGGGGTATATGACTGAAAGGGGAGTGAGAGAAACGAAGTAGAAGGCTTTAGCTCTCTTTAACATCTAATTATGCTTTGCATCTTTCTTGGTTTCACCTTTATCTTGGTACATAATGTTTTCTCATTTGACATTCTACCTCTTGTACTGGTTTGAGGAATCTGATTGGTTTAAAGGTACTTATTATTTTTGTCTTCATAGGATGTAAGGTTGTTCTGTTTTTGCTACCACCCATAAAGGTAAGAAAAAAATTATAGACATAAAGTTGCTTCTTCAAAGCTGTAGGAAGATTTTATCTAATAACATTTGGATTTCCATGTTTCCTAGAGAGATATGATTTTCTTTGTTTTTTATTTATTTAGTTACAAAGCTTACTGATTTGGGATGAAAATGGAATAGTAGAAAGGAAAACATGTGAATCTGCTCTTATGCACCTTAGTAAAATGTTGTCTATATTTGTTTACTATTGAATCTAATTTTGCTTTGCCCACCTTTTAAGTCTCTTTGTATAGCCATATTACTTGCAAGTGGAGTCATGCACAATATACTTTTTCTTAGAGCTGTATAGTTTTCAATGCATTGGTATAAAATCTCAATATCACATTGATTATGGTTGATGTAAGTTTAGAGCACTTAATAATGTGCTAGCTTTATCTAGAAGATCCCAAATAATCGATTTGACAAGTTGTTAGTTGCTGGCCCAATCACTATATGTAAAAAATGTAGGGTATAAATAATTCATTAAACTGGACAGTGTTGGGCCTCTATGTTGTCATTTGTCTTTGACTTGCTAAATGAAACACACATTTTGCAGGTCATCATAGCTGCTGATTGTTAACTCTTCAGTTGTGGTGCTGAATTAATTATATATGTAAATCATAAGTTGGTTGTTTGTGATCCCGGGTATGCATTTAGATCATGCTATAACTCAAATTGCATCTGTTTCAAATGCAGAGAATTCATCAAAGATAATCCAAGCTATCACATGGCATCAGACTCCATCTCTATCCTCCTCTTGCAGAAGCCATCTTGCATCAAGCTCCAATAGCACATCCTGGACAGAAAGTAAGAGTGATCTTTTTGATGATTATAGTGGGATGGAATCAGGAAGTCATTCACAGACTCTAGGAAGGTTATATGCTTGGGAGAAGAAGCTATATGAAGAAGTAAAGGTACCTTTTCACTACACTCAGGATCTTCATGAGGTGCATGCTTTCTGAGTTCGTAAGGCAGTTGTTGGTACCACTAGGAACATTCTACTGCTACATTAACTTAACTGCATGTCAAATGCATGTGCACTGAAGTACATAAAATAAGTGGTTTGTAAGAAAGCACATTCGTGTATCTTTTAAGCGAATGCAATTTGGCATTTCATATGATGCATGAGAAACTCTGGAGCTTCTGTTGTGGCATTCCTCAGCTTATCATAAGTAAAGACTTCTGTATTTTAGTGCAGTTGATGAGGACTTTGACAACTATTAGGTCCTAGAAATGTGCAAGCGACCCAGCTTATTAATAAGGACTAGAAAAAAGGCACTTTTGTCGGTACCTGACGTATGCCTGATATAGACATAACTCTTATAAAACAAATACTTTTGTCTCATTTATTCACTGATTGGTTGAATGTATATTTTTTATAATTATGCGAAATTGCATTTATGAAGTAATGGAGTATCAAACTAAGATAGTCCATACTTTATAAAATAATATTGACATCTATAATCTCCATCATTAGTAGTCATTCAAATCAATAGGCCCTAATCTGTACTCCACACAATAATATCAACATCACAAAAACTGAAAATTAAGCATTCATCATTAAACATCTATATTCATCAAAAACAAAAGAAAACAAAGCGTTCCCATCATCTATTGAGTCATTGAATAATTATTTCAGGCATATCTGGGAAATATTTGAAGATTTTTTAAAAAAATGAAAAATAAAATATTTTGGTATTTAGCATGTTTCTCAAAAGTATCTGATCAGTATCGGTATCCGATGTGTTCTTGATATAGACATGATATGTAATTTGAAGTATCCATACTTCGTAGTTAACAGGAAATGGGTCATGTTGCTGCCACCGCTCTTCTAGTGCATGCTCTAGGGAGAGTTGCTGCGTTTGCACCTGAATAATGACACTTCCACTGTATTTCTCAAGAGAAAGATATTTTCACTTTGTAAAGATCAATGATCTAAAAGATAATATTATTTAGCATATTGACCTGTTTACTATTCTATCATTGCTTATCTACTGGGCCCATATAAAAAGAGAGAATATAAGAACTTGATATATCTTCTATTCTTCCCTTACAGTTAACGATGTCTCATCTGATTCTTTAGACACTCGTATTGTATCTGTTAGCAGTCAATATTAAAACCAACAAGCTCATGGTCTATATTCTGACAGATTCTGCAGGTACATTGTGGTGTGCACCTATAGTTCAATTTATTCTCTTATATATATATATAATGTATGGTATGTATTGTATGTATTGTTGAACACTATTATAAGATTCCATTTGTTTGTCCTTTATGCTTCTACTATTATAGAATTCCATTTGTTTGCCCTTTGTACTTCTATCACATCATCATGCACATTAGGAATTAATATTTATTGAATAAGTGCAGCTCACCTTATGACAAGATTTCCTATATCTGTTGCATAGCCACATCTGAACAAAGTCTGACAACTAGAAATCCAAACTTGGCATGTCTAACCTCCTTGTTGTTACTTTCTGAGCAAGGCCTCTGCATTAATTACCAGATCTTGTTTAAAACATTCTTAATTCTGTTCTAGTCTGGAGACCGTACTCGACAACTTTATGAGAAGAAATGCATCCAACTAAGGAATCTAGATGCCAAGGGTGCTGATTCACGTGCAGTGGACAAAACTAGGGCTGTAGTAAGAGACTTGCACACTAGAATCTGGGTGGCATTACGAGCAGCGGAATCAATATCAGAAAGAATTCAGCGATTGAGAGATGAAGAATTGCATCCTCAGCTTATTGAGCTGCTGCAAGGGTAAGCAGAGAAACTTGATGCATATGGGACAACATTACTTTTGTTCTATTGGTAAAAAGGTTCCTCTTTTTTCCTTTTTTAATTTTTTTCACTTTCCTGCCCCCATCTTTTTCTTTTCTTTTGAGTGCAGCCTATCAAGAACTTGGAAGATAATGCTAGAATCTCATGAAACCCAAAAACAGATCATGTTCGAAGTGAGTTCCTTTACATGCCCTGCTTATGGAAAATTCTGCAATGATGCACAGCACCATGCAACTCTTAAGCTGGAGGCTGAGCTTCGGAACTGGAGGACATGCTTTGTAGGCTATATTGCAGCACAGAAAGCATATGTTGAAGCTCTAGATGGTTGGCTATCCAAGTTTATTATACCTGATGTGGAATTCTACTCTCAAGCTAGATCTTCACTTCCACCATATAGACCTGGAGCTCCTCCATTAATTATGATCTGTCACAATTGGTTAACCACATTGGGGAAGTTGCCTGACAAGGAAGTATCTTGTGCAATGAGAATATTCATCAAGAGTGTAAGGGTTTTATGGGCTAAGCAAGGGGTGGAGCAACAACAGAAGAGAAAAGTGGATACCCTTGCAAAAGAGCTTGACCGGCGGATTCTAGCATTCCAGAGAGCAGAGAATAAGGTTCTGGAGTCCAAGCTTCTCGAGCATAAGCCTGAGCTGGATGTTAGGCAGCGGGTTGAATATCTGTCAGAGAGGAAAGAACTGTTAGTAACATTCAGGAAGAAATTGGAATCAGAGAAAGCAAAGCATCATAATTGCATGCAGGATACACATGAGATCACTCTAAATGGATTTAAGATAGGCTTGGCCAGTATCTTCGAATCACTAACAGAGTTCTCAAAGGATTCTCTGAAACTTTATAATGAACTTCTAATGCACAATGAAAAAGCAAAGCTGGCATATGAGATAACCGAGAAGCCATCATGTATAGAGGGCTCGCATTCACACATGGAATTGGATAACAGATGATGATGTTCCACTCTGCAACCATGTTTTTGTATACTAAGCTGAAGGTCTGGTTGCATTGCGAAAAATCTGCAGGTTTGTGGGAACCACAGTTGCTGATTATTTTATTATTGGCAGGTAGGTTTCTCCCCGTTTTCTTGACCCTTTTGAGACCTAGTTTGGTTTCTAATTCAAGGTCTTCTGTAAGTATTAGCTATGTTTATTGGGTTAAGGGTCTCACTTTGGTGGATAACCATTGTTGTAAGTATTGTTTCAGTTTCTGAATAGAAAAGAGTTGCTGAAAGTTTTATGGACAGCAAAAATCTCTAGTTTTTGCTTGCTTCTGCTGGGGGGGAGTTGGCACCATGAGAGAAACCATCCATCATCTTGACTAATTTTTATCTTTCATATCTCTTATTGGACAAAGCTACTGGACTGAACCTTGTGCTCTTTTTGCTTTCTATTGATTGTATACTTGGGCAGACCGTTGATAACCTGGAATCTTGTTTCCCTATTACTAGGATGAAGTCCACCCTTTTTTCTAGCAGCTCCATTTAAAAGCATTATTACTGCCCATTCCTATCTGTTGCTGGATGTGTTATGACCATGGTCGGACTCATGGGTGCTGTGCAACAACCTAGATCCAAAAAATATATAATATGTTCTTTGTTTATTTTGGATAATGGAAACAACGGTAGCCATTCCTCTGACCAGTTCACTTAACAGTGAACAGTAGACATTCTCCAGAAGGGGTAGCCACGCTGGCCCTCCCCCTCCCCCCTCCCCGACTCTTTTTTTTCCTTATTTTAAAAAAAAAGGGGTTATATTTGAGAAAAATAGATTTTCGAACAATGTGGTGGAACATCAGTCAAAAGACTTGAGACGTTGGCATGGAATCCCACAAAACAAAAAAAGATTTACTTCTGTCTTGCTATGTTTAGTTTTCCCATGCAAAGATTATCAAAAAAAAATAAAGATTAGACATGTCTTTATGGTATCACACCATATAAAATCCTGTGTTCAGCATTTGGTTCCTAATGTTTATTATCACAAAGCTGGCAAACATAGAAATAATTTGGTTAGCATTGGAAATGACACCAATTGTTTACCAACTGATGATAAGAACCCCGGAATCTTTCGAGTTCCGAGTCTATAAGCAAGCAGCCTCGACTTCAAGACTCGAGGATTTCTAGTTCAAGTATTTGTGAAGACTTCAAGACTCAGAGTCTGTTTCGTATGGTTTCCGCTTACCGCGTACTCAATCTTCTTGATTCACTGGAATGCCGCTGGCCAACAGAGATTTTTTTGACAACATATATCGAGAACAATAACTCCAGAAATGGTGGCACTCCAGGAATTTTTTTTTTTAATGCTAAAAAAATATTTTCTGAAAATAGGTGTTCTACTATATATACGGAAATATGTATTTTTGGCTGACATGAATACGGAGCGCCAAAAATACTTGCCATGTGACAGGTGGGTGGCCAATTGGATTAAAATCATCTTTGAAAAAGATGGTTTCAAGCTAAGTAATCATCTTTTCAAAAGATGATTTCTTTTCAAAAAAATGATTTCAGCTCCTACCACATCGAGTGGTGATGTGATGTTGCCCGTGAAATCGTTTGGCAAAAACAATTTCCCAAATGACGATTTCAACCCAACCAATTTCTAAAATTTTCAAAATACCTTTCCATAAATAAATTCAAATAACTAGTAATGACATTTCCGTAATTAATTGAATGACATTTTCGTAATTAAACCAAACAATATGGAGGGCATTTTGGAAATTAAATTTTTGTTGCTTCATGCCTGATTTTAAAAAATTTAATTCTCAAAATACCCTTCCTAATATTGACAAAAATGCTATTCAATTAATTATGAAAATGCCATTCATAGTTATTTGGATATTTAGAAAATTTAATAAAAATCTATCATAAATGTCTATGACATCTCATAAATACTATTTTTTTAATTAAATTTTAATATAATAAATTTTAAAAAATATATCCGCACCCATAAATACTAATTTTTAATTAATTTTTTAATATAATAAAATTTTTAAAAATATATAACAAAATTTAAAAGATATTATAATATTAATTGAAAATAAAATTAATCAAAAAATATTATAATAATATACTTCCGATACGTTCGCCGGTACGGCCACCGATACGGTCGTCGGTCCAGGCCCGGTCCGGCCACCGGTACATCGCCGGTCCGGCCCACGGTACGATTGCCGGTCCGACCGCCGATCCAGGCCCGGTCTGACCGTCGGTATAGCCCCCGGTACGACCGCCGGTCTGGCCCACGGTATGGCTGCCGGTCCGGCCCCCAGTAATATATATTTTTTAAAATTAAAAATAAAATTAATTAAAAGATATTAGTCCGGCCCCCGGCAGTCGTTCTGGGGTCGAACAGGGGACAGGACCGGTGGTTGGACCGGGGACCGTATCGGTGGCTGGACTGGCGACGGTACCTGTGGCTGGACCGGCTCTATCCTCTGTAATTATAGCATGTTGCAATGTTAGTGGGATCATGTGACCTCCCGTTATAACCAGTAAAATAGAAAAAGTTCTACCACAAACAAATGGAAAGGAGTTGCTCATTTATCCGAATTTTTTCTTTAATGCTAAATTTTTTTTTTTGAAAATAGGTGTCAGGAAGAATATTTACGAAAATAAATATTTTTGGCTGACGTGGACATGCGGCACCCAAAATACCTGCCACGTGGCAGGTGGGTTGGCAGCTGGATTGAAATCGTCTTTGGTAAAGACGATTTCATGCCAAGAAATTATCTTTTCAAAAGACGATTTCAGATTTTTCCATACTATCCGTGTTGGCCTGAGAAATCGTCTTTGACGAATCATCTTTTCCAAAGACGATTTTAACCCGATAATTTCATAAATTTTTAAAATATTTTTTTAAAAAAAATTCAAAAATAACTATAAATAACATTTTCATAATATATATATATATATATATATATATATATATATATAATTTTTTATTTTTATATTCTCTTTGCCCTGAAAACATTGATATGGTCTGTCTCTTTATATATATAGAGAGAGAGCGCGATCCAAATCCTTTGCTAAGAATTCCGTAGTAATTAATTTTATTTTGGCAAATGCTTATAAATAAATTGAAATAACGGCCAGCGATTTTTGCATCTAATAGCCAGAGCTAACCTGACTCCGTCGGGTCCCAACCAACGGTCGAATTTTCGTCCGGACGGTAGAAAAATGGCGGCAAGGCTTCGTTTCGAGTCTCCACCCCGTCTACCTCCCTCCCCCAAGCCTCCTAGAAGCTCACGACGGAATCAACTGATGAACTCCCAAACTCCAGGTGTTGATGCCCTTCTCCATTACCTTCGCTCCGTAACCCAAGGCTCTGTTCCTAATAAAACCACCTTCATCTCGGCCATGAGAGCTTTTTCCCTCCTCCCCTCCATCACAGAAGGCAGAGCCATCCATTCCCACATCCTCAAAGCTGGGCTTGGAGCTGATAGATTCATTGCAAGTTCTGTCATTAGGTTCTACTCTTCGTGCGGGCAGCTGGGTTCTGCCCGTCAGGTGTTCGATGGAGTTTGTGTGAAGGATGCAGCACTTCAAACAACCATGCTCAAGGGTTATGTTGAGTATGGTGACATTGCTAAAGCTAGGGCCTTGTTTGACGAGATGACCACAAGAGATGTGATCGCCTGGAATGCAATGATAAGTGGGTATGCTCAAAGCGGGCTTCCAGAGGATGCCCTTGAATTGTTTCACGAGATGCAGATTTCTAAGTTTCAGCCTAATGAGGTGACACTTATTGGTATCCTTTCGGCTTGTTCACAAATGGGTTGTCTTGCCTTAGGTGAATGGATACATGGTTACATTGATAGGCATTTGGATGTTATCCAGAGCCCAACTTTGGGTAACGCTCTTGTGCATATGTATGCGAAGTGTGGTAGATTGGATGTGGCTTTTGAGTTGTTCCTCAGGCAAAAGCTTAGGAACTTGGAGTCATGGAATGCCATGTTGACTGGTTTTGCAATTCATGGACATGGAACTTGTGCTCTCTCTCTCTTCTGCCAGATGATTAAGTTAGGGGCGTGGCCAGATAGGATTAGTTTTCTTGCAGTTTTGATGGCTTGCAGCCATGCGGGCATGGTCGATCATGCTCAAAGATGCTTTAATTGCATGACTAGAATATACAGCATCGAACCAGAGGCCAAGCACTATGGTTGTATGGTGGATATTCTTTCTCGCAGAGGGCATCTTGATGAGGCCAGCTCACTCCTCCGTAGCATGCCTTTTGAGCCTGATGCTTGTGCATGGGGTGCCTTATTGCATGGTTGCTTCACTTACGGCAACTATGATCTTGGTTTAGAAGCTGCAGGGCATCTTATTGAGCTTGAACCATGGGAAGAGGGTCGATATGTAGCACTATTGAATCTTTATGTCCTGACCGGTAGAGTAGAAGATGCCATAAGGGCACGGAAGGTGATCGATGAGATGAGTATCAGGCAATCTTCAGGAAGAAGTATGATCGAGGTTGATGGCATCATTCATGAATTTCTAGTAGGAGATAGATCACATTGCCAATCTAGTGATATATATTTTATGATTGAGAAGATTGCTTCAAACTTAGAGCTTCTTGATCAACTTTATTGAAGCAGTATCATGAGGAAAAGATCTTAGAAGAAGGATCAACATTTGTGGCTGTACAAGCATGGTAGCCTGTATTGATTACTGAAAATCTTATTGAAATCAAGCAGAGGATGCTTACCCCGCATAAAAAATATCAAGCAGATGATTGGTTTTAAAAATAATAGCATTATATATAGCAGGGAATGCATTGTCAGGGATATGAATCAATAACTATGTCAACAGTTGCTGGCTAACTTATTGACACTGTTGGTGAAGGGCCAGGAGGGCCAGCTTTTAGGAGAGAGGTGCTAACCCACCTGTGTAAACAGTTGTTGGCTTACTTTTGACACTGTCAGTGAAGTAAAAAGGACAACGTATTTGAGACAGATTCTCTTGTTCAATACAAAGCCATGCTAGCTGGTATCAATAAGTGAAAAAAATTGTCAGGGTTAATCTTGTAGCTATTGTTTGTCGGGTTTGTTTGTTGTGAGATCCGTTCCTGATTTTATTGGAGGTCGGTCCTGATCGGGACCAGTTGCCAGTCCATGGATCATAACTTTTGGTATGAATCAGGTCTTAGTCGGGTTGGGAATGGTCAGATTGCACGCTAGTCTAACAGTCATAGGGAAATTCATTATGTAGTCAAAATCTAAAAAAGCAAAAACCAAAAAGTTCAGAATGTAAACATGGAAAACAAAAAGAGCATAAATCCTCTATTGTGCGTGGTTGTGTGTGTGGTTGATTTGCATCGTAGAGTCCAGTGCAGTGCTCGATGGCTGCCATCTAGAGAGGGACAACTATCAAACAAACTGCCTTCTGTGTAGCATCTGCTAGAGGTTGTGACTGCCTGCTGCCGGCTCCATCCCGCCGTCTCCCGATTTTCTCCTGAATCCTTCACCTTCCAAAGCCGCCTCCAGCCGGGCTTCTACCGGGACAACCCCCTTAGCGCTGCCGGCACTACCCACCTCTGGATCGGCTCCTCCCACAGCCAACCTCATCATGCTCGTCATCGAAACCCATTGCAAAGCTTTGCTTCCTTTGCCCAAGAAGAGGCTATGCAAAACCGAGCTATTGCCTCCGAAGCTTCGAACTAATTATTATCTTTCAACCATAACCTTCTCTTGGTGGAGAGCTCTGGAAGTGGAAGCTATACGTCCAGCTATGGATGACCGGAGAAGATGACGAACAGCTTGACTTGCATGCATTTCGGCTAAATTTATTTGTTAACGAGGGAGCAAGTGAGGGTGGAAGGCTCGGACTTTTGTCTCGTTGGGAGGGCGAGTGCTAATTGCGGATGGCGAAACTTGCAGTGTTTTGGGCAACCCAGCAGCATGGGGCCGCGGAGGGAACTGCATATATTTCACCATTAATGTTTGTGAGTGCGAAGCATGCAACATGAAGCTGTTGACCGATGCCAACGGTCAGTGCTGCAAAGATTTTCTTCTTTTGAGAACTGGTCGTGCCAACTTTTGGCATCAATGTGTTTGTAACGTTCTCTAATTGCTCCTCCAATAAAAGGCAATGTCTGATATGACGAGCGCTATAAACTTGCAATCCCTTCCCTCAATGTATGCGGTGAAGTTCAGCAAATGCTTATATCTTGTGCATCCCCAAATGCCTGCCGTGGAGATCATAAAATACAGTGTCTATTTCGATTTAAAAAGAAACAAATTCATTTAATTTCAGTTGTGGATCGGAATTTAAAACAAGAACCCGACCGTTGATTGCTCAAAAAACCTAAGATTATCAGAAATTGTTCACAGACCCCACCATCTACCTGGATGGGTAAAATATTACAGATTCACACTCAAACATCAAACTTTTTATTTGCTAGACTTCCTCACTGCAGGCAATCGTACACTTTATGTTTCACACCACCAACGATTACCCTCCAGAATGAAATATTGATATTAAGAGGACCTGGCTGGCCTCCAATTATTTATCCACTCTGTTAATGTGGCCACATTCCTACTGATGTCTTCAACACTGTTGCTCTGCAATGCCATCACAATATCCTCTGCATAGCTTGCTTTTGCCTCCTCCAGTAGTACTTGAAAGATCTCACACTCAATATTATTAGTAAGTTTGGGACCCATGTAACCCCTGCACATATTCATAGCATTTGTTAAGCATGAGTAATTTATCCTAGCAAAGTGAGAATTAAGGCTATATTGCTCATGAAACATCCACCAATAGTACAAAGATATGCAAAGTGGTGTTTGTTTTCATTCTTGCATACTAAAAGATGTAGGAAATATTCTTCAGAGCTCACTAGTCTGAATATGTTGGAAAAATGTTTTACCAAAAACAAATCAAGAAGCTATCAAATAGTAACATTTTTTCAATGTAACATTTAGTTATCTCATTACCTGCTCGTCAAGCGATCATGCAAAATAGAATTATCGGTTTGAAGGACGACCACGCTGTCGAACCAACGTTCGGGGAAGAAATCACAACCATGATAATCCACAATATTCCCACCCTCTTCCATCATATCTTCGAGCTCATCACACACCTACAAATGTAAAGAAAAGATGGCAAGTGTCTGCACATTTATCATCAAGTTCAGATTCAAGACTACAGGGATAGCCAAAGAGACAATTTTGCACTCAACTACATCCATCCACTTAGGTAAAAGTTAGAAATAAAGATATCTAGGTATTACAACAAACCCCATGGCTTCTAAATTAGCTCTAACCCAAACAAACTTTGTTATACTCCTAAGTCTCGATCCCACATGCATCTCATCAGACCTCAAGACTATATAGTAAGGCAAACAGAGAAAGAAAAACAATACAACCTTTAATAATACATAACAAAGACAAGAAACTTAACAAGAAAGAGGTTTCTAAGTTCTAACCAACCACATCATCACCTAAATTTTATATTAAAAAAAAACATTTCTTTCCAACCCAAAAAAATTACCCCTCTCCATAAAATTCCCTCGCTCTCCTAAACTAGTTCACGACACAAAAAAAAAACCCCATTTTTCGTATCACTTGAACAAGAAAAATTAACAAGTATAAATTTCTCTATGAAAAATAGTCACAAAATTCGGTAGCCATGAATTTTACACATCGACTAGATCAGACTTTCCAACTAATAATTGTTGTTCAAATAGAGAAATGGAATCCGATGAAACCTAGGGTTTCAAGAATCTAGGGTTAGGGTTAGGATCATGAAAGGACCGACCAGGTCTTCATTGATGATGTGGCAGTCGAACTCGTCGTCCCAGCCGTCGTGGAGGCCCTTCTCCCGGACGAGATCGCTGACGTTGATATGGCGGAAACGGGTGGAGTCGGCAAGGAGGGAGCACGTTGTCGACTTCCCCGTCCCCGGCGTCCCCGTCATCAGGATGTTCGGCCTCGTCCTCCCTCCTCCGCCGGACATCGGAGATCGATCCAGTCGCAAAAGAATAAAAAAGGAAAAAAAATTCCCGACTTATCGAATGCCAAAAGACGGCGTCGGGAAGGACAGCAGAGAGAGGTGGTGTGGGTTTAGAGAGCTCATCAAGTAAGTAAAGAGCACGTGACCTTTTTTGTTCTGTTACCCAAAAGAACATAAACCGGTTTGACTCATGAACCCGTGAGGATGAAATAGGAATCTTCTCCTCGAGCCGAGCCGTAATCAGGTTTATAAGCCGAGCCGTAATCAGGTTTATAAGCCGATACACCGAGTCTCGAGTCGAACCGGGCGAGATGAACCGATGGCTCCCATTCTATCGCCATGAAAGGATGGTATCGCTCTCGCTTCCAGCTGCCGGCTCTTCTTCGCCGTTCTCCTTCTCTCTCGACCTACTCCGTCGAGGCCCTCGGGATCGGGTTTTGAAGGCCCTCTGCTCTTCTACTACTACTTCTTCATGCGATCCGAATCCAGAGTCATCTCCTCGGCGGCAGCAGCGAGTCCTCGGGGGTAATCATGCGGGGTGGCGGCTGGAGGAGAGGGTGGAGATTGGGCCGGAGAAGACCAGGCTCGACTCCTGGATCTCCTCTCGGATCCAAGGCGTTAGCCGAGCTCGGATTCAGTCCAGCATCCGCTCCGGCCTCGTCGCCGTCAATGGCCGGACGGTGGACAAGGTAAGAGACTCGGTCAGGTTCCATTTAAATTGGGGAGTCCAGAAAGTTTGTTTTTTTTTCGTTGAATGGTGAGTGTTACATCTTAAACATGCTAAATTTAGCATCCTGTCAAACTATTAGAGGCAAAAATACTGATAATATGGAATTTATATACTGATTTGATCTGATGATTAAAAAATTTCCAGTGGATTTTTTTGTTAATATTGGAGTATGATGGAATTTTTAAAAGATAAAGTGCTTTTCTGGCTTTGAGTTTTCTGCGGATTAGAATGTTATTTCTTGATAAATGAGGATCCAGGGCATTGTAATTGAGTCTTTGGACTTTCTATGCCCCAAAGTATGTCTCTCTCTTTTTTAACCAGATGCCATTGCTAATTCCTAATTCAAAATTATGATCTTTTGGTTGTTTCTCAGTGTATATTGCTAGTCTGACTATATCGAAGCAGGTTTCACACATAATCAAAGGAGGGGACATGGTTAGCTGCACAGTCTCTGAGTTGCAACCCTTGAGAGCTGAAGCAGAAGATATACCCCTGGATATAGTCTATGAAGATGCTCATGTTCTTGTAGTAAACAAACCTGCGCACATGGTAAATCATTGTTCCTACATTCCTTCAGATCTTTACAATTTTTTAACATGAAGCATGGTATTCAATACTTTCACTAGATTGTATAAGTTGCTTAAAGTAATGGATTTCTCTGGCTCCTTGCTTTAGTGAAGAGAATTATAGGAAGTTGGAAGCTTGTTTTTCTGATAATCAAGATAATATACCTTGTTAATGTGTTCATATTCATTTGGAGCCAATATGTTTACAAAGCACAGTGCTAGATAAAGGTTTAGGAAGGGAAGAGTTTGAAAGGAGTTTATCTGTGTTCAGCACAATTTGATACTCTCCTCTTTCCTTGTTGAAGGGTTTTTCCCTGTCCTCATGATACACATCTAAATTCTCATTAATTACTTAAATTCACCTTTTCATATACAAAAGAAAGAGTGTTTGGAATTTGAAGGAAAAGGGAAAACTGAAAAAGGGCTTTCAAATGGGTTAGATAAAGGTGTTAGAAACTTGGGTATGGAGTATGGACTACAAGTAAATCGGTATAGTGAAAAGAAACTCAAGGAGCTTAACAACCCGATATACCAAGGGTTGGAGTTAAATGAAAGGAAAACAAAAAAAAGAAAGGGAACTAAACAATATCTTGTTAGAAAATCCTAGATCAGAGTATATGTCGTGGAAGCACCGTGGGAGAGACACTGACGTGATGATGGCAGCCTTCTTTATAAACCAAGAAGTAGAAGTAATAGAAGAGATTAGGAAAAAAGAGAGACTGATCTTTATTAATTCTTGGAGAAGAAACCTTGATTACAATCAAGAACTAGCGCCTCTCTGACATCCGAAAAGCAACTCCACCTTGCAAACTCCCTCATGCAAGATCCCCTTCTCCAAACCCGTGGAAGACCTCCATGCTTAAGTCCTTCTTCCACGTGATGTAACCCTCACGCTGATTTCTCTCTCACACCCTTCTAAACCGACGCCCCCTCTATATAGTCACATGGACGGTTTGGGGCTTCCTAAGATGGTTGTAACCAATCAACTAATTCTTGGACTTAAATCCCATAACCCACCAACCGGGTTATGTTACAGTCTCTCAAAAACTCCCCCCTAAGTCACATGAGATAAAACTGAAACTTAGAGCATCCCTGGAATACTTTCAGGAAATCCCTGGAATACATCCAGGACCCGCTTGGGACATGCCCCCAAGCTCCAGGGATCCTCGAACATCCCTGCCATGGCCTTCCAAGTTTCTCCAAGGCTTGGGAGCACCACAAAATCCCTACAATCTCCACCTTGGTGCTCCCAAGTCTTGGCAAACCCGGCAATGTCCTCCTGCACAACCCTGCTGTAACTGCGTGTCCTGATAGCCTCTTGTACGGATCTCCTTGCCTCTGCCAACACCCTTCAGCTGTTGCGTGCCCTTGGAGGTCTTTGGGATGATCGCCTCCATAGTTGAAAACCTTGTTTGTAACCTGGCACCATCATTGTAGCATTCCTTCTGCCTGGTTGCTACATCAGTCTTTTCCTGGAGAGAATCCAGTGAACCTGAACCGGCACTTGCTGCAACTGGAGCTCTACCTGACACCATCTCCTAAGAGCCACGTTTGATTACCTGTGCACACTACTCCACTTGCCTCGGAGCACCCCTGGCGCTGGTGCTAAGATGTGACTCCTCCCCATGCACTCCTCCGCTCTGACCTTGTGTCGAAATCCACTCCACCCGCGAAGCCACCTCTTCCCGGTGCTCCACCTGAGACTGAAGTCCCCCTGATGCCACAAAATGAAACCCCGAGACCAGCAACTCAACGCTGCCCTGCGAGCCTGCACCTGAACCTCGTATCCAGTCGCTGCCTCCTCAGACCCTCCGCATCCCGCGGACCCCTCCGAGATCATTTCAGATACACTGCTTCCCGCAGGCTCCTTTGAAACCAAGAACTCATCCAACTCTTCCTTTGACCCAGCGACTGAATCTAAGAAATCTGGACTTTCCTTTTCTCCATCCTTGCACTTCTTCCTAAGCAGATACTCCTTCTTAAAGTGCCCTGATATACCACACATATAGCACTTGCCAGCCATGCTGCCTTTCCTGAACTGTACTCGTCCCACCTGTTCACCCTTCTTCCATTTTCTTGGCCTCTCTGATGCAGCCAAACTCTCCTGGAAGACCTCCCTCTACGTCATCCGTTCTCACTGCTCATTGGACCTTAGCACTGATATGATCTCCTCATACACCAGCGTCTCCTTTCTATACAGCACTGTAGTCACCAACGGATCGAAGCCCCCGGGTAGTGAACATAAAAGCAGCAGACTTTTATCTTCCTCTTCTAAATCCACTCCAATGTTGAGCAAATCCATGTTCATCTGGTCGAACCGCTGAATATGTCCCGTAACATCCTCGCTCTCTTGCATCCGAAGGCTTTACAGTTGCTTCTTTAGCATCAACTTGTTGCACATATTCTTTCCCATATACATGGTGTGCAACCTCGACCATAATCCCTAGGATATCTTCTCCTTTAACACGCCATACAAAACCTCATCTGCCAGGCAAGCCCTAATCGTGGAACATGCCCTTTTCTCCAAGGACATCCACTCCTTGTCATTCATACCCCCTGGCCTATCTTCCAAAGCCAGATCTAATCCCATCTGAACCAGCAAGTCTTCCACCCTAACCTTCTATATAGTGAAACTTTCTTTCCCATCAAACTTCTCCACACCAATCTTCACCCCGCTGCTTTCCATGATCCAGAACAATCACCAACAGCGAAAGTTTGAAAACCTTGAAGAAGGAACTTGATGAAAGGGGGATGGACAGAAGCCCCAAATCTGAACCCTTCTCCAAAATCCTGGAGAAACCTCAATGGGATCCTGAGATAGAAAACTCCTCTCTCCATACTCGAACCCGCTCTGATACCATTTGTTAGAAAATCCCAGATCAAAGTATATGCCGTGGAAGCACCGTGGGAGAGATGCTGACGTGATGATGGCAGTCTTCTTTATAAACCAAGAAGTAGGAGAAGTAATATAAGAGATTAGAAGAAAAGAAAGATTGATCTTTAGTAATCCTTGGAGAAGAAACCTTTATTACAATCAAGAACCAGCGCCTCTCTGACATCCGAGAAGAAACTCCACCTTGCGGACTCCCTTACGTAAGATCCCCTTCTCCAAACTCGTGAAAGACCTCTACGCTCAAGCCCTTCTTCCGCGTGATGTAACCCCCACGCTGATTCCTCTCTCACACCCCTCTAAATCGACGCCCCTTCTATATAATCACATGGGCAGTTTGAGGCTTCCTAAGATGGTTACAACCAACTAATTCTTGGACTTAAATCCCATAACCCACAAACCGGATTATGTTACAGTCTCTCAAAAACTCTCCTCTAAGTCAGTCACATGAGATAAAACTGAAACTTAGAGCATCCCTGGAACACCTCCAGGAAACCCCTGGAATATATCCAGGACCTGCTTGGGATACGCCTCCAAGCTCCAGGGATCCTCGAACATCCCTGCCATGGCCTCCCAAGTTTCTCTAAGACTTGGGAGCATCACAAAATCCCTACATATCTATTAGAGAAGGAAATATGTATCAGACTTTATAGTTTATAATATACACTGATTATACCGTATACAAGTTCAGAGGGTTGTCTGAACTTGTCTACATCTTTGAAGTGCATATATTAATCTTAAAAATGATAATAGAATAATTTTAAAACTTCAATATTAGCCTCATTACATATAGAATCATTATTTCTAAGCAGTTGTGATTATAACTTATAACAACATCGTGGCCTAATTGTGGCATCCTGGTTGATGATTCCAGCTTCTATGATCTAATTGTATATATTGATACATGTGATGAGAGAAGTTTTGGTCAATTATTGTTCCCATGGAGTGGTAGATGGCTGTTGTTTATTTATTTATATATAGGAAGACTGATTTGATCAATGAGGATGATCTTATAGAGTGAGAAAAAAGTTTGTAGATGAGGTTGATCTCATCAAAATACTAGGATCAAACAGAGCAAATGATTATAAGAGGCTGGAATAGTATGATGATGTGATCAAAAAATTTATTTTTCATTTTACATAATTTAAGTATCTTGTTTCTTCATGCCACATGCATCACATGAGGAACTCTTGGGCAGTCTAGCTAAGCTTCCTGTAAGATGGACTGTGTTATATATTGTAAAGGTTTTCATACATCAAAAATACCAGCATCTGGAAAAAATATATGAAGACTATTAGGAAGTAATTTGCAATCAATTGATCATGCACATGACTCTTCGATATTGATACAACTCCTTTATCCAAAGAGTCATTCCAAAGAGTCATTTTAGTAATCCAAAGAGTCACTTTGGATCCAAGCCGCTGTTACCTGGGGCCCTGATGCAAGGGAGAAAAATAGTGTTTTGGTAGCAGTTTGTATACGAAAATCTTCCATCCGTGTGTTTCCACTGTGGTAGAATGGGGCACTTGGTCGATGTCTGTAACTTTTGGGATGACAACATGAAGAATGATGCTCGGAATTCAAGCCTGTGTCTAGACAACTTTGTCAGGGAGCAGGGGGTGGCAACTGGCCAGAATCGGGACTTCACTGCTCAGGGGTCCAAGATCTCAGCTGTGGGGGGAATCACACCTTCGAACCTTGGCTTGTTACGGCAAGGGTGCACCAACCTCGTCCAGAGGGTAGCTCAGGGAAGGATGGAGTGGGCTCTGATAAAGGTAAGGCCCCGGTGTCCTCGTCTGATCCCCCGTCTTCCTCCCCCTCTCGGTCTTCTCCCAATCGGCTTTCTTCTATCCCTAGTTCGCCACCCGATTCTGAGGGGTGGCAAAAGCCTTCAAAAGTGGCTCGGAGGAGGTCCCCTGGAGCTTCAGCGTCTGATCTCTTCGATGGTGGAGGAACTCTGAAAAGAGTGTGAGGGTTCTTTGTTGCTTTACCTGACTGTATGGAAGTCATTTCTTCTGAGGTGGGTCAAAAGGATCGCAGATGATTGAGTATGGGGCTGTCTCCCTCAAGCGAAGCAGGAGCCCTTCAAGGTCTTCTTCTCCCTCCTCTCTCATGTCCAACTCGGCCCCTCCAGACCAGGTTAGCCTCCCTAATCCTTCTTTGAATGTGGATGATGGTGGGAAACTTGGGGGTCAGGGCATCTTGTCTGTGGTTTCTCTTCCCGGGTCCCCTGAGGGTAGGAAGAGGGAGGTGAAAAAGGAATGGAGGAGGGTTGAGGGGAAGGTGGGGGTGGATAGGGAGGTGGTCGTGTAGAAAGGGGTGGGATCGGTGCTTCCTTCTGGGGTTGCTAGGTTGGTGGATGCTCCTGGGTTAGAGTTTTCCTCTGGGGCTAGAAGGGTGGATGGGGCGAAGAGGGATGGGGCTATGGTAGTGGTCGTGTCTGCGAAGTCTGTGGCAGGGCTTTCAGGGGTAGTTGGGTCTATGGGGGGTGACCGGCCTTTAGCTATAGCAGGGTCATCTGGGATGCCGTCGGGTGCAGGGGGTGATGTAGGGGAGACAGGGTCTGTAGGGGTTTCAGGTTCCTTGGGGGCTGGGGATCGGGTGGGGGTTGTTCCTAGCTCGGTTTTGGTTAACTCTCAGGTGGGATATGGGAAGACTGTTGGCCCTCTGGCGGTTTCTGGGAAGGCTGATGCTTAGCCAGCAGTGCCTTCTTCTGCTCCTGGCTTGGTGGGTGGAGGGGGTCAGGTGGGATCTCAGAAGCCAGCTGGGGCTCAGGTGGGATCTGGGAAGAATGAGTCTTTGCATGCAAGGTCTTCTACTGTCTCTGAGAAGAGCACCAGTCCAACTAAGCTCACTGGAGCTAAGAGGAGTTCAGAGGGTCCTTCCGGCTTGGGGGATGGAGCTCAGGGGGATCACCACTTGGTCTGTGAAAAGGTGAAATAGGCGCTTGGATCTGTGGGGGGCATCATAGGAGGGATAAGTCAGACCAATGTTTCAGTGAAGGAAGGGGGGAAGGGTTCTGGGATCAAGAAGTCCACGGGTGTTGTGCTAGGGGTTGAGGCCGGACAGGGGTCTGGTCCTCAGGGTTGACTTTTGTCTTATGAAAACTTTTGTATGGAATGTTAGGGGGGCTAAAAAACCCTTTTTTTTTATCTACTTATCACAGGTATCTTCAGTTGTATAACCCACAGATTTGTATGTTGTTGGAGACCAGGGTGTCTGGTCCTAGTCTTGATAAGCTTGAGGCGTCGTCTACCCCGTGATTGGGATTTTATTCTGCCTTCCCAGGGCCTCGCAGGTGGTATTATTGTCACTTGGGACATGAGCTCTATCAGGATCGATGTCTTCCACCGTTCCTCTCAACTTGTAACAAATGTTGTTTCTGAGCTGAACTGGCCTTCTTGGCTGCTATGCGGCATCTATGCTAGTATGTCGTATAGAGAGAGAAGAACAGTCTGGGAGGAAGCATCAGTTTTGATTGATCAGGGGATCCCAACAGTGGTTGCTGGAGATTTCAACTCTATTGATCGGCCGGAGGACAAGCGAGGAGGTAAACCTTTTGTCCAGAATGTGGGCTCAAGGAAATTTTCCAATTTCATTCAGGAAAATGGTCTGATGGGTTTAGGTTTCCTGGGTCCTCGCCATACCTGGTGTAATAATCGCTCTGGTCAGGCCAGAGTGTGGGAGAGATTGGACAGATATTATGCTACTCCTTGGCTTTCTCTCTTTCCATATCACACTGTTCTCTATCTTAGCCGGATTGCATCTAATCATGCTCCTATTCTGTTATCTATGAATACTTCTGTGAGAAGACCCACGCCATTTAGATTTGAGAAGTTCTGGCTTTCTTACCCTAAATCTAAAGATATTGTTAGGGAGGTATGAAGAATCCCAGTCCGGGATGATGCTGCTTATTGGATCTCTAGGAGGTTGGACCTTCTCAAGAGACGCCTGCTCTGGTGGAGTAAGGTGGAGGTGGGTAATCTAATAAACAAACTTAAGTCAGTCGAAGGCTCTATTCATGCTTTGCAGGTCAAGGAGGACACCGATGGGATCTTATCTGACGAGGACTTGGAAGCTTTGTGGAGCTTTCTTGCTCGTCATCATTCCCTGTTACAGAAATAGGAGGTGCTCTGGAGGCAAAAATCCAGGGTTCAATGGCAACGGGAGGGTGACAGGAACACCTGATTTTTCCATCATGCCACTATCTTTAGGAGACATACTAATAGGATCCGTGCTCTATACTATGATCAGGAGGACTGGATGGAGGATGAAGCTGATATAAGAAGGGAACTGCTCCATTATTTCACTGCCAGGTGGACTATTCCTACTAGTATCTCTCTTTCTATCTTTTCTTATCCTCCCCCGGCTTTAGTATCTGCTTTCCAAAATTCTTCACTTCTGAGTCAGGTCCTTAAGGAGGAAGTAAAATATGCGCTTTAGTCCCTGGCGGAGGATAAAGCTCCAGGTCCTGACGGCTTCCCCCCATTTTTCTTTCGGTCATTCTAGGATATTCTTCATACTGATATGGTTGCTGCTATTCAACTTTTCTTTAATTATGGTAATATGCCATCTTACTGGAAGCAAACTTATATCGCCCTTATCCCTAAGTGAGCCAATGCTTCTGAGCCTTCTCATTTTCGGCCTATCAGCCTGTATAACATCCTCTATAAAGTCTGTGCCAAGCTGTTGCCAAACAGGATGAAGATCATTCTCCCTCACTTGATCAGCCCGGATCAGGGTGCATTTATTGGGGGTCGTAATATCTCTGAATATTCTTATTGTCCAAAAATTCATGCACGATCTTTATCGAGCATCTCAGCGGCACAGTCTTATGGCTATAAAGCTGGATATGGAAAGGGTTTATGACTGTGTTGATTGGACCTTTCTTTTCAAGGCCTTGGAGGATTTTGGTTTTCACCACATTTGGATTTCTAAAATTATGTCTTGCATTACTGGTCCATCCTTTGCTATCCTGCTCAACGGCTCCCCCATGGAATTCTTCCAGTCTACTCATGGTCTCCAGCAAGGTTGTCTTCTGTTCCCTTATTTATTTATTATTTGTGCTGACTTCCTGTCCAGATTCCTTTCTGCGGCTGTGCGGGATTCGGTTATCCAACCTTATATTCCCGTACCGGGTGTCCCGTCGATTTCGCATCTCTTATTTGCGGATGATTGCTTACTTCTCGGTCGAGCATCTTTGACTAATGCCCAGGGATTCAGGAGAGTTGTGGAGCATTATTACTATGCATTTGGTCAGAGGGTAAATTTGCAAAAATCTGGTATTTATTTTAGTCCGAAAGCTTTCTCCAAACTTCGTGACAGGGTCCATATTCTAGGAATTCAGGAGCGCCAGGATCCTCTCTATTATTTGGGTGTACCCATTTCTGGTACTAGGTTATCCAGGAATGAGTGTGCTCCATTATTGGCGGCGGTGAGGGATAGGATTGATGGATGTCAGGATAGATCTCTTTCTGCTATGGGTAGGCTTACTCTCATTCATTCGGTCCTTGTCTCTCTTCTTATTTATATGCTATCTAATACTATTATCTCCAAGTGTGTCATTCTTAAGGTCGAGCAGATGATTCGCTCTTTTCTTTGGGATTCCTCTTCTGTTCGCAGGAGAATTCACTTGATGAGGTGGGGGATAGTTTGCCAACTGATTCATATTGGAGGCTTGGGTATTCCCTCTCTTATTGACAGGAGAGAGGTTTTTCTATCTAGACATGCTGCCAGATTCTTCTTATGTCCGGACAGTATGTGGTCTTCTTTTATGAGGACCAAATATGATGATATCCTTATGGATCCTGGTGACTCCCGTCGACCTACCAGGAATTCATCAGTCGTCTGGCGAGAGATGGTGTCTAGGGTACCACTCATTATCCCTCATTTGTTCTGGGTGATTGGAGATGGCTTATCGATCAGATTCATGCACAATCCCTGGATATCAGAGATTCCTTTGATTCGGTGGTCTACTTTTATTTCGATGCACACGCCCCCTCCATTTCTATTGCCCATCTTTTGCTTCCTGGTCAGGCAACTTGGGATCGGGATGCGGCCCTATCCATCTTTGGGGATATTCTTGGCCTCCGGGTTCTTTCCATCACCCTGCTTGTTCACCCGTGCTCATATACTAGAGTTTGGCGGCATACGACTTCCTCTCGTGTGCCGATCTCTGATCTTATGGGACTATCCTCATCGGAGCCTCATATGTCTCGGAGCTATCGTTGAATCTGGACTTTACTGGTTCATCCTAGGGTCTCTCTTTTTATTTGGAAACTCGCCTGGCTTCGGCTCCCTACACACGAGTTCCTTATTTCTCAAGGCATTCTCATAAATTCTGATTGTCCTTTTTGTGGGATTTCAGGCGAGTTGCAGTCTCATGCCATTTTTCTTTGTAGTCGCGCTATGCTGATTTGGAGGATGGCTAGCTTTGATGACTTATCTTCCTAGGCTGATCACATAGTCGACTTCTTTTTCTCGTCTCAGGATGTCTTCTACTATTCAGGTTTTCTTTATTGCTTACCTGGCTTAACATATATGGATATCTAGAAATGAGCGGATTTTTGCATCTGCTTGATGCTTCCTTAGGATGTTGGTGGAGAGAGCCAGGAGTGCTGCAGTTGAGTACTGGAGGTCGACTGTGAGGTCTTTGGAGACCTGGGATTCTCCTTTCGCTCTTCGAGCATTCCGTAGGGTTTTTATCTCCTGAGAACTCCCTCTGCTTTTCTTCACCGTCAACTTCGATGGAAGCCTTTGTCGCAGGTTGGGAGGTGCAGGCTTTATTATTCGGGGCTCCTGCCATGGATTCTTGGCTGCCGGAGGTGTCTCCTTATTGGACCCCTCGGTCCCTGCTACAGAGTTACATGCGGCGTGGGCTGGGATTAGGTATGCACGGCAGGTCCTTCATCTTGATCGATTGATTATAGAAGGTGACTCTGCCACTGTCATATCCTGGATCACTCAACCGATGTCAGCCCCGACGGCTCATCCTATCGTCCGCGATATCCGTTTTCTATTGCAGGGCTGCGTTTCTATTATGATTAGGCATGTTTACCGGGAAGCCAACTCTGCTACGGATTGGGTGGCCTTCTATGTGGCTAATCACTTGGGTTTTGTTCTTTGGTCGGCTTGGCATACTGCTCCTGTACAGCTTAGGGATCTCATTTTGGCTGACTTTTTAGGCTGTATTCATCCTCGTTCTGTGCAATGAATACACCGGTTTATCAAAAAAAAAAAGAGTCACTTTGGAAGGCATGCATTGTATAAGTCAAAGTTTCTTTTCCAAGATGACTATTCTCTGGATATTAAATATTACTTAAATTATCATCCTTCATGACTATATAAGGATGTCTTTGGCAAGGTTGTAAAGTGTGAGGGATTAAAAAAACTATGAATGAGAAATATTTTTTGCTCCGTATTGCTTAAGTTCTTGATCCTATCCCACCAACTTTTCATCTTATTCCAACAAATTTGGTATCAGAGCTTTAGAAGAAGCACTAGTCAAGATGGCATCTTCATCAACTACCATGTTCTCCTATACTTCAAACCAAGTTCCTATCTTTGATGGTGAGCATTATGACTATTGAAGTAGTCAAATGCAAATCATATTCATCTCCCCAAACCTTTGGGATATAGTTGAAGGTTCATATGCAGAGCCACCTCAACCACAAGATGCTACAACAAATTGGACAGCAGAACAACAAAGAGAGTACAAGGAGAATGTGAAGAAAGATGCAAGTGCTCTTTGATATATTCAACAAGGAATAAGCAAAACCATCTATCCTAGAATTTTTGGAGCAAAGAAAGCAAAGCAAGCTTGGGAAATACTCAAAGAAGGTTTTCAAGGTAATGAGAAAGTCATCTTACTAAAGTTACAATCACTTTGGAGAGATTTTGATAACATGCAAATGAAAGAAGGCCAAGGTATGCAAAGTTTTCTTACCAAAGTTACTGAAGTTATTAATCAAATTAGAAGCCTTGGAGATATCATTGAAGATAGAAAAGTTGTTTAAAAGGTTCTTAGAAGTCTTCCTACAAAATATGACCATGTTGTCACTGCAATAAAAGAATCAAAAGATCTCTTTACCTATACTTTTAATGAACTAATGAGTTCTCTTCAAGTTCATGAGGAAAGAATGAATAGGTCTTCTACTTAACTTCTTGAGCAAGCCTTCCAAACCAAGCTCAACACCTCAGAGAAAAGAATTTTAAACAGAAGTACAAAGGAGGACCATTCCAAAAGAAGGAAAAAGGCAACAATCAAGGAGGAGCAAACCAACAACAATCAGGTAGTTTCAATCCTCAATGCCGAATTTGCAAGAAGAACAACCATGACTCAAAAGATTGTCGATATAGATGCAATAAGTACAAGATTCCCAACCATTCACAAAGGAACTGTTGGTACCAAAAGAAGAATGGAAATGAAAAAGCCAACTTCACAAAAAATGAAGGAGAAATTCAACAACTCTTCTCTTGCATGAATATCGAAGAAGATTCTCAAAATGTATGGTACTTGGATAGTGGGTGTAGCAACCACATGATGGGGAACCAAAAGATCTTCGTCCAACTTGACAAAAATTATTCTTCTTAAGCCATGCTTGGAGATGGCAAACTACAAATTGTTGAAGGCAAAGGAACTATTGAAGTTCTCACCAAAGGAGGTAACAAAAGGCTTATTAATGATGTTCTTTATGTGCCAAATCTATCTCATAACCTCCTAAGCGTTGGGCAACTTATTCAAAAAAGATATGTTGTCAACTTTAATAACAGTAGCTGCAAAAGTTTTGATAAAAAGAATAACTATCTAATTGCTATTGTTCCTATGAGCACAAACAAGATTTTTCCTCTACTCATGTTATCGAAAGATGTCGTATTCAAAAGTGAAGCTATCAATATGTCAACTTTATGGCATCTTCGATATGGACGCTTGAACATGAAGGGGCTGCATCTAATCAAGCAAAAAAATATGGTGATTGGTTTCCCTCCCATTGAAGGAAGAAGCCATGTGAAGGCTGCATATATGGAAATATGCACAAGCTACCATTTCCAAAGTCTTCATGGAGAACCAAAGCACCTCTTGAACTTATTCATGCTGATATATGTGGACCCACAAGAACTCCATCATACAAAAACCGAAGGTACTTCATTCTATTTGTTGATGATTATACTAGAATGATGTGGGTTTACTTCTTGCATGCCAAGTCTGAAGCTTTCTCCATTTTTCTACAATTTAAAGTACTAGTTGAGAAACAAAGTGGACTCCAAATCAAGACTCTTCAAACTGATCGAGGAGGAGAGTTCATCTACAAACCATTCATAGAGTATTGCCAACAAAATGGTATCCAAAGACAACTCACAGTTAGTATGAGTCCTCAACAAAACGGAGTTGCTGAAAGAAGAAATCGCACCATTGTGGAAATGGCTCGAAGCATGTTGAAAAGAAAAGGCTTACCAAATAATTTTTGGGTTGAAGATGTGCATACTGTTATTTACATTCTTAATATTCTCCTACAAAAGCAGTGCTTAACAAAACTCCATTTGAAGCATGGCACAAAAGAAAACCAACAATACATCATCTTAAAGTATTTGATTGTATTGCTTATTCTCATATTCCATCACAATACCGGGAGAAATTTGATGAAAAAGGAGAAAAACTAATCTTTATTGGTTACAGTGATGAATCCAAAGGTTATAGGCTGTTCAATCCAAAAACCAAGAAGCTTGTCGTCTCAAGAGATGTAATTTTTTATGAAGCAACTAACTGGAATTGGACACATAATTCATTTCAAATGCCAAACCCATATGAGTTCATAAAGCCACAAGCTAAACAAGAATAGCATCAATAAATTCCTTCTACACCAATACAAACTTCACCATCTACATCACAAGCCTCCTCTTCATCACCAAGTTCAATTCATTCTTCCTCTTTCTTAGAAACCATGGATACAGATTCATCACCAAAGAAAGTTCGATCCATGCAAGATATTTATAGCACTTGTTACTTTGCTTTCTTTGATTATGAACCTTAGGATTTTGAGGAAGATGTGGTGAAGGAAGAATGGAAAAAGGCAATGGATGACGAGATTGCAACAATTCAAAAGAATAAAACTTGGGAGCTTGTCAACTTGCCGGAAGGGAAGGATGTAATCGGACTAAAATGGATCTACAAAATCAAGTATAAAGAAAATGGATCTATAAAATCAAGTATAAAGAAAACGGATCTATTCAAAAGCATAAAGCTCGACTTATTACTAAGGGATACTCGCAGCAGCTTGGCATCGATTTCATCGAAATATTTGCACCAGTTACAAAAATGAAGACAATCCCTATTATCCTTGCTCTTGTTGCACAACTTGAGCTTCAAGTCTTCCAACTTGACGTTAAATCTGCCTTCCTCAATTACGAACTTAAGGAGGAGGTATACGTCAAACAACCTCAAGGCTATGAAGTGGCAGGTATGGAACACAAAGTCTATAAACTTCACAGAGCTTTATATGACATGAAGCAAGTTCCACGAGCTTGGAACAGCAGGATCGACAAATACTTTTGTTCAAATGGATTCCAAAGAAGCCCAAGTGAACCATCTCTTTATGTAAAAATATTTGATGCCCACTAATTTTCTTGTTGCTTGTATCTATGTTGATAATTTTATCACATGGGTACTAACATGCAAGTTGTAGAAGAATTCAAGCAAAGCATGATGAAAGAATTCGAGATGTCGGATCTCGGATTAATGAGGTATTTTCTTGGCATTCAAGTGAAGCAAGCCGAAGAAGAAATTTTTATCTCACAAGAGAAGTACATTAAAGACATATTACAAAATTCCAAATGGACAAAAGCAAACCAGTTTCAACTCCAATGGCATTGAATGAAAAGCTAAAATAAAAAGATGGTATTGAAAAAGCTAATGCAAAGCTCTACAGAAGACTAGTTGGTTCATTAATATATCTAGCCAACACACGGCCTGACATTATTCATGCTGTGAATGTTGTTTCAAGATTTATACAAGAACTAAGCAAACTACATTATGCTGCTGCAAAACGCATCCTGAGATATCTCCACGAAAGTCAAAGGCAAGGCATAAAATATATTCAAGAAGAAAATAACAAGCTCGTTGGTTATTCTGATAGTGACTGGGCTGGTTCAATTGATGACAGAAAAAGCACGTCTGGCTATATTTTTTGTCTTGGTTCAAAGATGATTTCATGGAGTTCAAAGAAACAAAAAATAATTGCTTTATCTTCAGCAAAAGTAGAGTACATCGCAGCTACAGATGTTGCATGCGAAGCGGTTTGGCTAAGAAGAGTTCCCTTGGACCTACAACAAACTCAAGTTCAACCAACTATCATTTATTGTGATAATATGTCGGCAATTGATTGTCCAAGAATCCAGTCTTCCATGCAAGGTCCAAGCATATTGAACCTCAACATCATTTCATTCAGGATTTGGTAAATAAAGAAGAAATCTTTTTGAAGTATGTTGACACAAATGAGCAAGTTGTAGATTTTCTTACCAAAGCTGTCACCATAGAAAAATTCAGAAAATTAAAGGATCAATTGCAAATTAAGGAGTATTAGGAAGTAATTTGCAACAATTGATCATGCACATGACTCTTCGGTATTGGTACAACTCCTTTATCCAAAGAGTCATTTTAGTAATCCAAAGAGTTACTTTGGAAGGTATACATTGTATAAGTCAAAGTTTCTTTTCTAAGATGACTATTTTCTAGACATTAAATATTACTTAAATTGTCATCCTTCATGACTATATAAGGATGTCTTTGGCAATGTTGTAAAGTGTGAGGGATTAAAAAAACTATGAATGAGAAATATTTTTGCTCTATATTGTTTAAGTTCTTGATCCTATCCTGCCAACTTTTCATCTTGTTCCAACGAAGACATGGACATGTATGGGTAAGATTTAGTTGTTTAAGCATTCATAAATAGGTTAATGATTGGTAATACCTACATAATCTGGAATAGGAAGGGTGAGTCAATGAGTTAGCTGATCGTTTAAAAATATTATCTTTTGCACTTTTGTTCCGTTTTATTTTATTTGCTTAAAGGCTTACACATGTGCATGAGTCAGAGGAATGGCATATCTGTACACAATTGTCTCGCAGATACCTGCCTATGCAAAAATTTGTCTGAGGATGTATATGTGAATGGGACTTCTCAAATACGATCCTAATCCTGTATATGATGTTCAATTGTAGTTCTTGATTCTTTTACCGTTTCATCCGTCAATTGATCTTTACCTTGCCTTGACCACTTATTTGCTGGTGATCTCCAGGTTGTTCACCCAGCACCTGGAAATGCAAATGGCACACTGGTGAATGCTATTCTTCATCATTGTAGGCTTCCAACAATTGCATGTGTAAACAATAGCAAAATTTCTGAATCTGAGGATTGTTCGGAATCTTCAGACAGTGAGATGGACAACTATTATTTTGATCAATCCTCTGTGGAAGGAGTAAGTTCAGAAAATTCTGAAGCTCTTGTTCGCCCTGGTATTGTACACAGATTGGACAAAGGGACAAGCGGATTGCTTGTTGTAGCCAAGGTAGTTTTAATTTCTGTATAATTACTCATGCATGTCTTTGTGTTCTTTTAACAATCAATATTTCATGTCATGCTATGAAGAAAAACTGAATATGGAGCACTGTATGCTAAAACAATTGAGAACAATCATGTGAAGCACAGGTTTTTACCACAGGTTTTTACCACTCTGTTATAATCTATTAACTAAACTTCTTTATCAGCATGGGATTGAAAGTGGTGTTGAACTTTTCAGTAGATTAAATCTCCATATGTTCAGTAGATTGCTGGACTGCATTATAAGCAATACCTGCAATATATATATCTGTTAAAACATAATGAACTTTCCTTTATTCCAACTATGCTTACATGAAATACATGTATCTAACTCTTTTGCCTATAATACTTGTGAAATGTGTGTATTTGAACTTCATGTTATTTCTCTTCAATGACAGGATGAACATTCTCATGCCCATTTAGCTGAACAGTTCAAGCTACACACTATCCATAGAGTATACATCAGTCTTACTTGTGGAGTCCCTAACCCAATTTCTGGAAGGATTGAAATACCAATAGCTCGTGATTCAAATAATAGAATTCGCATGGCTGCCATTTCTGGGACAAGTAACAGTAGACATGCTCGCTATGCTGCTAGTAGGTGATTCATTTTTTTCTCTTAGTGCTTTGTCTGTTTTCCTCACAATAAGCTATGCTTGCAAAAAGAGAATGTTACCGGTGGTTTGGTTGAAATTGAAGTAAGCAAGAGGAATACTAAGTTGGGTTATTTTTGTTTGTCTCTACATTTTCTTTCTTCCCTTTTTTTTAATCTCTACTGCATAGTCTTAAAGTTCTGGAAAGCTCTAACAGCTGACTGTGAAGCCTCTGTAAAACACATTCCATTCTATGTGTACACTGCTGTCATCTCTCTCCAGGTAACACCTAGAGAGAGATAAGAATAGAAAAATTGCATCTACCATAAAACAGGTGTGTGTTTGTGTGCTAATTGAAAATGTCTATAGTGAAGATACCCATTTCTCAGGTGCTTTTTCTTGAATTACTAATGTGCAGTGCACCTATGATGTACTATTGTTCTAGTGCAGGTTATGATTCATAGGAAGTTTAGGCAAAATTCTAAAGCATGCTCGCCCAATATTGGCTCAAGTTTTCTCTATACTTATGTTCAGTAAAAAAGTGATGATGTACGGGTAAAAAAATGCATATTAATATAGCAAGGTGCCTTGCTAATATCAATTTTGCAGAAAATTCTATTTCCAATTTTGGATTTAGCATTGCAAATTCTTTAGTATATGCTATCAAACTCCAGCAATCATGCGGTCATGGTACCACTTGTTTGCTTCAGTAATCCCATTAGCTTTTGATTTTTCTCCTGTACTTCTGGGAGATTTATTTGGAAACTATTTTTTTTGCTAATATTTCTTACAGTATATATATATATATATATATATATATATATATATATATATATATACATACATATATGTCTATGTATGTATGCATGCATGCATGCTTAGCTCTGAATGACCCACATAAATTCTAATGGAGGCTGCTTGTCTCCCTTAACTTGATCCATAACTACACCTCAGTCTGTATGACGTCATTTTTACTCCTGCAATCAGTGCGCATGTTAGAGAGCAGTTTCTTTGCAGGAGCCTGGATGTCATCCCCTCTGTGACGTGCACGTCATTGGTCTGCATGCTGGGGCCACCGCTGCAGCTGTGGTGGTGCTGCATGCATGGCCCTGCCTGCAGTGTGTGGCTCCCAGTGTTTGGCACAGGGGCCTGCACTCATGGCCACATGGAAACCACACTCCATGTGTGATGTACAAAAAAGAGAGTTGGTTTCGCAGGGATAACATAGGCACTGCGATGGAATATCTGTGCAGACCATTAGACATGAGCTCTGTCCAATGGTTCAGGATTTTTTCTTTCCCTTCCAAGTACCATTCACATGCTGACTGGCTAATAATGTTAGGTACAAAGTAATCGAGGTTCTTGGTGGTGGTGGATCAGCATTAGTGGAGTGGAGATTGGAAACGGGGCGCACTCACCAGGTACCAATGTCTTACTACAGGATTTTATTTAAATAAACTGGAAGAGGAACACTGACATCAAGTAATCTTTGTCATCGAATCGCATAACATTTCATCTAGATATTTTTCTGGGTTAAAGTTCTTCTGGAAAACACATACCAAAAAATTACCACGAACAAACTTTTCGGGTGCCTTTTGAACCCTATAAAATCAAAACTTTCCTTTCCAAAGCCATGTTCATTCAGGAGCAGTTAGTAATCATGTGTCACTCTAGTTCTCAGTCTGAAAAGCAGTATTTATTTCAAGATTTGGATATGTATCACTTTTCTCTGAGGCACTTTGTTCTTTTTGCTTTCCCTAAATCATATGTGCTGCCACTGTGAAGTAGATCCGTGCACATGCAAAGTATCTGGGAATTCCTCTATTAGGTGACGAGGTGTATGGAGGTACTAAAAGCATGGCACTCTCGCTGTTGAGGCCAAGAACTTCTTCGAGTCACCATGGCCATCTCTCTAAAATTTTATCAATAGTACAGAGGCCTTGCCTTCATGCTTCATCACTTGGGTATCAAGCATATCCAGACTCTATTTTACTTTTTCTTTTTTTCTTTTTTCTTTTTTCTAATGTTTCTATGCTCTGATATTTTGAAGTCCAATTTTCCAATGGTTGGTACCAAATCACTGGTCTGACCTGGGCAACTTGGCATATGCCATTCTTTTGCAGATTTAAGCATCCTCGTACGGGTGAGTATCTACGATTCTCATGCCTGCCACCGGATGATTTTGCTGAGGTATTGGATCAACTTCAGAGCATATATCCTTGCTGAACTTTGCCTGCAACTCCCACCATGGACGTCTGCCCATGACCTCTGCGATGGTGCACCCGCCCCATCCACAGCTTAAAGCCCGGCAGCAGCTGTAGAGCACCCTGCACCTGAATACCTGGCTTGCCGGAGGCCGCCCGGCCATTAGCTTCCATCCACCCCCTTGCTCTCACGCCCATCGCTTCGCTAGAGCAACTTGTTCATGTCCTTCAAGAAGTATCTCGCATTCTTAGATTGGATTCAGGGGGTTAAATATGCGAGCACAACAGCATATAACCTTTGCTTGTCCATTTATACAGGATTTTTGAATTTGAGTTCTTTTTCTCATTCCATTTCCGCTTTTATTCTAAAATGTGCTCTATTTAACCACAAAATAACGTGAGCGTGTAAGAGGTTTATTATTTTTGTACGAATAACTCTTCTTTTCCTCTGCAATCAAATTGAAAAATTAAAAGAATCACTACCTAAAGAGGATTAGGCAAAGGCCAAGTTTGTTTAGGATTAAAGATCTTCAATGTTTAGTTGTTTCCCAGACAATTTCTCTGATAGTACTATTCTAAAAGTCGAATTAAAATTTTTCGCACAATATCTATTATTAGTTTTTACCAATTTGGTTTCTTATCTTACTTTTGTTTATTTATATATGTTTTTTATCATGCATTTCATGTCTTTTTTTTTAGTTTACAATGATTTACTACTTGAATTGTTTCTCATGGTGCATGAAAGATAAAAAAGCAATAATTATTCTTAATATATAATATCAAACTCTTCTATCTCCATGCACGAGGCACGTCTGATCATCCAGCACTCTATAATGTAGCCAATCTCACATTTTAGCTAATATTACTTGTCTGTTGTGTTAGCCATGTTCGCTTGGCTCTCCCTCTTAGAACAATCTCCAGGATCTGAGGTTATAGCACATAAGCTTTGTCCTCAGCGAGGGTAATAGATTTAAAATCTACAGGCGTACCATCTAAATTGGGATAAAGCCAGAAAGCAGGATCATCGCTGCAACTATGCTCTCTCGATAATGCTGGTAATAAGACGGTGTTTCCTCGGAAGATATCTGGAAACAAAAAAATAAATGCTAACTGGAGAGATCTTGGTATGCCAGACTACCAGTGGCTTGGCTTTAATTACATACCTTTTTAATAAGGAACAATTTCCCTGTTCAAACCTGTCCACGCTAAGTCAACCAGAGTTAAGTACACCAAGACATTATCTCCTTCTAGACAAGGTCCTGGCAACGAGCTGGTAATTAAGTGCCAAGTAGCGACCTGAGTACTCCATCACAAGGAAAATGCACCTTAGCCTTGTCATCGATAAAAGTTCTAACAAAGTGTTCAACAGAAGATGAAAGAGGGGATCACACTGCAAAGTATGTGAAAGAGAGACAGTATAATGACGTTCAAAAATTTTTCTTTCATTGTTAAAATATTTGACTAATTAGGAGGCCTACAAAATAAAGAGGTCTGATGGGTATCACATGTCAAAATCGCTGGATATAAAGAAAAATACTCCGTAGCATTTTACATCAGGGAAAAATGAATTTCATGAGATATTATCCTCTTGCAGGCAAAGATGGCAATTAGCAAACTCGTCTGAAACCTGCTGATAGCTACTGGAACGATATCCTTGAATAGTAACTGACAAAGAAATTCTTCAAGATTTTTTTTTTTTTGGGTGGGATCACAGGGTTGACGAATTGTGGAGAAAGAATCATATGCTCAGCCTGCTGGGGAACTTCTTGTAACAGGTGGGAGTTTGACAGAGCTGAGGTCCCCAGGATATGGTGACCAAAGTCCTAATCCTCCTCTAGTCTCTTTCAGCCCACTCTTATTCCCTTTGAATTCATCAAGGGACTTAACCCATTCTATTACCGATGAATGCTCCCTGGTGTGCTTATGTAGTATGAACAATGAATTGTATTCACAGTTGGGAAACATGAAAAACTTAAATGCATCCCCTAACCTGTACACCACATAACCAAAACTAAGCTGATCCCTTGGTGTGAAGAGGTTGACCTCATTGAACCACAGGCAGCTGAACAAGTCGGTCATTGTTGTGTGCTCCCGTATTATGACTGCTCCCTCTGGTACATCTGCATTTCACCATGTATGTGATTAGCATATCAATAAAATACAAAGGGTTGCTTATCAATTTCAGCTCTTTTGTGAATAGCACTTTGTCAAGTCAACTTTTTGATCACAAGATTTTGCCCTAGATGGTCTGTCATCTAAATTAGGCCTCTTAATGTTCTAACCAGATCATGAATGGCCTCCTTTCAACTAAAACTGATCTTTATATTGATTAGATGGGCTTAAACATATGTGAATAATCATTTTACCGGCAGATATTTTGTTCAAGGAACATACGAGAATTCCATATCAACTGAACAGTTTAGAGCAAGAAAAAGAAAAATGTGATCAGGTGCTCCATCAGATTGCTTCCAAATTGATGGATAGTTTGGTGAGCCAATGGATTGCAAACCCAAAAGTTAATAGTGCCAGGCTAACTGGTGCTGTCTCACCCCTCAATGGGAACAATAGTTAAAAAAACGGAACCTAAATGTTGAAACATCTGGAACATTCAATTACAAGAACTTTAGGTGATAATTGACTTGTCTGTGGCCTGTGATGCCTTTTAAGTCCCATTGAGAAAAAACACTTGAAGTTCCCAATGGAGCTTTCAAACCAAAAAGGGGAAAGGAAAAAGAAAAGAAAGATAAGCTCCCAACAGAGACGGCAAGGATCACTCACAGTGTGCTACAAGAAAACAAGCCAATAGCAAAGATAAGGCAGATATGAAGCAGAATATAAATTAGGAAGAATCAATAAAACAACTTGGCAGAATTCAAGAGCAGCAGAAAACCTAAAACCAACCCTGCATACAGGTATTGGCAATAGATTATTAAGTTGAAAATAGTTTGTCGTATAACATCATGATACTTATCTTTTAATTATAACAGGTAACCTAAAATGTTATCTCAGATATTTGGAGTCGACTTTTTTAGTACTTTTTCACCAGTCATTCTTCAGTGCAGCGGCATCCTTCATCATGAATATAATACTTTTTGAGTATTTGGGCCCAAATGCTTCCTAATGAAAGAAATGATGATGAATTCATATATATTCACAAAATGTAAAATTATCCTCTTTCCATGACCAATATAATATGAGGCCAGTTATTTGAGTAAAGTTTGCTCCACCATTGCCACCAATGCAGGTGCAATCAAAATGATAATAACTTAAGTTGATACGTGCAATCATACACATGCATCTACAGGTTCATGGATAAATGTTTATATAGGCTTTGCAGCACGATCCAGTTTGCCTTGCTACTAGAAGAGATCAATGTAAACATATAACAAATTGAGTTTTTCTTACCACTGATTGTCCATTTCTTTCGACTCCAAGGTTCCATTCCCTCATAACGGTAAATCTTCATGTGCAAATCAATTAGTGGTCGAGCATAACGCTTCCTTCGCTTGCATGCATCAGCCTCCTCAAAGATACTCCTATGATGTTTATGACAAGCAATTGCAAATGTGTGCTTTCCTCGCCAAAGATATCTGCAAACAAGACAGATCGCTACACGCTTATTTGAGTCACAAAGCAAGATCAACTTGGTTGATCAGTCAAGACATGGAATCAACTCACCTTTCAAGAACAAGCAACGGATCCACAATAAGCTCCATTTTCCCGTCAATCCAAATGCTATATTCAGCTTGAGGAAACAGCCTATGAGTTAATATCTTGGGAACCTTTCCATTCCTTCTAGGCTCATCATATGGTGGATGATGTAGTGTCACAATGCGCCAGATACCAACCCATTTCCCGCCATCACTGTCCACTCTGACACTAACATTTTGCTTGATGAAATCAAGGGACACCTCATCCACCACCATCAGAAAGCAGAAGAGCTTCTGGGAACGAAGACCTATATTTGATGGTTGATGGGGAGTGTCATACCCATCAAAAATGCCAGAAGCAACCACAAACTTACATTTGCGGGCATACTTTACATCTACATCATCCATTTCTGCACCTCCATTTTTCATAAACCCACAATGCACCTAGAAAACAGATTAAGAGCAAATAGAAAACCTAGTTTCAGGACTCGGAAATATTTTCTAACTTGCACGAGGGGATAAATCAGTAGAATCAGTAGGATTAGATATGAGATCCTTCATAACTGTAGTTGGTCTTAGAAGAAAGTATTACATTTATATAATATTATTGGCTAATAGTCAATGAGAATTTTTAAGAGTTGCATTTCAAATGTCTGATATGTGCTGATGCAAACATGAAAATCTTGCAAATTGTTGATTTTCCCACTTGCTGTCCACGAACAATATAAGAAGAGTAAAGCAAGATCGGAGGTGCAGAGATGTGTTTTCTGATGATGTGAAAAATAACATGGGGTTTCTGACAAGCATCCTACAACATATGTTGATCCCAAAATCATGATTGACTGTTAGAAATATTATTAAGAAGAACTTTTTAATGGGGTCATCAGGATAACTATAAGTTCATGCAGTTTAAGCTTTCTGTGATTTGATATCAGATTAGAAAAATAGCTGTTACATTTTCAATAATAGACATTATCACAAATTGCATAATGCAATTTTTTATACTTCACCAATAAATGTGACTTTTTTATTAGAAGGATTAGAAACACATGTTCCAAATTTGAAAGCATGTCGTAGGTTAATGGGTGAAAAAGCCATTTCAGAACATGCCATTACAAGCCAAGGAGTTCTCAAATTCCATTACATGAGCATTTAAACTGGGACTAGATGCCCCAAAAAGAAAAGTAAAATGACAAGAAGAAATCCAGCATGTGACCAATCAAAATGTTCTTTGTTCTTGAGGATTATTATATATCATGAAGCTGGCATATTCTGATGTAACCAAAAAGGCAAGAAACAACTTAGTGAAGGGGGAAAATGGTGCTTTAAACCCCCCTGAAAGGCAAAAGTGAGTCATCAGAAAACTGCAGTACAGAAAGGTGAAATTTCTTTGTTTTGGGTAGACAATTGAATGAATTATGCAGTGAAAGTCCACATATTTGTAGAAGAAGGTTTTTCACACTAGTAAATGAATTGCATTTTATAAGTGTGCTCAAGATCAAAGCAAGTATTATGTCATTATATGGTTTACCTTCATAGTTTTATTCAGCTTGAAACTTTTCTCTCGGTGTTCCCAGCTCTGATGTCCTCCAAACAATGGTGGAGACTTAGTGTCTTCATTTGCTTGTTCATCGACCATTACATATGACAAACTTTTTGGAATTCTGTTAGGGGTTCTTTTTGGAATGACTACAGCATCAGGATCATCTGCAAGAGGAATTGGGCAACCTAATTGCATAACAGTGAAAAAGTTAGGCAACTGGCAATACCAAATCTGAAAAGGAATGAACTTGTGCAGTCATAATCTTACGATGCAGTGGTTTTGGTGTGAGACCCATCGAGTCTAATATGACAAGAACCTTGCTATCCTTTCTACAAAGAGCTGTAAAAAATAAAAGCAATTGCGAACAATTTCATATCAGACGGTGGAAATAACTGATCAATGAGGAAGGTGATGGTAAATTAAAAGTTTTATACTAAAAGACAAAAAATATCCAGAAGATGTTAGATAATGATAGTTGGAGCTTACATCGGGTATATCACAAACTAAGTTTTATTTTGTCATTACAGCAAAAAGAAGAGAACTTGCCCATGTTAAAACAGTGATGCCTTGATACCAAAGGAAAAAAATCAAATACAAACAAAATAATAATGCTAAACCTAGAATAGACAGCAAAAAGTCTTAATATGTGTAGTGTATGGTAGCTTTCTCCATCTGAGAACCTTGGTGAAGAAATAAATAGTTAATTATTTCAATCTGCATTCCATTAGTCCAAAAATTAGTCCATACATACCAGAATCATCCAAATGAATGAAAAATGAGCTGCAGCTTAATTGTAGCAGTAACCAGACATGGTTACTGGGAAAAAGAAAAATACTTCGGCAAATGCTGAGGTGATTGCAGATTTAATAAGTCATTGAAAATCTTAGACTCTTTCGCTAGAGAATATTGTTATATAACTGGTTTACCCCACAAATGCAAATTGCTACTCAAAACTGAGCCTAACTCTGTTCAGAAGATATATCTCTTCAAGCAATTACCGATTACTATTTAAATTGTTCACATGGAATTGGCAAATTTAAAATTTACAATCAATGTCCAGATGAAAACCAAGTGAAACTAGTTCATATTTAAATACCAAAAACTGGATTTAACTTGCAAGTCATACTATCAAGCAGTGGAACAATTATCCAGACAAGGAGCAAGAATTTAAGATGAATAAAATTGATTTCTGAAGATAAATGTAGCTTTGTGCATAGAAAGTGTTTTCTTAATTACACTTCATGCATACAAGGCATTTTCTTAATTAGGCAATAGATAGTAGATTTCAGACGAGGAGAAAGGGTAAGGGATTTAGTTGAAAGATTGGTTCTGAATGAAATTGTCCCACTTGTAAGTATTGTAAGGGGTTTGGTGTTGGACCAACCTTAAAAAGCGGTGCCAGTGCATGTGGAGAGCTCCAACAAAATGGTAAACCATGTAAAGAAACTAAAACAACTCCTGCTCCTCCTACATCATTGAAGGGTTTGAGATAACCTAGTGAATGCAAAATATAATCTTGTCTTCAATATTGATTTGTCCCAACCTAAAAACCTAATAAGAAACAGAATATTAAACTACTAAAAGGACATAAAGGGCAAAAAGATTTAAGGATAAGTGGAAAGGGGAAAGAAAGTTGAATTCTTGAATTACAAGAATCACACTATAAGCCCTCAAAACTACGTCGAACAAACCCTAAATGCCGTAAATGAGTAATGAAAACATCCAAATAATTACTGAAAATCAAGTATATGAGAAAACAGCTGATCCAGAGAAAAGAAATCTTGCATAAAATTACAGCACCTGATAGGAAACTGATAGAAGAATGGCACGACCAGAGGTGGAACAGCAATGCCACAAGAATGAGCATCATCCACACGATAGCCGACACGAGAACCAAACGAATGAAACCCCTCCTCCAAATCATCCTCAAAGGATCTTGCCCGGCCCTCCCCGGATAATTGTCGCCACCTTCATCAACCGAACCAAAGAAAAAGCTCATCAAATCTATCGCTCCAAGAACTGACTCGAAATAAATAATAATAATAACAATAATAATAATAATAATAATAATAACTCCACCTTCTTCTCACCTTTGGTTAGGGAATACTGGCTGCTCCGATCCGCTCTACGGACCGCCCTAAAAGAGAGCGATCGCTGGGCCTCGGACTCCATTGCTATGTCCCGGCTCCCATCTTTGAACCCAATAAAGGGATTATTAGGATCAAACAAGAGGAAATTGAGAGATGTGGATCAGAGAATCACAAAATCTATTTCCAAGACCAAGAATGGTACAAAAAGAATCTTTTTAAACCCAAAAAATGGAAAAAGATAGAAACAAAGATTTGGGTTTTCGAGAAAGAAAACTTTTTTGTTTGAGTCGAGTTAAAAAAGAATGAATCTAAGAAAGAAGAGCCAGAGAGAGAGGTGGGCGGGCGCGGCGAGAGAGACAGAGAGAGCGCCAGATCTGGGAGAAGGAGAGGGACGAAAGGAATCGAGAGCTTGAGGTCGACGTCGGTGATCGGATCTTCGTCACCGACTCCGCAGAGCTGCCGATCCGATATGGGGTGCACGGCAACGTCTGCAAGCAGTGATCCGCAACAAAATCCTAAGCCATGGTACCCGATCCAGCCCAATCTAATTGGACCGATAGTTAACACTTTAATTAGATTTTGATTAAATTTAAATAAAATTTAAATATTTAATTTTAGATTTAGATCAGTTCTGAATAGATACACGTTCAATCCGAATCCAATTCAAATTATTTTAATATTTTAATATATATATTATTATATATTATATTATATATATTTTATTAAATATTAATTATTATATTTTAAAATATTTAAATTTTTATCCTAATCATTATTTTTTATAAATAAAGAAATTATAAATCATAATTTATAATCGATAAACTCTGATTAATCTTCAACTTTTTTTTTTTTTTTTTTTTTACTGCTGTTCTTTTTTTAGATCGGTATTGAACTAAAAATGTAGTTAAATTTTATTTATTTGATGTATGTATGATTTATAAAATGAAGGATGATTTTAAAATTTATAAAAATAAAAAAAATATTTAATATGATTCAATTGAGTTTGGACCGGATAAATTCGAATTATCTCGATATCCGATTGAGATGGATTTGGATAAAAAAAAATTTAGTCCCGATAATGTTTGGACCGGTTTTTGATAGTTTATTGAGTATTCAGGTTTGGATTTGGATATTTATGCGCCCAGTCCGTATCCAACTCATTGCCATCTATATCTGCAAGTTAATTACATAGATGGATCGGATCGGATTGGATCAATATCCATTTTCCAATGAAAAACAGGGACAATGACGTTCGAACTTAGAAGTTTAGAACCCGAAACTGGTTCTGGGTTTTAGTGGATCGGGTTCGTGCAGCGAGAACCCAGATCTTGATTTCTAACAGCATCGGGCTCTCAACGGCACGTTATCAAAAAACTTGTCTTCTATCATCTAACAGTAATGAATTATTTTCTGTTAACCTCAAACTATATAAAGGTTTGTTAACTTCTCAAAATATATATACACACATAAAGATATCTTAATTCCTTCATTTTATATATTTCAAAAAAATACTAATCAAATTATCTTTTAAATATTTAAGTATTTGTATAGTAACTGTAATTAATTCATTGCACAAGAAGCTCCCTCCCAATAGATACCCAGGGTTACCACTCTATGATAAAAAAACTCAAAAAGCAATGTTGAATGTTGGATGTCTTTAATTGAAAGGGTGCCTGCGCGTTTGCAGTCGGCTTCTAAATCTCTTGAAAAGTGTACCTGCATCTTCCTTGCTTTCTCCCGTGCCTTTGTGGATTTCATCGAGCTCACCGTTTGTGGATGGTGGATGCGGCGAAGCAGCCGGGTTCCAACAGTACGGACGATGATGATCGGCAGCAGGGTGATCGGCCATGGGCACAGTTATTCATGAACCGAGTCATGCACCGATGTGGACCTCTTACAAAATTTCCGACGAAGATATTGATCACCTTCAAAAGTGCTTCACCAAAGTACTGCAGCTGACGGCGCCGCTGGTGCGGGCACCAGACTCAGAAGAAGACTTCAGAGCTCCATTTGGATCTCTGATTGACATTGCCCGAGAAATTAGGGTTTGTAATAAAGGTTGACCTGGTCAACCAGTTTATTTATTTCTTGAGTCACCATTTAAATTTTGTTGAGTCATGTTGACTCGATGCAAGTCCCGATGTGGTTTCAATTTGGTCCAAAATGGTGCCACATTTGTCTTCCAATCAAATCAAGGTTCAAGCAAGTGGAGGCCACACTCCAAGCCACACGCCCAGCCACACTCCGAGCACACGCCAGAGTCCAGGAGGCGCCACAGAGGCATCCCAGTGTCATGGTCCCCACATCCAAAGAAGAAAAAAATCAAATTGGAAGCTAATTTAAAGGAGGCGCCCATACCTGCCAATTTTGTCTAAGCAAAGAAGGAAAAGACTTCTCTTGAAAAAAAAATCAAAGAAGGACATCCAATTGAAGTTCAAATCAAAATCAAAGAGCTTAACTTGGAGTGGAAGAAAAGAAGAAATGCCATAAGAAGAAGAGGACTCCAAATCCAAATCCAACTCCAAAGGAGGCGCCATAAAAATTCCAAAAAAAATTCCTTTATGGCCGTCCCAAATTTTTTTGAACTCTTGGTCGGCCAAGAGAGGAGATTTTCTACCTAATCTAGAGGTTGGAGGAGTTTAGTCCCACATGAAAATTTGTACAAGCTTGGAGAAAATTTTAGGTCTATATAATAGACCCCTCTTTGTAACTTTAAGAAATCAATGAAGACAAATTATTTTTGCTATTCTCTTGTGATGAGTGACCTAGGTTTCTCTTCTTCCGCACTATTCTAAGTGTTGAGCTCCGTGAGGGGGTAATCCGGGTTCCATTGGAGCCTTGAGGAGGTGAGAGATCTCCATCTTTATCCAAAATCCTAGGTTAGCCACTTGAAATTCCAAAACCCTAGTCGCCCTTCATTATTTTCAATCCATCAAACCCTAGCTCCATCCATCTCCCACGGCCCCTCTCTCTCTACAAGTCCAGGCCGTCCACCTTCATCCAGATCCAGTCCGGCTACTTCAGATCCAGAGCAAGTTCCAAGGAAAATCACATCAGCTTCCAGGAGAATCCAGTTTTCAGCAATTTCAATCTTCAAGTTCATCAACCTGGTAAATCTTTCCCTTGACTCTCTGATTCCATCAATTGTTTTTCTTCTCTTCCAGATCTTGAGTTCAGGAGAAGCCAACCCGCCAAAGGACCAGTATTGGAGGATCCATTACGAAGATATCTGAATCCGAGGATCCAACAATCTGCTCGGGAGAGTTCTTCCACCAAAATCTGTGAAGATCATTGTCTGGTTAGGTAAACCATCTCTTCTCTTTATTTCTGTTCTGTTGAAAGTTCGGAGCGAAACCCTAGGTCTGGGAGTTTCTCAACCCCCAGCGATCCATTGCTTCTGAACTACTCTGATAATTTAGTTTCCTTAAAATTGTGCTTTCAATTATCATATTAGTATCTTTCAATGTTACGTTAACTTTTCTTTGATTTGAAGCCAACTTCTACAAACATATAAAAACAACAAAAAAAATTAGTTAATCTTAATTTACTTCCGCATCGCATCCCTTTATTTGTTCTGCATCATTTTTGGTATCAGAGCATTCGTTCTACATCATTTTTGGTATCAGAGCTTCTGTTCTGCATCAGCCGCTCTTGGAAGACTCCCGTCGGTAGTGGGAGGGTGTAGCTGTGATCTTTCGGAGCTTAGGCCACCGGGGTTCTCCAGTTGGGGTGGCTTGGGAAGTTCGGTCGAAGCTGCAACTGTCCTATGATCCTGAAACCTATCCGATCGGAGATGATCACCTTGTTCTGTGGTTGACCTTCTCCGGAGACTGTACATAGGTATTAGGGGGTGGGCCGTGGTTCATCGGTGGCCAGCTCTTGGCCCTGTAAAAATGGGTCCCGGACTTCCGTCTGGCCCGTCGTCCTGTCAACATGACGGTGGTTTGGATGAGGCTCCCGGAACTCCCTCTTGAGTACTGGCTTTTGTTGGCAATTATGGCGGTGGCCGGTGAAGCTGGCCGTTCGATTTCGATCGACAACTTCACCGACCGGCTGAAGAAAACTGGGTTTGCCAGGGTTTGGCTGGAACTGGATGCCTCGAAGCCGCTTCTTCCGGGTGTGCTGATCCAAGGGCACTCATCGATGTCGTGGCAACATTTTGTATATGAAAACCTCCCCTATGTCTGCTTCCACTGCGGTCGCATTGGGCACCTGGCGACTGGCTGCAGCACCCCAGGCAAACCGGAGCTACATCCCTCAAGTGGCCTTGTTCTAGGACCTACTAATCTGGTTGCTGATGTTTGGATTGAGGGGGGTTCCAATCTGGGTGCGGCGGGTGTTCCTGGGGACCCTGCTTCCTTGGAAGGCCGTTCGAAGTTTGGCCCCTGGATGGTTACATCCAAAGTTCGCCTGCCTCGGCAGCCGGTAGCTCCCTCGAAGAATGGCCGCGGGCCTCAGAAGGGTAAATCCCTCCTCGGATCCCCTGTCCTCATCACCGTCTCGATCATCATCCACTCCGGTCTCATCTTCTCCCAACTCGCCACCCGACTCCGATGGGTGGTAGAAGCCCTTGAAAGTGGCGCGGCGCCACTCCCCTGAGACGGGCCGGTCGGCATAATTGGAGGCTGATGGTGGTTTGCTTGCTCTCTCTGGGAGCTTTGCCCCGCTGGGGGACTATATAAAGCTTGTCCCGATGGAGGCGGGACCGACAAACCACCTCATGCTGGAGTTTGGAGCCATCTCTCTCAAGCGTGGTTGAAGCCAAGCAAATTCCCCTGACCCTACTCCCCCTACGGTGGTTTCTGACTTTGCTGATAAGGTACCTCATTCTAAACTTTGCTTGTCTACTAATTTGGTTGCTGCCTCCTCTAGGGTTACAGGTCAATCTAGGAGGAATGTGGCCATCCCTGGGATTGTGGGGAAAGCCCCTGTCCGGGTTCAAGAGGCTGCCTCGATACAGTGTGCTTCTGGGGAGGGGTTATTTGGGGTCTTTAACCTACCCTCTGTGGAGCCGGTGTTAGTGAATGTTCCGATTGTTGATGCCTTGTCTGGGGGGCTCGGGCTGCCAGGAGGGTCTTGTTTGGGTTGAGGACTGCTGCTGATGTGGGTGGGTTGGGAAAGGGTTCCTCCTTACCTCCTGTGGGGAAGTCCTCAGTGGCTACCTTGTGTGGTACCTTTTTGGGTGGCTCTGGGTCAGTGAAACGGGGTTTGGAGGGGGTGTCGAGGACCTCCCCGCCGGTCTGTCAAGCTACTCTAATCCCTCTACAGCAGGAATCCTTTGTCCCTGTGGCTATCGTTCTGTCTCCTGAGGGTGGGCAGTGTTCTCATGAAACTGTCTCATCTAAACTGAAGAATGCTCTGGCTTTGGTGGGGGGGTCGTCTGGGGGGTCCAGGAAGGAGGTTGTTACTCCATTGCCCAATGTTCAAGGGCCTGGTATCAGGAGGGTGGAGCTTGTCCAGGACTTAACTTTGTCTGGGAAAGTGTCTTTTGTGTCTGATGTTGTTAGGGATGGTGCCGGATCGGGATCAGGATCATCCAAGTTCACCTAAGTTCTAATGAAAATCTTAGTTTAGAATGCTCGGGGGGTGGGGAAACCCGCCTTTCTTTCTATTTATGGTCGCTTTCTTCAACTGTGCAACCCTCAGATGTGTATTATTCTGGAGACTAGACTTTTGAGTCTTAGTCTCGAACATGTGCGACATCGTTTTCTCCATAACTGGGGCTTTTATTCTATTGACTCTCGTGGCCTGTCGGGTGGTATTATTGTCACATGGGATCAGGGTGCTGCTAAAGTCAGTACTTTTCACCGGTCTTCTCAGATGGTTGCCATTATTGTATCGGAACCTAATCGGTCGTCTTGGCTTCTGTGCGGTATTTATGCCAGTACTTCAGATAGGGAAAGGACCATGGTTTAGGAGGAGGTGTCTGTACTGATTGACCAGGGGGTTCCCACTGTGGTTGCTGGAGATTTCAATGTAATTGATCGGGCTGAGGACAAGAGGGGCGGCAGGTTCTTCGTGGAAAATGCTGCCTCCTTGGAGTTCACCAATTTTATTCATGACTCTGGCCTGGTTGACTTGGGATTTGTTGGACCCCGGTTCACTTGGTATAACAACAGGTCGGGTGCTGCTAGGGTCTGGGAGAGACTTGACAGATGCTATGTTATCCCATCTTGGCTCTCCTTGTACCCTACCCACTAGGTTCGTCACCTGAGCTGGATTGCCTCGGATCACTGCCCTCTCCTTCTTTCGATGGATGCCCATATCCGGGGTCCCACCCCTTTTAGATTTGAAAAGTTTTGGCTTTCATTTTCTAAATCAATAGAGATAATCAGGGAGGTGTGGAGGACTCCTGTTCGTAGTGATGCCTCTTATCGGATATCTAGGATGCTGGAGCTTCTCAGGAGGCGTCTCCTCTGTTGGAATAAAGTGGAGGTGGGTAACATCTTTTCCAGATTAAAGTATGTAGAAGATACTATCAGTTACTTTCAGGTTAAAGAAGATAGGTTAGGTTGTTTATCACAGCTTGACCTTGACATCCTTCGAGCACACCTTACCATGCACCATTCTCTGCTTTGCCATCAGGAGGTCATTTGGAGACAGAAGTTTAGAGTCCAGTGGTTACAGAATGGGGACAGGAACACCCGATTTTTTCATCAGGCCACCATTATCAGGAGATATAAAAATGCTATCCGGGTTTTACGTTCCTCTGATGGTCAGCTGTTGGAGGATGAGGGTGCTATTCACGAGGAGATCCTTTCCTTTTTCAAATCCAGATGGACGGACTCCTCTCCGGTTACTCCCTCTATTCCCCCTTACCCCCCGTCCACTGTTCTCTATCCTTGTCACAATGCTATCTTGCTCGCTCCGATTCTCTGGGAAGAGATTCGATCTGCCCTATGGGACCTTGGGGAGGACAAAGCCCTTGGCCCTGATGGTTATCCTCCTTTCTTCTTCCGGAGATATTGTGACATTGTTAGCTCTGACCTTGTTGTTGCTGTACATCCTTTTTTGTTTTAGGCTCCATACCCAACTCTTGGAAGCGGATCTTTATTGTTCTTATTTCCAAGTGTCTCGATGCCATGGAGCCTGCTCATTATAGACCTATCAGTTTATGCAATACTCTCTATAAAGTATGTGCTAAACTGATGGTCAATCGAATGAGAGCCATTCTTCCTCAGCTCATCTGTCCAGAACAGGGAGCGTTCGTGGCGGGCCGTAGCATCTCTGATAATGTGCTTATTGTCCATGAGTTTATGACTGATCTCAGCCATGCTTCGTCTCGTCGGAGTTTGATGGCAATCAAGCTGGATATGGAGCGAGCATATGATAGGGTCAATTGGGATTATCTCCTCATGGCCCTACATGCTTTCGGCTTCCACCGTACTTGGATATCCAGGATTTTGGCTTGTATTATCAGACCCTCATTTTTTCTGCTGATTAATGGCTCTCCTACCAAGTTCTTTATATCTAAAGTGGGCCTCCGGCAATGTTGTTCCCTTTCTCCCTCCCTGTTTATTATCTGTGCTGACCTTTTGTCCAGGATGCTGCGTGCATCAGTCCAGAACTTCGGCATCCAGTCGTTCATCCCTGCTCCTGGTGCTCCTCCGATCTCTCATCACTTATTTGCTGATGACTGTTTACTTTTGGGTCGGGCTTCACTTGATAGTGCCTAGGGGATTCGGAGGGTTATGGCGGATTATTGTAGGGCTTCAGGTCGGAGAGTTAGTTCGGCATTTATTTCAGTCCTAAGACCTCCACTCGTCTCCGTCATCGGATCTTAGATGTTCTTGGCATTCAGGAGTGTCAGGGTCCTCTCACCTATCTGGATGTGCCTATTTCTGGATCCAGACTTTCCAGGTCGGATTGTGCTCCGATGGTTCTGGCAATGCGGGACTGGATTGAAGGATGACAGGGTAGAGCCCTCTCGACAATGGGGAGGATTACTCTTATTCGCTTTGTTCTTACCTCTCTCCCGATCTATCTCCTATCTCATGCTGTTATCCCGAAGACTATTATCTTGAGTGTGGAGCAGATGATACGGGCCTTCCTCTGGAACTCTTCTCCGAACCGTTAAAGGATTTATCTCGTGAACTGGCAGACTATCTGCAGGCCGACCGATCATGGCGGGTTAGGTATTACCTCTCTCCTCAGCAGGCGAGAGGCTTTGCTCGACAAGCATCTGGCCAGGTACTTCTTATGTCTGACAGCATGTGGTCAACTATGTTGACAGCCTGCTACGGGGGTTATTCCACTGTCCTCGACAGATCTCATTGCCCTCCAAGGACTGTTCGGCTATTTGGAGGGAGATGCTAGTGAGAGCTCCTCTCATTACGCCCCACCTTTCTTGGGTTATTGGAGATGGCAGATCGGTCAGATTTATGACGGACCCCTGGATTTCTGATATTCCTCTAATTAGATGACCCACCTTTATCTTAGTTGATATACCGGACACCATTTCTATTGCTGACCTCATCATTTCAGGGGAATCCCGATGGGACAGCCAGGTGGTGATTTCCTTTTTTGGGGATATCCTGGATCGCCGGGTTCTTTCTATCATTCTGCCTATGCTCTCTGCCCTGGATATGAGAGTTTAGAGGCACTCTTCTTCCCCCCGGGTGCCCATGTCTGATCTGCTATCCATATTCACTTCGGATGAGCATGTGGACTCCTCTTTCCGTTGGATTTGGGCCATTCCGGTTTATCCCGGGGTCTCTTTCTTTCTTTGGAAGCTTGTTCAGCATCGACTCCTGACCAGAACTTTGTTGGCATCTAGAGGTATTCGCATGCCCCCTGGTTGTCCTATATGTGGGCTGGAGGATGAAACCCAGGCCCATGCCTTATTTTCTTGTGACTGGGCCTCGAGAGTTTGGCAGGTGGCTGGCCTTGCTGGGCTTATCTCCCGAACCCAGAATGCTGATGACTCTTTCCTCTCTACCTTGAGATCAGCTCGAGAATTCCCTTATGCTAACCTCCTGGCTTATCTTGCTTATCACATATGGATTGCCAGGAACGAGCGGGTCTTTAGCTCGGTTAGATGCTCTCCCTGGTAGCTGGTTGATAGGACTACCGCTTCGGCCTATGAGTATCTTTGCTCGACTGGGAGGTCTTTGGAGATATGGGGTCCCTATTCTGCTCTTCGAGCGTCCCTGATGGTTTTCGTTTCCTGGGTACCCCCTCCTCCACTGTACTTCACTGTCAGCTTTGACGGGAATCTCCGCCATAGATCTGGAGGCGCTGCCTTTGTCATACGGGATTCTCGACTGGGCTTTCTGACGGCGGGCGGCTTTCCTTTCCTTGATACTTCCGTTCCTGAGATGGAATTGCTTGCAGCCTGGGCCGGCATCAAGTATGCCCGTCAGATTCTCCACCTTGACCGTCTCATCATCGAGAGAGATTCCTTGACGGTCATCTCCTGGATTCGGCAGTCCATGTCGGCATCCTCTGCCTATCCCATCCTGAGGGACATCCACTTTCTCTTATGGGATTGTGTGTCCATTGAGATTCGTCACATATATAGGGAGGCTAAATCGGCTGCTGATTGGGTAGCCTCCTTCGTCGCCCAGCATTCCGTCTCGTCGGTCTGAACCGACTAGTATTTAGTCCCTGTATAGCTTAGAGATATTATCCCTTCTGATTTTTTGGATTGTATTCACTTTTATTCACTTTAATGAATATCCTGTTCTCTCTTAAAAAAATAAAAAAAAAAAGAAAAGAAAAAAGAAAAATAAGGAGGAGGTGGCTGCTGGACTCGCATCCTGGAAGGATAAAATTTTGTCATGGAATGGTAGATTTGACCGTTTCTTCACACTTCCAAAATGGGCCTTTCAAAAAATTGATCAGCTTCAAAAAGCATTCTTATGGAAAAGTAAAGATAAAGTAAGTGGATTTCATTGCCTAGTCAACTGGGATTGTGCGCATGGTTCTTTGGGACAAGATGGATTGGGTATTAAAAACCTCGAACATATGAACATTGCACTTATAGTCAAGTGGGCTTGGAAATTCATTGTGGGCTCCTCAAAATGTTTGGTGAAATCAAAGCAAAGCATCTTGCTACACTAGAAGATAGGTTGGCATGAGAGTTATCAATAACTTAACCGAGATTTTTCCCAGTCTGGAGGGATGTGAGCAAGAATTTATGCGCTTTTTGGAATTGTATCACTTATAAGCTTGGAGATGGATCAAAGATTCATCTTTGAAAAGATTCTTGGGCGTTACCTCTATCCCTTGCTGATTTGTTTGAAGACCTTTTGTCTCTAAAAACTGCACTACAAGTTTCACAATGGACGTGGAGAACACTATTTGTCTCTAAAAACTAAGAAGACCCCTCACTCTGGCCCAATATGAGCAGCTGGAGACTCTCCTTGGCATTCTCTCCAACATCAAGCCTTCAAGGGTGGTTGATACTCCTTCTTGGAGGCTAACACAGGCTGGTACATATTATGTGGACTCTCTCTACAACTTTATTAATAATGGTTTGCACATTCTATAAAGTGATTTGGAAAGCTATGATTCCGAGTAAAGTCAAAGTTTTTTGATGACTGGGAATCAAAAACAAGCTACAAACTAGAGCAAACCTTGCCAAGAAAGGTTGGAACATCTGCTCGAGATGTGTTTTATGTGGTGCCAGGGAAGAAACTAATTAATTCGCATCTCTTTGTTAAGTGTTCTTTTACTAGAAGTTTGCCGAGCACCATCAAGATCCAGCTAAAGATTTCAAGGTGGCCATCGCATTTCTATGAATTTTAGACTTCGTGGAGGAAAAAGAAAATTCCAGCTACTACAGGAAGGACTATTGATCAATTATTTGCTGCCTTATGCTGAAAAGTTTGGTGTGAAAGGAATAGTAGGATCTTCCTCAAGAAGAGCTCTTCAGTTTTCACTGTTTTGCAAAAGGACTCTATTTATTTCAATCATGGAAAACTCTTTGATCTAACAAAAGGTTTCCTGGGTTTGATACTCTGTGGATCAAATTAAAAGGACTCATCCCGAATGTGGTGACATCTGGGAATTAATCTTGAACCTCTACTGCCCTTGATTTCATTCTGTGGAGATGCATTTGTCTTCTATGAGGAAGAATGAGGCTAAATTTGTGTCTCTATGCTGTTTTATAATAACCAGCATGTGTAACCTCTTCCTATTCTATTTTAACTTCTTTGTAAATATTGCACTCTAATAAAATAATAATAACTGTAATTATTTCTCTCTTAAAAAGCTTTTAAAATATGTTATATGAGAAGAAATCCTAGTTGACAAGAAAGGAAGAGCTAAAAAAAAATTATTAAATATCTTATTTATATAAGACATGATTCACTAAAAATTATTATTTATAAAATAATAATTTGTTATATAATGAAGACCATAGCAAATATGTTTGGAATTTAAAATCTTTATGGTGAACATCAAGCTACATGCGCATTATAACAAGTATCCTGGAATGTTAGTTAAAAACAAGTCCATTGGGGCTTTCTCGATCAATATTTTAATTCTTTAAAATTAAGTTTATAGTTAGCATTTTAATTAAAATCTAAAAACAATAGCTATATTTCAATATCTTAATTTTAAAATAATAGTTGACATCGTAAAAGATTTTGCATTTTTTGAAATTCTCTCACATTCCATGTTAGCCATGATAAACTTAGATTTTATATCATTTTGGTCTTTGTTACGGTATTTGAGTTCTTAATTTTTTTTGAGTGGAGGATGGTTCATAGGGTAGGGATTGGCTAGCTAGATAAGAAAAGAGATAATGAATTGTAAAAAATTATTTATTTATTTGTGACTTTTTCCATATATTGCCAAATAAGTTTTTTTGCAATAATATTAGAGGATTTAGATCCAAAAAAACATCATCCTAGCTGAAAATTTAGGCAAGGCTACACTATATCTCTATAAATATCAAACTATGAGGTTACTGGTTGCATCTAATAATGGGTGCTTGCTTGAAGGGCAAAGGGCAAGAGGACAGTGGTTTGATTCAAAGTGGTGTCGATTTTCACTTCAACCCCTACTTGGTAAAACCCTGATTTTGTAAGCTCCAATTTGATATGCTTGGAAGCATAGGCTCCAACCTAAGCGGGGTAGGGTGGGGTGGGGGGTATGGGTAGCAGGTGATTTTCTGAGTAATATTAGCCTGAATTGACATCAATAGATAGGCAACATCTAAGCATTGCTATTATTGGTTAGGATATAATGATCTTGTTACCTCAAAAACCAAATTTAGACCTTGTCTTACTTTGAATCTAGAGCTGGGGATGTAGACTGAATGATTAGAAGGAAAATTGGATTGACAAAAGCTAAAGGGCTTGAGTCTATCTCAAGCCCAAATGAGATTTTTCCCATGTTCAGAAATTTCACAGCGGCAGGAGGCTAACTGGAGATGTAAAATCCTTATTCTCAGATTCCAACTAAAAAATGGATCTAAAATGGTTTGTGTTGACGATCTCCATTTCCAGCCTAAGTGAAAGGGATTTGGATATTTTTGTTATTTAGATAGAATTGGATAAGTTGGATCTTCTATTTCTTCTGGCCATTAAGAAACTGGCAGAAAGCTCTAGACAGAAAAACTAACACAACCAGACTTGGGTTTAATCTAGAATGAGTCAGGAATGAAAAATTTTATCTTGGTGGAGAATAGGCATGGATCAAAGTATATCTTCAAGGCCTCCTTTGGTCCACACCTACTCACTTCACTTAACATATGTTTGAAAACTATTGTGGATTTCAGATATACAAATTTGGGGTAAACCTCAAAAGATAAATAACATTCAAATACAACAACATTTCGCTAATCCATGCTTGTAAAATATGAATATATTAATTTATGTTCCTGCCAATCAGCTTCTGTGCCTTTATTTATCCTTCCATTTCTTCTCTTCTTTTATATCTTTTTTATGCCAGTTTCTTCTCTCTTGTCAAGTACGCTCTTGTTTTCTTATATTTTAGTTTAATCACTGAAATCTTAGGTTAAAAAACTTCCATGCAATCTTCTTCTTAGTTATACATCCTTCAATTTCTATTGTCATTTAGTCTGCAAACTTTATTTAATTAAACTGAATATTACTATTATTGGCTACATTACTGGCCATTGACTCTGATGGATATGGCTGCTGATTTTTCAAGGATCTACCATGTTAACGATAGATGTTTGGAAATTATCTAATTTAAAAATAACAATGATGACAATGGAGATGACAATAACAAATGCATTTGTGCAACCCAATCACATTAGCAATTGTACTTGAGTTGCAAAATAATTTTTTTGTTAATTGAAAGATAAGGGTGATGAATTACCCAGTTTGTTATAGTAAAGTGAGTCAGGTTTGATCAACTTGTGCCCTATGATGCTATATACAAAGAACATACTTACACATGAGGTGCACTGATTGATTTGATGAAACCTTCGCCATATACAATAACCTACTCTTGAACATGCTACAAGGTTTAGCTGGATATATATATATATATATATATATATATATATATAGAGAGAGAGAGAGAGAGAGAGAGAGAGAGAGGGTTTGAAGAAAGCTATGTTTTAAAAAGTGCATAGAAAAAAAGGAATCCTAATCTCCTTCATGCTCTACAACTCCGAAGCATTTTGAGAAGAGAAACTGATCAGATACATCATAGTGATTAGTTATCTTTTTGCTCCAGAGAAAAACTAAATGAAGTAAATTCAGAAAAGATACTCTTGATGGAACAAACATATCAATCTAATTTGTCATTTTTTTAATAAAAAAGTCATTATTTTTGATAGCTTCAGATGATTAAATTAGTCAAGATAGCTGTTCAGTACAAGAAGAACCAAATGAAAGAGTTGCCAATCAGACTTTGCTCGGCTGGCGGGCATCCCTGTCCACTTAATAGATAGATATCTGCTTGCCGGCCCTCATAAATAGATAGATCATGACATGTCACTTGGCACGATGCATGCAGTATCAATATCAATCCTAAAACATTCATGCAAGACTTTGGAAATGGTGTAGGATAATTTAAGAGCCTTAGCAAATCACAGAAAACAAGTATTTATTCATATTTCTCAAAGACGCACCAAGGAAGTTCATGAATCTTGTCAACAGGGGGACCACTTGAGTAGCACATGGTGCTACAAGCAGATAAAAGACAAGTTTATTGAATTTTCATCAGATAATTTGAATGAAGATAAAAGGGCAAGTAAACAAGGCCAGGCATCCTCTTCTAACCTAATTTGAAATAGCTAGCAAGAAGAAAAGACAAGCAAGGTTTTATATAGACTAAATCTTAAGTGAATTCCAAGAAAAAGAACAAAGTAGAATCCAATGAATCACCTGGTGAAATGCCTTTGGTTGATTCTTTTTCTAGGTGAAACAGAAATACCATGTACAAATGCCAACTTAAAGAGTTTAGGCTCCCTATCCCCAAAATTCTTTGAAGAGTGGAATGCAGGAGCCATGGCTGCTCTAGTTCTCTATGCAAGTAAAGAACTTGTGTGAAGGTTGCCCATCACCAGGAGACACGTACAATTTGAAGGTCGAAGCAATTTGTTATCAGCTGCAGCCATTTCCAGCCTTTCCCACCTTGCCTTCCTCTTGATCTCTTCCTGCTCTGCCACCAATTCTCGATGTTCCAGCTCCTGGAGACACTTGGAGTATAATTCAGGTTCCATTTCTTCCAGCATAGTCTTGACACTCATTGTGAGCTCCTGGACTGACTCGCTCCAGTGCCACCTGAGGTTATTCTCAATGCCTTCAACAATAGCAGGAAGAATATTTTCCATAGACCGTGATGCCATTTTCACAAACTGCTCATTGCTCCATACATAGAGAGCTCTTTCAGCTACCTGAACAGATGAAAATCCACAATAAAGGTCATCTACGAATCAATAAAATTCCAGTTAATTATGTAAGTTGTCAAGATAATACCCGATCCTAAAACTTGATTGGAATGCAGATAATATGATGTATATTTAAGATATAAGACATGAATCACTCATGAAGATAACAATGTACAAAAACTATTTAACCATAAAATTGAAGATTTTAATGTCTATGACTTTGTTAAAGACTACTAATCATGCAAGCAGCTTATCATCCATCTAGGAGTTGAAAGACGGAAAAAAAAAGAAAGAAGAAAAAGAATTTTGCCACCTTTTCTGAACTCCCCTTTGAAATGAATAAAATTTCGCATCTCAGTGGCAAGAACTTGCTAAATCACCTGGCATACTGAGAAACAACAGGCAAACACGGTATAACATATAATTGACTAAAAGGTGAAAAAAATTGGGTCGAGTCTTGAGAGTTTCAATCCATTTACTTTGGACTTTTCCCTGCTTAACAAAGCAAAAGAGATCAAAGAAATGTCATGACTTTCTTTTCCCACATTATCATGTCAATATATTAAAAAAAAGGTACAGGTAACGGGAATCATCAGTCATGTTATCTATATAGATAAGCACAGCAGCGAAAGAGCTTCTCAAGTATAATGACCAAAAAAGACAAGAAGAAATAGTTGCATGAAGAAGTTTTTTTCTAGCACTATTCCTATTTTAATCACAAAGAACCGGTTGGAGCTGGCATAATTCATTGCCCATAAAGAGTTTGGCAAGGATCCCTAAAAACAGGGCTCCTCGCAGAAGGTATTTTCACCAATGAAGTTACTACACTTAAACAAGCTAGCGTTGTACAATGCACGGTGGATGACAATTTCAGGTAGACCGACTCTCCAACTTGTCCATAATGTTTTAATGAAAAGCAAATGGACCTGAGGCTCCTACCAATTTCTTAAAAATGTTCAAGTTTATGATCATGGAAGGGGAAAAAATCAAAGTAAAAAAAAAAAAAGGCCAACAAAATAAACATTCATTCTAGTTCCCACTAACCTGAGAGTTACAATTGTTCAAGCACCTGGCAATCCGAGAGCAGAGAGGCACGGCTAGCTTCTCAAACTCGCTGGGGACTAAGCTCTCCACCAAGTCCTCCAGCTCTCCGATTAGCAGCACCTCCTTCTGGCTGTTGGTCACGGGCCAATACCTCAGTATCCCCCTCAGCACCAACCCACCCAGCTCAGGCTCCTTCAGCACAAACTGCGATACACAGTAGAACAGCTGTTGGTGATAGGCCGGCATCCACTTCGACTTGTGCAGCGGCACCAGCACCCGTGCCAAGAATACCCTATGCTCCTCCCTGAGGGGCACGGCGAACCCATTGATGATGCTTCCCCATATCTCCAGCAAGTCCCCGATGCCAGAGTGCCACTCCGCATCAAAGGCAAAGCGAAGGAACACGTTGCTCATCGACCTCCTCATGAACGACCTCTCGACAGTCAGCTTTGAGTACAACCGGTGGTACACATTCTTGAGGCGGTCACGCTCCCTTGGGTCCTCTGATTGGAAGAGGCCTACGAGGTTCAGGAGGAAGGCATGGTCAATGTGATCACGAAGTGACTCGAGCTCGGCATTTGTGACGAGAGCTCCAAGTACATCGTAGACAATGTGCAGGTGAGGCCATGAAGGGGCAAGGACCATTGCAGGGCATTCATTGTCGAGGGAATCAGGCAAGACGGATGTGAAGGATGGCAGGGGAAGTGGGCGAAAGAGGTTGGCGGAGAGCATGGAGATGAGGGGGGCCAGGACCCGATCATCGAGCAGTATTTTTGCAGAGCGGATGGCAGAGAGGATTTGATCGAGTCTATACTTCTTCAGGTCTTGCTGCGAGGGGGACTCTGCAGGGTCGGTGAAGGTGAAGACATGATGGGTGCAGAAGGAGATCTTGGAGATGAACTCATCGTTCTCGGACTCGGAGGAATGTGACGGTGACGAGGTTGGGTGGGAGATGCCGATGGCCTTGGCATCGAGGTCGAAGAGGAATCTGAGTGTCTTCTTCTTGGTGGCGGCCTTTGGTGAAGTCTCGGGTGCACCCATGTCCTCTGCTCTCTTTTCCTTGCTTTGGGCTCTTTTTTCTCTGGTTTTCATGTGAACAGAAGGAAGGGGACCGGAGGCCAAAGAAAGGGTGCGTGGGAGGGGCTGTCATTTTGCATTGGTACTCCTTGGCGGGTTTTGAAGTGGCGTCCAAACGGAGCGATACTTTCTTTGGGAAGAGAATTGAAAATTCCGACCGTTGAGAGGATCTAGCTTTTATTAAAGGCAAAGGCACATTGGGATTCTTTGGGGGCTCTCTTTTGTTATTATGGCTCAAAACAACAACAATAAGCTTCCTGGTAGATAAAACAATAAACAATTGGTTGGGCTGGAGTATTTCGACCGAGAGGAATTTTTAATCAAACTCACAAGAGGAGGTAAATTTATTTGGATTGGTCAGATCTTCAACAACATCAGCATCTTATATAATCTATAATATTTATCACCTCCATCAGATGGAATGAGCTTGTGAAACTGAGATCAACCTATAAACTGGAAAACTCGATCAGAATGAGATTCAGCGAGACTACATTGAAAATATAGACTCCAAGCTAGGTCTCAAATCAGATGGATATAAGAACTCGCAAGACAGCTTGGTGTGAGGGCATGGCCTGGAAGAACCATCTCTGAGGCGAGGAAGAGTCTTACCACCTTGTGCAAAAATAAGGTATAAGGTAAAATGAAATAATATCATTCAGCATATTAATTAGACTCGACAAAATTTATATACGAAAGGTAAATCTAAGAGACACCAGAGAGTAAATATCCATATTCTAGTGATATAACCAAACTCGGTATTCTTGAAATCTGAGCCAACTAGGCAAGTTTGTACGAGTGGAAGGAGACATCCCTGTAACTAGAGAGAACCTTCCTGCATGCGAGGCATACCACCAGCCAATTCAGTTGATTGTATTGGCATCTCTCCTGTTTGATTGATTGAAACTTGCGCAGTTTCTAGGCAGCTTCCGAGTAATAGAAGATGCCATGTATCTGTTCATGGCCATCAAACTACTACATGCTTGTGATTTTCCTTGCCAATTCATAACATTTGGGTCCACCTGAACATGCTGTGCCAACCCCCCCCCCACGCTGGCCATCCTCTTGTATGTATTGACCAACAAAATATTAAATTGGCGACAAGATCAAGCCACTTCTAATAAACAATAACAACCAAAGATATGATGGATTTTCCTTATCCATAATATTTATCAGTAGAAGTAATATAGAATGCATAAAAAAAGGGCATTACATAAACAATCGCCATAATCTAGATGGGGGAAAAAAGACTGTGCTTCTGTTCACCAATGATGAAGGCGAGAAATCCGAGGGAGTTTTCCTGTCAGTTACACAGAGTATCTAATCATTTGTCCGCAATGTGATTGCTAGATATGTGTTTATAAATAATAACACAGGTATTATTTCTCTGTCTCTAGTATCTCGTGGAACTATGAAACAATAAACTGATTAAAAATTTAAAATTAGGGCTGCAATTGATTCACAGGAAAACAAAAGGCAAAATTAGAGAATACTTATTTTCCCAAACTCAAGGCAGTAAAAGTACATCACTTGAATAATGAGAGTACTGAAGATTCATCAAGAAATCATCTTCAAGGAGGTAATTGACAGATCCGACTCAACTACCAAGTATCGAAGGTTCATTTGTAGTATGAGATCTAGAGAAGTTAAAAACACTTATGGAGGGCGTGAATGGAAGAAATGATTGATCGAAAGACAGGAAAAAAAACAGAAAAAAGAGGAGTTCTACAGAGAGTTGGAACATTTCACCAAAACAGAAAAAAGAGGAGTTCTACAGAGAGTTGGAACATTTCACCATTGGCATCTAGGAATGCACAAGATGTGCAGCACATTGGAGCAATTGCCTAGGGATCTAAACAACATAAAAAGCGAGCAACGATAGTAGGCAGTCTATTCTAGCAACAAGCAAACTTCGAGTTATACAGATAAAGGAAGACACAAGATGACAATACACTTTCAGCTGTAAAGGTAAAGCAGAATGTGTATGACCAAGTCAAAATACCCGTCCCAAAAAAATTATAGGATGCTATAAATACTTCATAAAATCTAGAAAGGAACTAGAATCAACAGGAGAGAGGAGAGGTGGGGGAGAGAGGGGGTGGTGCAGGGGTTGCAATACCTGATCAAGATAACCAGTTGTTCTTAGAACCCTTACCATAGTGTATTTACTGCTAACAAGTTGAAAATCAACATTTACAACTGAACCCTGATATTCTTTTGCATAGTTCCTTAGCATAAAGTGAACCAAGTAGAGAGTTCCTAAAGCACAATCATCAGTTTGCTGAAGAAGGTCAAGATCCCCACAACAGATATTATCTTACCTGCCACTAAGATATACGAGGAGAAAATCTGAAACAAAAAATTTTACTCAAGGCACTTGAATCCAGCAAACCGCGATCCTTGCCACTTCAAACTTCAATCTAGATGAACAAAAAATTATGCTAAGACATTATGAAATGTTTATATTAGTAAAGCTCATCAAATCAATAATACTTTAGCCTCATTAATTGAATAGATATTGTGCTTCCAAGATTTTTTTTTTCGGTGTGTGTGTGTGTGTGTGTGTGCATATTATACCATTTGCCACATCTCTTTTTGCAAGACTATCAGTAGGCTTTCAAGCGCATCAATATTTCATGCCCAAGTAAACTTTGCTACTTTCTTAAATGCAACAATTAAGGAATTTCTAACCACCACTTGAGACCTAAAATATACATGTAATTTCTGACCAATTCTTGAGCCCCAAACATCTTATAGTTGACAAAACCCTTTATTAAATCATCACTTATAGAGATCAAAACCGATCATACTAGAAAGTAATTAGACGATGTAAGACCGACACAAAGTTTTGATATTGCCTTGAGAACGTTAAAGGTAAATTTGGAACTGAAGTTTTTTTTTTTTTTCTTTTTGGTTTGTCAATCTAGTGAACTCTGAGTCTGTCATGCATTGATGAAAGTTGCAGTGCCTTTATATTCATTTATGCGTGTATGCTGGTGGTGATAGTTATCTTACTGAACCATTGACTCCAGAATATTTGGAATCTAAAGAGTTCAACCATAATTCAAGCCTTGATTTGGGTTTGCATTATGTACAGAAGCTTAAGGGATGAATGTGGTGTAGAATTAAATGTTACTTTTGTTAAAAGGCATGAATCAACTTAGTATCTTCCATATTTCTATATTAGGTATTGCAATATGGTTATTGAGTCATATACAATGTTAAAATAGACATGATTTCCTTCTTTGAAAAATCAGCTACGTGATCTTTAGCAGTTATGCTTGTCTTAAACTGCTAAACATATTATATCAGCATGTTCTCACATTCAACTAAAGATTGTTAGCAAGCAATCACTGGGAAAATATGTATAAGAAGATATTTTGCTGGAAGTGGGCATAATTGTGCATAAAATTCTACATAGCATAGCTGGTAGCAATTAAAAAGTCAAGCTGCATCCATCATCTAAATAGTAGGAACAAGAATAATTAAGCAGTGGCAGAATATTTGAGAGAATACACCAATGAAATGCGTTTCCTGCTAAATGGGATATGTCACATAATACAGTGCATCATTTATTCAGGCAGCAGCCCCAAAACAATGTCTTAGATCAGTAAAAATTACCTTTTTCCCTTCCATAGAGATAGAGGTTGTGCTATAAAATTAGCAAATCCAATATTTTCTTCCTTTTCCCTTTGTATAATTGTAACTTCAGTTGGGAGAATATGGGATTATGATACCTTAATTGGGATATAGATATATTAAAACACAAAGACCAATGCTGCTCAATAAATTCACAAAGAATGATCCTTGCTATAAGTTTAACTTTTTAACTGAGGGATACAACAAATACATTAAACTGGGGAGAAAACAGAAGCATCAATCAGTACCAAATTAGCCCCTACAAAGGCCTGGAGATGAACCCTCTCTCCGCCATCTTCTCCACAAGCTCCTCATGCCTTCTCAGCTGACCTGCCCTTCTTAGCAGCGCCAGCAACGCCTCATATACAGGCTCTGTAGGCTTGATGCATTTCTCCTCCACCATCTCTCTCATCATCTTGTACGCCTGCTTCCAGTGCCCTCTCCTGCAGAATTCCAAAATAAGCACCCCATACGTATTCACATTTGGCTCGATCCCCTCCTTCTCCATCTCCTGCTTCATCCTTAGCATCATATCCATTGACTTCTCCTTGCTAAACAGCTGCATTAGCAGGTTATACGTGACAGTGTTCGGCTGACAGCCAAGCTCCCTCATTCTGTCATAAAGCTTGTGCGCAGTGTTTACATTCCCAAGACTAAGTACACACCGCAAAATGGCATTGAAAGTGTGGCAGTTTGGGGTGCACCCCTTGGCAGCCATCTGGTTGAGGACTTTAAGTGCAGCATGGAGGTTCTTCTGGCCCTTCCGGCAGTGGGCCTTGATGAGGAGGTTGTAGGTGATGATATCGGGCTCGCAAGCTAGCTGCTTCATCTGGTTATGCACCTGCAATGCCTGCTCCATTCGCCCGGCCTTGACACGGGCCTGCATCAGGCTGTTGAACGTGGCAGCATTGGGCGGGCACCCGGCATCGATCATCTGGCAGAAGAGCTCGTGGGCGCGGGGTATCTGGCCGGCTCGGCACATGGAGTCAATCACGGCAGTGTACGTGTATACGTTGGGGGTGATGCCATGGCCCCGCATCTCGGCGAAGACGCGCTCGGCCTCGTCGAGCCGGCCGGCGCGGGACCAGGCGTGAACAAGGGTGGTGTAGAGGAGGACGTCTGGGGGAAAGCGGTGCCTGAAGGAGTCAAAGAGGGACTGGGCCTCGGTTGCAAGTCGTTTCTTGGCGAGGACGGCAAGGAGGGAGGCGAAGGTTGGGGGGTCGGGATCGACGCCGTAGTCGGGCATGCGGCCGAAAGCGTGGGCGGCGTCCTCGGGGAGGCCGGCGCGGACGTAACGGCGGATGAGGCTCATGAAAATCTGTTTTTGGATGGGGATTTCGAGGGAGCGCATTTTGTCGAGAAGGTGCCAGGCGATGTCGAAGTGGTGGAGCTTGCCCGCGAAGTCGATGAGCTCCGCGAAGGCGGGGTAGAGGGATGGGGAGGGGGGAATGGAGGAGAGCCACCAGTTGAAGAAGGCGAGGGCTTGGGGGAACGGGACGCCGTGGCGGACGGAGGAGAGGCGCTCGAGAAGGGCGCAGGCGAGGGCGGACGAAGGGGGGCAGGAGGATGAGAGTAGGGAGAAGGAGGAGGAGAGGGAAGAGATCGTGAGGTCAGGGGAAGGGGAGAAGGTGGGACCGGGGGTGGGGTTTGCGCGGTGGTGTTCTTTGATAAGGGCATGGAACTTCTCGAGGAGGTTGGCCTCAGCGGCGGAAAGTGGGGCAGCGACGACGGCGGCTGGACTTGGGGTTTGGTCGAAGTCGGGGAGAGAAGAGGATGTGGAGAGAGGTTTGATGAGACGGGGGAGAATAGAGGAAAAGGAAGGCGGCTTGGGTTTGAGGAGGAAAGCCATGGCTGGCGCTGGCGGGGCTCGGAGGGAGCTGGTTGTGTTTTTTTTTTTTTTTTTTGGAGGGGTTTGGTACAGGTCCAGAGGTGATGGATGATGATGGTTGGCCGGACTGATGGTCTGGTTTGGGCTTTGGTTTAAGGCTCGATAAGGTCTATTTTGATCCCCGGGCATATTAATATTTTTAGTAGCCGTTCCTCGTCTTCGAATTTCTCGTCTAAAAATGAGTACATCAATTTAATTATTATTAATATTAATCAAAATTATTATTATTAGTTAATAAAAATTTTAAAATTATTTTATTAATTTTATTAATTATTTGATTTTATTTTTAAATTATTTTTTTATTTTTTATTTTATTTTTAAATTTTTTTATCGAAATATATTTAAATCAAGATAATATGAAAAAAATCACATAACCAACTGTACCACTCACCAGTGATGATTTTTATCCTTTAAGTGGCCTGATTTTGTTATGCCCACCTTGGAATGCTGAAAGACTAAATAATAAATGCATCTTTATTAGAATTTGAGCGAGATTTCTTGAGCCAATGGTGCCTATCGGCTATCCTTCACCATTCCCAAATTTCAATTTTTGTATCTCGCTGGTTCTTGAGTTTCTTAGTCAGCATTTCTGTCCATTTTTATTTTTAGTTAATCTAAATCATGATATAAGACTAACATGTTAAGATGATGAAAAAAAAATCATTGCACCAATGCATATTGGTGCTCTAGGCCAATAAAGACAATGCTTTCTCTTATTGTTCTTAATTGGTCTACATCATGATATGAGACTAACAATGTAAAAAATGATGAATAAAATTTATTTGCACGTATATTGGCACTCTAGATTAATGAAGGTAATAAAATTTATTTCTTTCTTTTAACCATCGTCATCCCGGTATCATTTTAGTTTTATTCCTTTGGCATGCAAGGTTGTGTTTCTTCCTCTATTTTTTTATTTTTTTTATATAAAGGGAGAAATAAACCATCCATTTATTAATAGAAAGAAAAATATATATAATGCTTTATAACACCATCATTCCTTTCTATCTTATCATATACATATTTATATACACACTACTTTTGGCAATCTGCTAAGAAAAAGAAAAGATATGTTTACATATATGATGCCGCTATATTTAGTATCATGCATAGCTTATATATATTGAACATTATAGTTGTCTTATTTTACAAAATCCTTTGCATTTTTTTATGAGCCTGAATATGACAAAAATTATATTCTTTTTTGTAAAGATCATCAACTCAAGTAATCCAATGTAATTTATGAAATTGAACTTGAAGTCTAGGTTTGAAAGTTATACTCAAATTATTTATTGTTGTGCAAAAGTCATGGTTAAAAATATCTTATTTGATATATGATTCTACTTTCATTTTTTCAGTAATTCTTTTATTTATACAAATATGACTAATATTGCACTCTTTGGGTGCATCGAGCAAGGAGTCCAATACATTTTACATCACTTAAATCTGAGCTCCAAATTGCAAATTATAGTTGACTTTTTTGAATAATGTACAAAGCAGGACATTCCAAAGGTAGAATCTTACTATGAGATGGTTTTAATGATTAAAATAAAACATGTTGTCAAAGTCTTTTTTTGAGCATTTGGATAATAGTTTTTTGTTATTGGAGTAGTCTAAAAAAATAGCTTGTTATCATTTTTTTGCCACTTTTTGAGCTTTAAATCAAGATCTATAATGCTAGAATCAGCATCTATGATGATAATCTAGCGTTATGGTACCATACCTTATCATTCTAGCATGTACCAATAAGAAGAAACCACAAGAGAAGAGAAATAAAAAGAGAAGAAAAAGAGTATCGGAGAGAGTTTTTGAATCCATCTCCTTTGGCTAGGTGTAAGAGTAGATGGTGCTTCTATTTCACTAGCAACTTGAAAAAAATTAAAAGAATAATATAAAAGGGATGAAGTTCCGACTTCTTTTCAAAATAGAGGTTCTCTCATTATTACACTACCAAAAGAGAGAGAACTCGAAAGTCCTCTCCCTCTCACTATCTCAGCTTCCCTCCCTCCCTTTATATCCCTCTTTTCCTCTCTCCTTATTCTCACCCCCTTTATCGATATCTCAAAATATAGAGTGGAACCATTCTAGTTGACCCGCAATATAGCTTGGCATGCTTCGAATCAAACAAATCGCAGTGATATAAAGAATCTTGTTTTGAATAGTAGGAACTTACCATCAAATCATTCTAATAGCAAAAACTTGCCATTAAATTATGAACAAATTTTGTCCCGGTCAACTTGAGTTGATTTTAAACTGCTCCAATGCAACTTCTTGCTATTTGAGAGTTTTGATGGCAAATTCTTATTTCCATAACTTCTTTTATCCATTATAATTTCAATTTTTTTAATTTTGAATAGAGTTTTAAACTCATCCACCTTTCAGGATACCTACTAGAAAAACTCCCTACTTTTTCATTCCAAGTATCAATTCCTCTATTTAAAATTCCTTCTTCAAGAGTAAGTGAGCTATGAAGAAGCCCTATTGTGAGCTTTATTCGAAGAAGAGTAAAGGATCCTCGATAGTCCTCTCAAGAGTATGGATGGATGCTAAAGCGATGATAGGCTCAAAGACTACTTCCATCTTTTCATAATTTGGCTCTCTCTCTTCCTCTCTTTCGCACATAATTTTTTTTCATTATTTTTCTATTTTAATTTCAAGCATGCATTGTAGTTAATTATCACATTAAACGTTATTCATTTTCCAACCTTATTTTTCATTTGGCATTTTTAATAAGAGGATGAATAATTGCCTCCATCTCCTTCCTTCCCTGTGAACCTCCAAGATATATTTCTTTTATATTGATGATAATCTTTCATGTATGCATTGAATAATTTGGTCCATTATATAGACTAGTTTCTCTTCCTTTTTTATTTTTCTATTTTGTAATCATCCTATAAAGACCTCTATGCTAAGCATGCTTTAACCTAAAGAGGAGAAATCCATACTATAACTCTTACAAACCATAAAAGAAACATATCTGATTGTTGAATAGTGATTATATAATTCCAACAATGAGCAAGGCTTTATATTGTAACCCATGATTCTTTATACTCGGCATACTATACTAATATATAATCTCATACAATAGTATGTACTTATACCATTATACAATGGTATTATATGGGATCCGATACCGAGATGATAAATTTTGTTAGAACCAAGTATTACATAAGCATTAACCTTCTATCAACCAAGGTGAATGGCATGCCAAGCTCCACATTTTTATTGATTTGATACAAGGGATATTTTTTATCAGTAGAACTTTTGCCAGAAAGGAGAAAAAAAGAAAAAACCCATTTCAATAATCTAAAGAAAAAAAAAAGCATTTCAACCATCTAATTTAAATAATAAAAAAATAAAAAATAGATTTTGATAAGCGATAAGTGGACTTTCGTTACTCCATTCTTTGATCATGGCTACCAAAATAAAAGAAACATAAATATCTAGCAATTAATTTTAGCTTTGGCCCAAGAAAGATCAAACCCAATCTCCAACTTAGAATATTAAAGCTCAAATCAACTCAATCCAATTTGATCGATAATGATACATATCAAATGACTTTAGGCTTTATAATCAAACTAGGATAGATCCACTTAGCTCTAACAACCCTTACATCTGTAGCAACCTAGGACCTCAAGAGCCTCAACATAAGAGGAAGTGTTTAATTACTCAAATTGGGCCAATGATAAATCCCTATCAAACAACTTTAGGCTTCCTAGTGAAATTAGATTTGGTGCATTTAGGTATAAGCTTTCTTATCCAATTGGGATAGGTGCTTTTAATATTGGATTTAAGACTTGATATTAGTGGAATGTCCAATTACAAATCAGTCTCAAAATGGTTAGTGTTGCATCACTATTGGCCATATGGTCTAATTAGGCCAGTCATGATAGCATTTATAACAATCCAAGATTTTATCCAAAGAGTTTCGTTAAAATGTTATTAATATGGGATGCTTGATTCTACTTGTATTCAAGACCTCACTAATGCACATCTAATGTAAAACTAAATATACCCATCATTCAATTGAGTTGGTCCTAAGAATTTGGCCTTTTTTTTTATATAAATGTGTGGTCACACAACTCTGATATGAGAGCAGCCCATAAAGTCAAAAAACAAAAACTCCTACAGGACTGGTGGAAGGACCTCGCCTTGACACTAAGACTAGCCTCTCGAGTGCCCAGCAACGAAGGATGCTATCCAATTAGTCACGCTATTTGCCTTCCGGAAGATATGACGAACAAACACTACAAGAGACTCTTAGACGAATCTCCAAATGTCATAAAAAAGCACGAGCCTCCAACTGCTTCGTCTCATCTTGGATAGCCGATGATGGTTGCAAAGTCTTCTTCAATGAAAATCCTCTCCAAACATAGCTCATGTCTAGCACACATATACATATCTAAGCTACTCTAAGCTCGATTTTTGGGATGGAAGGCACAAATAGTCTAGAACCCCCTACCACCAGAAGTCTATTATCTAGGCTCTGGATGACATACCCAGTACCACCCGTGGTATCCCTAACATTGCCATTAAAATTCACCTTCACAAACCCCATAGGACGGGACTTTCAGGAAATGAAAGAACCTTCTAGATCACTACTAAGGTAGCATGGGAGTCCTAGGACTCCGGGGCATGGTGGCAGCATTGTAATGACAGTACTTGAAAGCTAGAAAGATGGCTCTCTCTAGCACCTAGTGTGTAGGTGCAACTTCAGCTTCAAACACCAAGCTATTCCTGGAAAGCTAGATCTAATAGGAAGTGTACATTAACCTACCTCCCACCTTAGCCAAACTCTGGCATACCATGTCTAGGAAAGGACCAACCCAAGTGCCACTAATCTCCTCTCAGGGCTAGCTCCTTTCTATCCTCTAGATTAGCCTTGCCCTCGGACACTGCAGAAGGGCATGTTTAGTAGAGTCCTCATCCAGTCCACAAATTGGACAAGAGATCGACAACACCATTCCCTTGTCTCTGAGAAGCGACCACGTTGGGAGACGGTTCCAAGTAACTTTCTAGAGAAAAAGTCTCACTCTAGGATGGATGAACACTCTCCAGGTCTAAGCAGCCTCAATTTTGCTATCCAATGAGATCCTACACATCTTAAAAAGAGCCCTGGATGGAGCCTTGGGGCAACACGAATGGCCTTGCACCCTTAGGCCATGGCTCCAAAAGACAGGAATTAGGATGGTAAGAATTTGGTCAGCAAGCTGAGCCCCAAAAGATGGGTGACATCCTAAGCTTTCTAACCCTTGCCATAGACAGTCTCAAGTCACAAACCGTTAGATGGTCATCCACCTCCATGCTGATATAGATCAACCACCAAGAGAAAGGAATACTAGAGATCCAAGTATCTTGACTTATATCAATCGATGCCTCATCTCCAATTGGCCATCTGACCTGAGCTAAAACAACAAGATCATGGGCGTATATCTCCTTCCATATGAAAGAGCATCCATGTGCCATCAGAATTTGAGATTCTTGATTCGATGCCCCATACTGGGCCCTTATCATCCTACTCTATAGGCAGTCGGGCTGGAGAAGGAATCTAGCTATATTTTTGGCAATCAATGCCTTCCTTATGATAAGCAGGGATTAAATCTTAAGGACCTCGACCCCAATAAGCTCGCAAACAGTCTCCCAAGCACTGGGTGGAGCCCCCGACTGTTTGTGCCTTGAATCCCAAAAGAAGTTTTGGAATAGTTGCTCTAAGAGCTTGGCCCAATGGTGATAAGAGTCATTCTACCCATCATGAAAAAGGTATTAGCCTACCACCCCTCGAGAAGATCCTAGACCCATTGCTCCATGGGCTTGCAGTCCGCTCTTCGAATTCTCCTTCCCATCATAGGAACTCTCAATAAGTCAAGGTCCAAGTCTGCTTAGCGATTCTTAGCCTGTCCCAAATTGCCAGCTTCATCTAGTCCTTTATTTTAGGGCTGAAGGTAATCATAGATTTCTGTAGGATCACCAATTGGCCAGAAAATACAATAATATGCCTCAAATTTATAGCAAAATATCTTGCATTCTGGAGCAAGGCCTGGCCAATAAGCAAGTAATCATCTATAAAAGGAGGTGTGAGAGTGGTTGAGATTTGGGGGCAGGCCAGTGGGCTCTAACTTCAATCCCTAAACAGCAGCCCTCAAAGCATGGGATAGATCATCAACACATAAAATGAATAGGTAAGGAAAAAGAGAACAACCTTGAAGAAGCCCGATAGAATATTCAAAGTACTCTAGCAAGGTACTATTGATTAGAATAGCAAAATTTGGGATCTTCACACAGGTTATGATCTATTTGATCAACCTCTCTTGGAATCCAAAGTCTTGAAGTGTTCGATACAAGAACCACTAGTTCATCCAGTCATAGGCCCGCTCTATATTAAGCTTCATCACTATAAGGCTCTGTCAGATAGGAGCATGTTGCATTCGGCTTTATTAATATATCCCATCTATTAAAAACCTAATGATCGTTGAAATCCTATTGGAATCATTAAAAGGCCATCACCTAGCTATGCTAGAAGCCTTCGAAGAGTTAGGAACATACCTATTAAAATCTTGTTGATCTATTCCATCCCTTTCTCTTTTTTAAAATTTTAATTTACTGTAAAACATGGAATATGGATTTCCTATACCAAGATATATAGATTCTTGATAAGCATGCATTAATATAATTTTTCATTTACTTTCCTAATAAACACTCTAAAATGAGATTCTTGAGAATGCATATTATTTGAGATTCATGAGAAAGCACACTATTTATATTTTTTCCATCCAAAACAGATATGCTCCACTAAGCAAAAACATTTACTCAGAGCCTTGAAAACAAGGAAACTATATCTCTCAAAATTGGGAGCATATTTATCAAATAATAAGAATAATGAATAAAATTCCTTATCAAACAAAATTTTAGCCTTTAATCCATTCAAAATGCCTCTGACAAACTACGCTCAAATATTTTTATAATAATTATTTTAATAATAATAATCATAGTAATCTAATCTTATATATATTAAAATGGAGTCTTTACATTGGCAAAGCCTCCATCCATCATGTATAAATCTTTATCTGCCATATAAATGATATATATAAACAGCATTAAATTTAGCATTTTTGTAGTTGAAGTCTCATGGCACTTCCACATTTATTAAAAGAGTCTTTTAGATGATGATTATTGGCTTTATTAATATTTGGCAGAAGGTAAATGAATAACGATATTACTATAATTAAAAAATTATTAAAGATCTCAGTGATAAAAAAGAAAAGAGATGTGAAACTTTCTAAAAAAATATTGTTAATAAAAGAAATATATTACATATTAATAAAATATATAATTTAAAAAATAATGAGAGTACATTTTTTAAATAAAAGAGGTAGGGTGGCAAAGACTTCCTCCACTATATCTATAAATAAATACTCGTATATGAAAGGAATTTTAAAGAATATTTTTTTAGTATAGTAAAACAAAAGAAGAGTATTTCAACTTAACATATTATAACTTTTCGAGCATTTCTATGATTGATTTTATTATACTCTAAATATGATAATATTAATAATATTAATAATATTAATAATTTAAAAATATATTTTAATAAAATGATATTTTTTTAAATTATAATGTTTAGGAATATATTAATATAGCCGCATGTATATCTCCATCCATTATAAGAATGGTATTAAATTAAGTGTTTTTGTAATTTAAGGCTCATGACACTTTATCCTATATTAATTAAATAAGTCTTTTAAATGAAAAAAAAGGGTGATGATTATTAACTCCATTAATATTTGATAGAAGGTAAATAAGTAATGCTATTGATACCATTAAAAGACCATTATAGGTCTTAGTGATCAGGAAGGAAAGAGGAGTGAAACTTTTAAGATTGAGACTTCTTTTCAAACTTTTTGACAAAAATATTTACTAATAAAATAAATATATTATATATTAATAAAATATATATATTAGTTTTAAAAATAATGAGATGGTATATTTTTTAAATAAAAGAGATGATGATAGTAAAGCTTCATCATGTTTGTTGCCGATGAATCTCCCGGACCGGGCTTTCTCGAGTACGCATCTACTGGTTCCTGCAAAAAAGGTCCCACAGGCCGATGGTGTTCCTGCGGGAGACACTCTGATGGCTAAGTCAGTGGGAGACTTGGAGCAACAGAATGGAGGAATCGCAAAGGAGATAGCTTATGGGAAAGGAAGAGCGTCCTATCTCGGGGTCCCCCTTTACCTTATATAGGTGCGAAACTTTACCAGAATCTGTTAGGGACTAGGCTAGAAATGATCGATTTGCCCTTAAAGGAATCTCGGTAGCGGCCAGGTGGCACCAGGAGGGAATGGCGCCAGAGGATCTGCAGTATAATGGGGCCGAGATATCAGGAATCTATTGTAACAGAATTCTGGTACCAGCTGGAAGGGACCTCTGGCGGGTCGGTCGGACCTCTAGCGGGTCGGTCGAAACCGGTCTGGTTCGAAGGGAAGCTGGTTGTGTATAACAGTTGCCCCCTTGCTCTTGGCCTTCGGGAAGGCCTGTAGCTTCGAAGGGCGAGAGCATCATTCTTGCATTGAATGCATTCATCCTTGTATGGATTGCGGGTCTAATCAAGTGTACTGCGTTTGGTCACTTCCCACTCTAGAAGCTCGCGCCTAGGACAGGTATCAATCCCATATTGGAAGCGAAGGAAGTGGCAATTAATGCAAAAGGGACGTAATGATGAGTGACCATCCCAGCCCGCTCGGCCGTCGGGCTTCGGAGGTGATTTGGGTGACGTGGCAACATTTGAGCGGTTAGTGATGTGGGACTAAGAGATGCTAAGGTGAGGTGAATAATGAAATGAGTTTTTAGAAGATTGATTTTTCGTTCGCCCTTGCATAGAGAGGGTGAGAGGCCCAATATTGTTGCCTTCATTCTTTGAGGACGTCGACCTCCATGAGGGAGTGGGTGTGAGGCCCTATGCCTTCGCTTTCGAGCATTGAGGGGTGTGAGGCCCTAGTTTGCCTTTGTTCTTCAGAACATTGAGGGGTGTGAGACCCTAGTCTGCCTTTGTCCTTCGGGACATCGAGGGGTGTGAGGCCCTAGTTATCTCCTTCTTAACCCTAATCCCAGGAGACTTCTCAGCTCTCCAACGATCTTCCCATCCTAGGTCCCATATCAGCTGGTGCAGCATTGGGGGTGACCCACCTGCCACTAATCCGGCAATCACGCGGATCATGGTCAGATTGCACTTCCTTCCATCACATTGGCTTCTGATGCATGAAGATTTGTGTCGCCTGGCGCCCGAGTCACGATGCTCGAGAAATGGTGACAATAGCTTCCCTCAAGGGCTATATAAGGTGATGTTGAGACTGTGGGCAAAGCCTTTGTCGTATTCGCCTTTGGAGAGAAATTTTGTCTTGCTTCAGCATCTTCAACCTTTAGAAAACCCAGCCTTCAGGTTAGTGCCTCTCTCCTCCAAGCCCCTTAACAATGGCTTCTGGTAGCTGGAGTTCCAGCTGTAGGGTAGAGGGACTAGGTCCTAGCCAGATCCAGTCTGAACTAGGGCGGGATCGAATAGAGGCTCTTAGGGCTACATTCAACATCCCCTCCATCCTGCACCTCACCATCCCGGACCAGGAAGGGAGGGTGACCCAGCTGTCGAGCCTGGGAGCCCTCCTGGTGTATGAGGACCATCTGAAGGCCGGCCTCAGATTCCCGCAGTGTGATTTTTTCGTCCGGGTCTTCAACCTTTACAGAGTCACCCGTACGCAGCTGACCCCGAATAGTATTCGAGCTATCAGCTGCTTCGCGATCCTGTGCTAGAGGGTTGGGGTAGAGCCTAGGACTTCCCTCTTTTCAAACTTTTTCATCCTCAAGAGGGACTTCCGGAGCAAGGAATGGTGGGTGTTCAGCCCCCGTCCCGGGCGGAAGATAATTGAAGGACTTCCGTCGGCTATCCACGGGTGGAAGTCGAAGTTTTCCTTCATTCATAGCCTTCAGCTTTGGGGCTTCAACCTGTCGTGGGGGGAACCAAGGTCGACAGTTGACGGAGGGAGGGCGGTCTTGATGGTCGATCAAGCTGACTTCAACGAGGTAGAAGCAGATGGCGTCACGATGGTGAAGGAGCTGCTTCGGGAGGACAGTCTTCGATTGGCCGGAGTTAGCTGTCATGAACATCTAGATAGGGTAGGAGTCATTGCCGTCGATCTTTTTGTTCTATCGGTCGTGTTCTTTCTTTCCACACTCTGACTTTATTCTTATAGCAGGAGGAAATATGAAGCTGGACCGTGAAAGAATAGCTGAGCGGGTCACCAGGAAGAGGGCCGCCCAGTCCTCAGAACCGACCACGAGCAGGCAATAGAAACAACGGGCAGAAGAATAGCCCGCAATCATCATGCGGTCGGGCTCCGATGAGGATAATATTCCTCTATCAGAGCGGTTGGTGGCAAGAACGTCGAGACCTCTGCCTACAGTTAGGGAGTCAGTCGTCTAACCAGAGCCGACTGCGTTGGAGTTGACCGAAGTGGGGACGGCCCCAGCCCACCATCAACCGAGCGGACGGAGGCAGCCACCCCACAGGCGAGGAGAGAGGGGCAGCCGAAGGGGTGGAGGCTGGAGAGGTTAGCCACAACACCTACCAGCACTGGCGTGCACTTTGCAACCCCCAGCAGGCCAGAGACCTGCTAAAGGGGGCCATCACCGACACCGACTGGGATGAAATGAGCAGGCGTAAGATGAACGAGGTGGTGAGAGGCGCCTACCTTAGTCTGCTGAAGATATTTCCATCATCCCTTTATTTTCTTCCTTCTTCTTCTCACTTCTTGCATACGACTAACTTGGTCTGTTGTTTATAGCTTCTTCACGAGGTCTCGATGATGGACGAGGGCCTCGGTAAAATGGTCTGTGCGGTGGAGGCCTCTGCTAGGGAGGCTGAAGAACTGAAGGCGAACAAAGCGGTGGCACTGGCATCGCAGAAGGCCGTTGAGGAGAGACTTTCGGTCAGTTTGGCCGAAGTCGATTCATTGAAGAAGCAAGCAGAGGACCTGCAAACCCAGTTGACTGCGCAAGAGGCCTAGCTGAAGAAGAAGAAGCAAAGGGTCAAGTCCTTGACCTATCGGCTGTCCGAAGAGGAGGAACGGTCCACTGACGCAAAAATGAGTGCGCGGTCTTACAAGGCACTGGCAGGGAAGTATCTGATAGAGTTGAAGGAGGCGAAAGAGCTGGCAGAGGAGCAGGCTCGCGATGCCGTAGCAGAATACAAGGCCTCAGTCGACTTCAATAATGAAATGGAGGAGGCTGGGATGGCGAGCTACGACTATGGCTTCAACGACTGCCTGAAGAAGGTGGCTGAAGCTTTTCCGGAGCTTGACCTGTCCTCAATACAGCTGATGCACCCGCCGAAAGAAAGAGAGGGCCTGGTCGACATCAGGGCCGACGCCCAGACCATTGCCGATGCAGGACTGGCGAAGGTCTTAGTTGGGGCTCCGGATGCGGTGCAGGAGGTCGAAGCTCCTTCGACGAGCGGGAAAGATCTTTCTCCTTTGTAAATTCTAGGCAAGACTTAGAACTCGTTGTAAAAGGCTGTCTACATCTTGTACCAAAATTCTTGATCAATGAAATAGTATCTTGATGTTCATCTTCTGTTTTGTCTTGTTTTCTTTTATAAATGGGCTATTCCTGCCCGAGGAAGGTGGTCGACCATCAGCCCTCTATGGGGTTGCCAAGTGCCCCATCGGCTTTTAACTAAATCATTTATAAGAAGTACTTCTAAGTATCGAGAGGTCGGCTTAGTTTGAACCCATCTCCCTTAAAATTATCCCTAAGGGATCTTCGAACTAGCAGTTTGTAAGAAAATATCGTAGGTATTTAAGGATCTCACAAAGTACTTCCCGACGGAGGTCGGATTTGAGTTGGCTGTGCTAGAACCCTTGCCAATCGAGGTCGAACTTGAATGGGCTATACTAAATCCTTTGCCGATCGGGATCGGACTTGAGTGGGCTACACTAGAGCCTTTGCCAATCAGGATCAGACTTGAGTGGGCTGCCCTAAAGCCTTCGCTGATTAGGATCGGACTTAAGTGGGCTACACTAGAGCCTCGCCGATCGGGATCGGACTTAAGTGGGCTACACTAGAGCCTTTGCCGATCGGGATCGGACTTGAGTGGGTTACACTAGATCCTTTACCGATCGGGATCGGACTTAAGTGGGCTACACTAAAGCCTTTGCCGATCGGGATTGGACTTGAGTGGGCTACACTAGAGCCTTTGCCGATCGGGATTGGACTTGAGTAGGCTACACTAAAGCCTCTGCCGATTAGGACCGAACTTGAGTGGGCTGCCCTAGAGCCTTTGCTGATCGGGATCGAACTTGAGTGGGCTACACTAGAGCCTTTGCCGATCATGATCGGACTTGAGTGGGTTGCCCTAGAGCCTTTACCGATCGAGATCGGACTTGAGTGGGCTGCCCTAGAGCGCTTGCCGATCGGGATCAGACTTCTTTATAGAGTAAATTGCTGTCTTTATTGATAATATTTGCGAAGGTTATCTACATTCCAAGGACGTACCACTTGTCATCCGTCTAGATGCTCAAGTCGGTAAGTTTCAGCCTAGATCACTTCAACTACCTGATAGGGGCCTTTCCAGTTGGGGAAGAGCTTTCCTTGTTCAGTTGGCCTGGATATCTTTGACCTCCGCAGAACCAAGTCTTCGACCCGGAAGCTTCGAGCCTTGACTCGAGAATTGTAATATCTAGCCATTCTTTGACGGTAGGTCACCATCCTCAGGTCCGCTTGGATTCAGGTCTCCTCGAGTAAGTCGAGGTCAGCCCTTCTCCGCTCATAATTGGCTGGTTTGGAGAAATGATCAATTCGGAGGGACTGCAATGAGACTTCCACTGGTATGACCACCTCGCTCCCGTAGGTGAGATTGAATGGAGTTTTCCCAGTCGCCATGCGGGAGGTAGTCCGATAGGCCCAGAGTACCGAGTGGAGTTATTCGGTCCAGAGTCCTTTGGCATCATTCAGTCGGGTCTTTAGGCCATGCGGAATCGTTCGATTAGTGACTTTGGCCTTCCCATTGGATTGGGGGTGTCCGACTAAAGTCAACCGGTGAAAAATATGATACTACTGGTAAAAATCCTAGAACTTCGGATTGTCGAATTGCCGCCCATTGTCGGTGATGATTGCCTGCAGTATGCCAAACCGATAGATGATATAGTTCTGGACGAAGGTCTCCACCTTGGCTTCGGTGATCTGCGCTAGTCGTTCAGCTTCCACCCACTTGGTGAAGTAGTCGATGGCAACAATTAGGAACTTCCATTATCTGGATGTTGGGGAAATGGCCCAAGAATGTCCACTCCCCACTGTGCGAATGGCTAGGGGGCTATCAGCAGGGTTAGCTGACTAGCCAGTCTTCTTTGAACATTGGAGTACCTCTAGCATGCATCGCACCTTTTAACAAAGTCTGCAGCGTCCTTTTGGATGGTTGGCCAGTAATAGCCTTGTCGGATAATCTTGTAGGCCAAGGATCTACCTCCCAAGTGGTCGCCACATATGCCTTCATGCACCTCTTTGAGTGCGTAATCGACGTCCGACGGTCCTAGGTACTTGAGCAGTGGTTTCGTAAATGATCGCTTGTAGAGGGTCTCGTCAAGGACGATATACTTTGAGGCCATCCAGCGCACACGCTTGGCTTCGACCCTATCTTCTGGCAGGGTTCCTTCATTAAGAAATGCGAGGATGGGGTCCATCCAAGAAGCCTCTCGCTCCTCTTGATGGATTTCCGATGTTTCTTCGGCAATACTTGGGCTTTGCAGGTGTTCCACGAAAGCCCGATTGGAGGGATAAGTGATGGCAGTGGCCAGCCATTATAAGGCATCCGTCCAAGAGTTTCACACCCGGGGTATGTGGATGATCTCAAAAAACTTGAGTTGAGCCATAAGGTTCAGAACTTTACTTAAGTACTTGGCCAGGGTCGAATCTCTCGCCTCGAATTTGCCTCTCACCTGGTTGACCACCAGCTAGGAATTCGAGAAGGCTCTGATTCGACCAATGCCTAGTTCATCGACCATCCTCGATCCCATGAGGAGGACTTCATACTCCGTCTGGTTATTTAATACATGGAATGCGAAGCGCAGGGCATACTCCAGACTCTGTCCATCAGGGTTAGCCAGGATTAATCCTGCACTGCAACCAGCAAGGTTAGATGCCCCGTCCACGTGGAGTGTCCAGGTGGGGTCTGATCCTGTAGCAATATCATCCCCAGGTGTGTCGGCCATTTGCAGAGGTGTCCCCTGTCTCCAGGTACACTATGCTATGAAGCCGACGATCACCGAGCCTTCATGGTCGACCGAGGCTGGAAAGAGATGTCAAATTCGCCAAGCTTAATAGCCCACTTGGCGAGCTGACCTGAGGTATCGAGGCTCCGGAGGATTGACTTGAGAGGTTGATCGGTCAGGACGATGATTGGATGTGCCTGAAGATAGGGCCGCAGTCGCTTGGTTGCTATAATTAGGGAGTAGATAAGCTTCTGCATCTTAGGATACCTTGTCTCGGCATTGTGGAGTACCTTGCTGATATAATAGAAAGGCCTTTGCTGGTTGTCCTCCGTAATCCAGACAAGGACGAAGCTCACAGCCTCATCCGATGCAGATAGGTAGAAGTACAGGGACTCTCCTTCCAAAGGCTTCGCAAGTAAGGGGGGAGTCTTCATGTACATCTTCAGTGCTTCGAAGGCCAACCGACATTTGTCGGTCCACTGGAAATGATCCGACCATCGCAGCATTTTGAAGAAAGGGAGACATCTTTCAGCTGACCTAGAAATGAAGCAACTGAGAGAGGCTATCCGACCTGTGAGTTCTTGCACTTGCTTCTTATTAGTTGGATGCCCCATGTCAATGACAGCCTTAATTTTATCCAGATTGACCTCGATTCCTCGCTGGGTGACCAGAAAGCCGAGAAATTTTTTCGAGGTGACCCCGAAGGTATACTTGGTAGGGTTCAGTTTCATCCGGTGGTGCCTCAAGGTGCCGAAGGATTCTTTCAAATCCTTGATGTGGTCGGCTCTCCTGAGGCTCTTGACTATCATGTCATCAACATATACCTCCATATTTCTTTCAAGTTGCCCCTCGAAAACCCCATTGATCAGTCTCTGGAATGTGGCTCCGACGTTCTTTAGGCCAAAGGGCATCATTTTATAGCAGTATAATCCTTTGTCAGTGATGAAGGCTATCTTCTCCTCGTCTTCCGGATCCATGCTGATCTGGTTATACCCGGAGAAGGTGTCCATGAAGCTCAGAAGTTGATGATCGGTAGTGGCATCCACCAGTTAGTCGATCTTTGGTAAGGGGAAGCTATCCTTCGGGCAGGTCTTGTTGAGGTTAGTGTAGTCCATACATATCCTCCACTTTCTGTTGGCCTTCCTCACCATCACGACATTCGCCAGTCAGTCAGGGTAGTGGGCTTCTTTGATGAAGCCAGCTTCGAGAAGCTTCTTAACCTCCTCATCAACCGCCCTCTGTCTCTCAGGGGTGAAGTTCCTCTTCTTCTATCGGACAGGCTTGTAGGTAGGGTCCATCTTAAGCCGATGGGCTATGACTTCTGATGGGATGCCTGGCATGTCGGATGCCAACTAGGCGAAGACGTCGGCATTGTCCCGCAGGAAGCTGACCAGCTCTGATTTGGCCTCCTCGCTGAGCATGCTCTCGATCTACAGGACCCTAGTAGAATCGTCCTTCCTAAGAGGTACGAATAGGATCCTCTCGACTGGTTCTCCGTAGCAATCAATTAAGACCTGGGATCAAGCTGTTCCAAGGTGGAACGGTCTCCTGATTGTCTATCCTAAATAGTCAAACATTGTTTGGCCATCCTACGATCCCCTCTCATCACTCCGACTCCGTTCTGAGTCAGGAACTTTGCCAACAAGTGGTAAGTAGATACAATGGCTCGGAACTTGTTCAAGGTCGGTCACCCCAAAATGGTGTTGTAGGCTGATGTCGTGCGGATGACCACAAAATTGATGGGGAGGGTTTTTTGATAAGGCTCTGACCCGATGGTTACGGGCAAAGTTATTTCTCCCTCTACACCAATGGAGTTCCCTCCGAACCCAGTCAACGGTGTTAGGGATTCTTGCAACCTAGTTATGAGCAGGTTCATTCTGACAAAGGCATCATACAGCAAAACTTCAATGGACCTTTGATTATCAATGAAGATCCTTGTTGGCTCCACCCAGTGATTTTGATGAATAACAAAATATTGAGTGCATATTATATACTAATGTGTATTTCTAGTTATGAGTTTTCAGGAAGCAAGCACCTCAAATTCTCAAAAATTAAGTATCGTGGCACACTATGGCACGGAGCATTTTTCGCAACTAAGGATATTCTCTTCATGCAAAAAGGGCTTTTACATGTTCAATTATTAATTGTTAATGATCCATTTAAGTTTCAGAATTAATGGTTGTGTTTTTAGCCTTATTTGCACTTGATTATGAATTTTTCAGTGTCAAGTGTCGACACCTGGGAAGTCAAGTGTCGATACTTCAACATTTGGCACGCAGAAAAATTTCTTGGCATGCCAAGTGTCGACACTCAGAACTCAAGTATCGACACTTGCATTTCAAGTGTCGATACTTAGGTTTCCAAGTATCAACTCAAGGCCTGAGATTTTTGAAAATACAGAACTTTGCCAATGAAGGGTTTTTGTGTCAAGTGTCGACACCTGTGCATCAAGTGTTAACATTTGAAAGTTCAAGTATCGACATCTAGAAATCAAGTGTCGACACCTGATAAGCCAAGTGTCGACACTTGAAGCCTGACAACCCTAACGGATCTATTTTTCTGACTTGCAGAAATTACTTTTCAAGCTCCAAACGGCTAGATTCGAGGCTCCAACGGTCACAAACCATTTTTTGGAAGTTTCTTGTCATATTTAACCTCCACCAACTTCATTCTAAAGCAATAGAAGTGTATTGAAGTCCATTGAAAGCCAATATTCTTTCAAGAACTTCACATCAAGAGCCATTTAAAGTTTGATTCCCTGAAAAAGCCTACAAGCTCATCCTTACATCATTCCAAAAGAGGAGTTTGAAGGATATTCCAAGGAGGAGACAAGACAAAGCATCAACTTGAGCTTCAAAGCTTCCATTCTATTCTTGAAGAGAGTTTGTCTTATTTTTGAAATTGTATATCTGATTTTGTCTTGTGATTTGACCTTGCTTTCAAGGGTGTCTTGAAAAAAGGTTGTTGTGGTTTGTTGGTAAGCCAAAGGGATAAAACCAACTAGGGTTAACTTGTGAGCCCGAAGATAAAACAAGTGTAAAAGGTTGTTGGTGAGCCTAGGTGATAAAACCAACATAGGTTTTGACTTGTGAGCCTTTTGAAAAACAAGTCTGCTGTAATCTTGATTGGATTATAGTGGAATTCCCAAGGATGGCTTGGGGAGTGGATGTAGGTGCTAGGTTTGCACCGAACCACTATAAACATTGTGTTTGTATGTGATTGCCTTCTTTCCTTCTTGCTCTTTGTTTATTGCACTTCATTTACTGCTTTCCGCTGCATTTAATCTTGAGCATTGAATTTATTGCTCACAAACACCACTAGACCTTCACATTACTGTTTTAAATTTTAAAAGACTCAATTCAACCCCCCTTCTTGGGCTCCATTTCTGGGCAACAATCCTCCTTACATCATAATTGGCAATTACTGCCGACACAACAACGGGATCGTTCCCGGAGACCTGGGTCGCTAGGAGGTCTTCGTCGGAGAAACTAATTACATTTGAATCCCGAGGCCTCTTTGAGATGTCCTGACCTCCCTCGTCCCTCCAGTTGGACCGACGGTGGAGCATACCAACATTTCCATTGGTGGGGTTGGTTGGGCAGCTCCATTTCCTCCGGGGGGTATCTTGCAGTGAAAGTTTCAGCCCGACTCCTTTGGGGTCGGACGTACTTGTGCAGGTAGCCCTGCTTGATCAAATCTTCGATTGCATCCTTCAACTTGAGGCAATCTTCTGTGCTGTGCCGTGGTCACGGTGGAACCGGCAGGATTTGTCCCTGCTCCTCGATGTGGAGGGACTCCTCATTTGGCGAGGCCTTTGCAAGAAGGTTTCCTTCTCTATCTCCATAAGGATCTTTTCCCTCGAAAGGGAGAGAGGTGTGTAAGTCTCGAACCTCCTGAGAAAGTCCTTCGACTTAGGGCTGCGGTGTCGGGCCGAGTTGGTGCCATCGCTGGGAGGTTAGACTTCGGAAGCCCTATCACTCCTCTTTGGAGCCGACCTTCCTTCAGCCTGGCATCGACTTGGCACTTGTTCTTCTACCAGGATATATTTTTGGGCCCGGGCCAGTAGTTCGGAGTAGCTTGTCAGAAACTTTTTGTCCAGTGAGAAGGTGAGCCTAGACGATCGCAGCCCCTTCTTGAAGGCCGACATAGCCACGTGCTCGTTGAGGTCCGGGATCTCTATGGTCACTAAATTAAATCGGGCCATGTATTCCCAGAGGATTTCTCCTTCCTTCTGCTGCACGAGGAAGAGGCAATCAATGTTCCTTGGCGCCTAGTTGCAGATCCTGAAATGGGACAAGAAGAGTTTTTCCAGCTGGGAGAAGGAATGGATCGTACCTGGTCGGATGGCGAAGAACCACATCCGAGCCGCCTTCTTAAGTGTTGCGGGGAAGGTGATATGGTGGAGGGCGTCGGAGGTGCCCTGTACCATCATGTGGAACTTATAAGTATCCAAATGATCTAGAGGGTCGGTGGTGCCATCGTAAGCATCCACCTGGAGGATCTTGAAGTGACGGGGGATAGTTTCCCCCATAATTCTGGCGAAGAATGGTGGGCGGGAGTTGTACACCAGCACCTCTTCTCCTTTTTGCCGGTCGACCAGTTCGGCAATCTGCTCCTCCATATGCTGGAGCTTGCTGGTGTAGTCCCTCGGGTCTTCATCGCGTCACTGGTCATCGTCGGAGACCGAATCCATGGAAGAGTGTGAGGTGGACCTCACTTTTTTCCCGTCAGTATGAGTCCTTTGCAACCTTCGGGGCTCCGGGATCGCGTGGGAGCGATGTCGAGGAACTCCTTGCTGTCGACTTCCTTCGGTAGCAGGTGGATGACTGATTCTGGACGCCACGAGCGGCTACTGTCTGTCATTGACCGCATCTTGAAGGTTCTGAACCGCGGTGGCAAGAGTGTCGATGCGGTTCAGAAAGGGCTGGAACTGCTGTTATCCCATGGTGATGGTAGGCTGGGAGGCGTCATTCTCCCTGAGAGGTTCTCCCAAGCTCGCTTGGGAGCGGCCTCTCCTGTTGAAGGTATTCTGAGCTCTTCCTTTCACCATCGTCTTGTCTAACGGTGGATCCCTCCTTTCAAAGAAGGAACACAATGGCGGAGGTTCGGTCCCTTCCTATAGCACCAATCTGTTACTGATGAATCTCCCGGACTGGGCTTCCTCGAGTACGCATCTATCAGTTCCTGCAAAAAAGGTCCCACGGGTCGGTGGTGTTCCGGCGGGGGACACTCCGGTGGCTAAGTCAGTGGGAGACTTGGAGCAACAGAATGGAGGAATCACAAAGGAGATAGCTCATGGGGAAGGAAGAGCCTCCTTACCTCGAGATCCTCTTTTACCTTATATAGGTGCGGAACTTTATCAGAATCTGTTAGGGGCTAGGCTGGAAATGGCCGATTTGCCCTTAAAGGAACCTCGGTAGCGGCCAGGTGGTACCAGGAGGGAATGGTGCCAGAGGATCTGCAGTGTAATGGTGCCGAGATATCAGGAATCTATTGTAACGGAATTTTGGTACCAGCTGGAAGGGACTTCTGGCGGATCAGTCGAACCTCTGGTGGGTCAGTCGGACCCGATCTGGTTCGGAAGGAGGCTGGTTGTATATAACAATGTTTATAAATAAATATTCAAAAGAATTTTAAAGAATATATTTTCAGTATAATAAAAAAAAGTATTTTAACTTACAATCTTTCAACTTTCCAATCATTTCTGTTACAGTAGTAACCAACCCATTCAGCCCTGACACAACGATGGGTCTACTTAAAGAGATCAGTCCCTGTGGAGGTCAGGTCGGCAGCTCGGCCAGCCCACTTCAACCAGGTCAGGTCGGCACCTCGGCCAGCCCAGTCCGACTGTGCCTGGAGCCCAGCTCGGCCAGGCTGGCACCTCGACCCAGGTCGGCAGCTTGGCCAGCCCACTTCGGTCAGACCCAGGTCGGCAGCTTGGCCAGCCCACTTCGGTCAGACCCAGGTCGGCTCCAGCCACCCTAGCTCGGCACCCTCTCTGCGCCTCGTCCACGTGCACGGGAGGTACGCTCACCCAGATCACTTTGCCAGAGTCACCCCCGCACGCATCCGTGCCAGGGCAAATTAGCACCTAGCTCTACACCGCCCAAGTCCATGCCAGGGCAGCTCTGTACCTCTCCTCGATCCGCGTGCAAGGGAGGTGCGACTCTGACCACCGCGCAGCTCTGCATCGCCCAAGTATTGCCCGGAAGCATCCGCCTCCATGCCCGGCATGGCACCCCGGCGCCTCCATGCCCGGCGCGGCACCCCGGTGCGGCACCCCGGGGCCTCCGAGCTCGGCGCGGCACCCTGGCGCCTCCGTGCCCGGTGCGGCGTGCCCCGCTCCTCTGAGCCCGGTGCGGTACGCCCGGCTCCTCCGAGCCCGGTGCCTCCAAGCCCCGGCCTGCTCCAACCCTGCGCGGTCTGGCCCGGATCCGCTTGTGCTAGGGCACGAGCCCGCTCTTCTCCGGCTCCGCCCACCTCAGCCGGCTCCGCGTGCTTCCGTCCGGCACCCAGCTCGCCCGTGGGAGGCCTCCACCTCACCCCAGTTCGGCTCCGCCCGGTTTAGGGAGTAGTCCGGCACGCCTGCAATAAAGGCGGCGCTCCGTGCGGCTCCGGCTCGGCGACGCCGTGCTCCGGCTCCGGCTTCTCCTGACCTCGCTTGGTCCGGCTCAGCCCGACCGGCACCCTGGCAGCGTCCTGCGCGGCTTCGCCCGACCTCGCCCATGGCGCAGCTCGCCTTGGCCCGCTCCGGCTCCAGCTCGGCGATGCCGTGCCCCGAGCCCAGCTCTGGCCAACCTCGCCTCGGCCTTGCTCAGCTCGACTCTGCCAGGATCGGCGCTCCCATGCTCCTGGTCCGAGCATTCCGCCCGCAGCAGCTCCAGCACGCGTAACACCCAGCTTGGCACGACCATGTGCCCGTGTGCCCAGCTCGACATGCCCATGCGGCGCCTAGCCCGGCGCGCCCGCGTGGCACCCAGTTATGTCCGCACATGCTCCGCGCCCCAGCACGCCCGTGGTCCAGCCCCGCCCTCTCACAGTCTGGTTTCGACCAAGAGCAGCGTGTGGGTCCGCAGCGCGTGGGTTCGCAGCACGTGGGTTCGCACCCACATGCATGGAGCCTCCGCAGGCTCTGCCTCGACCAGCGTGCATGAGAAGTCTCTGCGGGCCCTCTCTTGGTCCGCTCACCTGCATGATAGCCTGGAGCAGCATCCCAGCCAGCTCGGCACTTCGACATCTCAGGCCAGCTCAGTCACTGGGTGCATCGCATAGTTCGATCTCATTCATGTGGACCCGGCACGTTTCCCGAGCGGCCCATCCACATAGGCCCGGTGCTCTTTTCAAGGATCCCCCTCCATGTGGGTCCTATGGCACGCCGCCTGACATGCCGTCTGCAAGGAAAGTTTGCATTTAAGTTTCATAAACTACCGTTTATACTAACTAGTGAATGTGCCATGCCCAAGGTATCGTACCCCTGCACCAACTTTCTGAACCATCCAGAAGAAGAAGGTTCACCAGCTCATCATGGCCTCACAGGCCACCCTAGCCTGACAAGTCTACATCAAGACCAGCACGCCTCCCCAAAAGTGACAGGAACCATTTATCAAGACCACAACACATTATCAAGCCCCTTTATCCCCACAACTACGACTATGTTCCCCTTAATCGTCTCCGACCGACGACCCCGGTGATGCTGGCAGGGAGTCCACTCACCCGGGCCACGTAAGGAGCTGCAGGCCACGGCAATCTAGGCGGTAACAATTTTTATAATTGGTTTTGTTATAATCTCAAGTATAATAATGTTAATAATATTGATAATAATAATAATAATATTTTAATAATATATATTAATAAAAATATTATTTATTAATAATATTTTAAAAATATTAAAAATATTTAAAAATATTTTAATATATTAATAAAATGGAATTTTTATGAAACTAGTAAAAATATTTATTAATAAAATACTTTATATATTAATAAAAATATATTACTCTTTAAATAATGATGTTAGTTGATAAAAATAGTATTTTAAATATATTATATTTTGAAAAAATGAAGTGTATCCCGGCACAAGTCGGTTATGCAGGACCAGCCAATGCAAAACGGATCTAGATCGGACGGCTCAGATTAACTGTCGCAACCTCGCAGCGCATTCCTCCGGGCGCACGCTAGTAGCGTGCCCTAGGTCGGCTCCCCTTCCTCGTCTATAAATATCCCCACCACCCCCCTCCCGACCTTCAAATCCCCGAAGGCTCTCTGGGTCTTTCGGCCTCGAGAGGGGAGGACGGCTGCCTTCTCCTTTCATTTTAACCCTCTCGCAATCTACAAAAAAAACAGAACAAATACGGCAATCTTAAGCGAAAATTAAACTCATACAACGATCCAAACTCCCTCCATCTCCGATTTCGAAACCCTAATTATCTGAAGCCCTAGTTTTTGATCGAATCTCCGAGGTTCAGCCATGGACATGCGCTTCCCCTACTCTCCAGCGGAGGTCGCCAAGGTCCGCTGCGTCCAGTTCGGCATCCTCAGCCCCGATGAGATTGTAATCCCTCTTCCCCTCTTCTCCTTTTACTCCGCTCTAGAGTTCCGCTTCCCAAGTTGGATTCTTGCGCTGATCGATGGTTTTTGTGGTTCTTTTGGTTTTGCGTGGCAGCGGCAAATGTCAGTGGTGCAGATCGAGCACAGCGAGACGATGGAGCGGGGAAAGCCGAAGCCCGGGGGGCTAAGCGACCCCCGGCTCGGGACCATCGATCGGAAGATGAAGTGCGAGACTTGCATGGCTAACATGGCGGAGTGCCCCGGCCACTTTGGCCATCTTGAGCTTGCGAAGCCTATGTTCCATATTGGATTTCTCAAGACTGTGCTCGCCATCATGCGGTGCGTGTGCTTCAATTGCTCCAAGATTCTCGCTGATGAGGTAATTTTTTTCCAATCTGGTTCTTAAATTGTTCTTTTCCAGGAGAGATTGTCCTAGACTCTTTGATAAAACCAACAAGAATGGAAATAAAGAAAAAAGATTTCTAGCTGCACCTGTCTGTCAGATAGTAGAAGCAATTACAGAATTCTATTTTATGATGTTAAATGGCATTAAAACCCTTTTTTCTTGAAAAGTGAATCCTTTGCGAGGTGTTATCACTGCAATAGCTTGTAAAAGATGCTTAATTGAGCAGTTGACCGATGATTGTGTGATGTGGGCACTGAACTGAATTCTGGGATGGGTACAACACCATTAGTATAGGTTTTGTTTACTTAATCGGAAGACTGCTTGCAAATTTTAAAGGTTGCTAGCTTCCATTTGGCGAGAGAACTACAATATGCAGTCACTGGCCTGAATAGTTATTCTACTGCCAATTATTTCAAAGTGTACATCCTGCAGTACTTTGCCTCTAATGTGATGTCTGTGACTAGCCCGGTGGAACCCCTTGCCCCCTCTTCTTTTTAATGTGATGGAAGGGGGTGGATCTTCCTATCAGAGTATGGTGCACTGTAAGTCAAAATGCTAAAGGAAATCTGGAAAATCAATTTTAATGTCAGATCTGAGTAACTAGTGAAGACAAACTTCAGTATATGTTGCACTTTTCCCAATTGTATTGATCTGCCCTCTTTAGGTTTACGTACATGTGTGTCGACATCTTGTTTACTGGAAATGGGTCAGGTTCGGGTGGCTGGAAGAGGGTCTCTTAAAAAACAGTAGTAAGAAATTTTTTAGGAAGCTGGTGTAGGGATGCGTTTCTAAGGAGTTCCAGAAGTGGGTTCTCCCCCTAAACAGAAGATTCCTGCTGTGAAGGGTCATCACTGCATCTAAACCTTAATTGCCATATCTGAGAGTGGATGCAAAATTGTGTCCAGGGGAGCAGACATTTAGTAACGAAAGCGTCTTGGGAGCAGGTGCAGGGAGCGGATATTGTAGAAACAAATTTAATAGGGAAGTGCTTAGAGAGTAGGTGTGGAGCTCGTGCAAGGTAGAAGATATTTTAGAAACACTTTCAGTAAGGAAGTGCTTAAGAGGTGGGTGCGGGTTCAAGATTCTAGGAAGATTTTAAAGTGAATGCATTATCCTAGATAGAAGATTTCAGCTACTAAGATTTGAACTCTATTTCACCGTGCATCTGAATTTCATCTCATCATTGTTAGGAGTCTGCTGGTTTACAAATAAGCTTTCTTTGATTTGGCATTCTTTTAACGTCTTTCTTCATTCTTCTTGTCATGGACATTGGGGCATGATATTGTGTGGACCAGCATTTGTCATTGATATTTGTAACATAGCCAACCATAAATATGCTGCTGTACATGCTTGCTTTTTAGGCTTGCCTCCTAGTATTGCATCATGCTTGCCTTTCCGGGCATGAATTTTACTGATTTGTTTTTAGCACAAATATATTCTCATCTTACAAGTTCTACTTTATTTTAGGATGATGCTCGATTCAAACAAGCTTTGAAAATTAGAAACCCAAAGCATAGGTTGAAAAGAATTTATGATGCCTGCAAAACCAAGAAGAAATGTGCTGGTGGTGATGATATTGACGTCCAGGCTCAACAAGATTCAGAAGAACAAATCAAGAAGAGCCGAGGTGGTTGTGGTGCTCAACAGCCAAATATTACCATAGACGGTATGAAAATGATTGCAGAATACAAAGCTCCAAAGAAGAAATCTGATGACCAAGAACAGCTTCCTGAACCTGTTGAAAGAAAGCAAGTCCTTTCTGCAGAGAGGGTAGCTTTAGTGTCTTTTTCTTCTCTTTTTCTTCTGTATCAATGTAACTGCTGTGTGGAATAAATGCATGACTTAATGCTGGAATATATTTCAGGTTCTTAGTGTTCTTAAGCGGATTAGTGATGAGGACTGTCTATTATTGGGTTTGAACCCGAAATATGCCCGTCCAGATTGGATGATATTACAAGTTCTTCCAATTCCCCCACCTCCAGTAAGACCATCTGTGATGATGGATACCTCTTCTAGGAGTGAGGTTCGTTTATTCTCAGTTGAAGCATCTTTTGATACTGTTGCCTTATTTAGCTGGACCTGTCAAATATGGCTTGTATTATGATCATGTGTTCTAATGCATTGCATCTTTGTTTATGTACAGGATGATCTGACTCATCAACTGGCTATGGTAATCAGACATAATGAGAATTTGAGGCGGCAAGAGAGGAATGGAGCTCCAGCTCACATCATTACAGAGTTTGCCCAATTATTGCAATTTCACATTGCAACATATTTTGATAACGAGCTTCCTGGTCAGCCAAGGGTATGTGATGGCACATGCTACTTTCCTTTTAGTTCTTATTGATTAATTTTGTCCAACTCATCTCTCCCAATGTGCAGGCTACACAGCGATCTGGACGACCCATCAAGTCCATATGCAGTAGACTTAAGGCTAAAGAAGGTCGAATTAGAGGTAACTTGATGGGAAAGCGTGTTGATTTTTCAGCACGAACAGTCATCACTCCTGACCCAACAATAAACATTGATGAACTGGGAGTGCCTTGGAGCATAGCTCTGAATCTGACATACCCAGAAACTGTGACTCCATATAACATTGAAAGGTAATAACTTATAGTGGTTTTCTTGGTGTGCTACCAAGTCTTTGTTTGTTCTCTTTATATAATATGTTGGAGCTTTTATTAAAGTTTATTTGGTAAAATTTAGACTGAAGGAACTTGTAGAATATGGGCCTCATCCTCCCCCTGGTAAGACTGGTGCAAAATACATTATAAGGGAAGATGGGCAGAGGCTTGATCTCCGATACTTGAAGAAAAGTAGTGATCACCATCTGGAGCTTGGATACAAGGTTGTTTTTTTTTTAAATTTCTTACCATTTTCTCCTTTTTGTACATTTATGGCTTAATATGTGCTCTCTTGTTGACAGGTGGAGCGGCACTTGATGGATGGGGATTATGTTCTTTTCAATCGGCAGCCTAGTCTTCATAAAATGTCCATCATGGGTCACCGAATTAAAATCATGCCATACTCGACTTTTCGCTTAAACTTGTCTGTGACTTCTCCATACAATGCTGATTTTGATGGTGATGAGATGAACATGCATGTTCCCCAATCGTTTGAGACTAGAGCAGAAGTTTTGGAGCTAATGATGGTACCTAAATGCATTGTCTCACCTCAATCTAATCGGCCTGTTATGGGCATTGTCCAGGATACACTTTTAGGATGTCGCAAGATTACTAAAAGAGATACATTTATAGAAAAGGTGATTGCTTGCTTTTGATTTTCTTTTGTTATGCTTTGGCTCATAAATTATCATTACCATAATTCTTGTTGTTATCCTAAAAAATGATCTTACCTTGCCTCTAACTGTTGCAGGATGTTTTTATGAACATTTTGATGTGGTGGGAAGATTTTGATGGGAAGATACCTGCTCCAGCCATTTTGAAACCTAGGCCTCTATGGACTGGAAAACAGGTGTTCAACCTTATCATTCCAAAGCAAATAAATCTTATTAGGGTTTCAGCATGGCACTCCGAAGCAGAAACAGGATTTATAACTCCAGGGGATACTTTAGTTCGAATAGAGAAAGGGGAGCTTCTATCGGGCACCCTGTGTAAAAAAACTCTCGGAACATCTACCGGAAGTCTTATCCATGTGATCTGGTACTAATGGAGCAAGCAGTTTTGACTATAATATTTGCTGCTCATCTTATTTCCTTTTTGCTGAAATGTACATTTTTGTATTGCAGGGAAGAGGTAGGTCCAGATGCAGCTCGCAAGTTTTTGGGCCATACACAGTGGCTCGTAAACTATTGGCTTTTGCAGAATGGTTTTAGTATTGGAATTGGGGATACAATTGCAGATGCAGCAACTATGGAGAAAATTAATGAAACAATATCAAAAGCTAAAAATGATGTTAAAGAACTTATCAAGCTGGCACAAGAAAAGCAGTTGGAAGCCGAGCCTGGGAGAACCATGATGGAATCATTTGAGAACAGAGTAAACCAGGTCTGACTAGTATTCCATTTGGCTACTTTAGTTGTTAATCTAGTTTCAGATCTCATGTGCACTTACTCAAAAGGCACCTTTCTTTGCAGGTGTTGAATAAGGCTCGTGATGATGCAGGGAGTAGTGCTCAGAAGAGCTTATCTGAGAGTAACAATCTGAAGGCAATGGTTACTGCAGGATCAAAGGGTAGTTTTATTAACATTTCTCAGATGACTGCTTGTGTTGGACAGCAGAACGTTGAGGGCAAACGGATTCCTTATGGGTTCATTGATCGAACGTTACCTCACTTCACGAAAGATGACTATGGGCCTGAAAGTCGTGGTTTTGTGGAGAACTCTTACCTTCGTGGGTTAACACCACAGGAATTCTTCTTCCATGCTATGGGTGGTAGGGAAGGTTTAATTGATACTGCTGTGAAAACTTCTGAGACTGGATATATTCAGCGGCGCCTTGTGAAGGCTATGGAGGACATTATGGTCAAATATGATGGTACTGTTAGAAATTCTCTTGGGGATGTTATACAGTTTCTATATGGAGAGGATGGTATGGATGCTGTTTGGATTGAATCACAGAAGTTGGATTCCTTGAAGATGAAAAAATCAGAGTTTGACAAGTTTTTTAAGTATGAGATTGATGACGACAATTGGAACCCTAGCTACATGTTACCGGAGCATGTTGAGGATCTGAAAACCATCCGTGAGTTCAGAAATGTGTTTGATGCTGAGGTTCAGAAATTAGAAGCAGATCGTTACCAGCTTGGTACAGAAATTGCGACTACTGGTGATAACACATGGCCTTTGCCTGTTAACCTCAAGAGACTAATCTGGAATGCGCAGAAGACATTTAAGATTGATTTGAGAAGGCCATCAGATATGCATCCAATGGAGATTGTAGAAGCCATTGATAAGCTTCAAGAAAGGCTGAAAGTTGTCCCTGGTGATGATTTTCTTAGCATGGAAGCTCAGAAAAATGCAACCTTGTTTTTCAATATCTTACTTCGTAGCACATTTGCCAGCAAGCGGGTGTTGAAAGAGTACAGGCTCACTCGTGAAGCGTTTGAGTGGGTTATTGGTGAAATAGAGTCCCGTTTCCTGCAGTCACTGGTAGCACCAGGTGAGATGATTGGTTGCATAGCTGCCCAATCCATTGGTGAACCAGCAACCCAGATGACCCTGAATACTTTCCACTATGCTGGTGTTAGTGCAAAGAATGTTACTCTTGGTGTTCCTAGGTTGAGGGAAATTATTAATGTTGCCAAGAAAATCAAGACTCCTTCACTGTCTGTTTACTTGAAGCCTGAAGTCAACAAAAAGAAAGAACTGGCCAAGAATGTCCAATGTGCTTTGGAGTACACTACATTGCGAAGTGTAACGCATGCAACTGAGATATGGTATGATCCTGATCCTATGAGCACTATCATTGAAGAAGATGTAGAATTTGTCAAGTCGTATTATGAAATGCCAGATGAAGATATTGCCCCAGAAAAGATATCTCCTTGGCTGCTTCGTATTGAACTAAACCGTGAGATGATGGTTGATAAGAAGTTGAGCATGGCAGACATTGCAGAGAAGATTAATCATGAGTTCGCCGATGATCTAACATGCATCTTCAATGATGATAATGCTGACAAACTGATACTTCGGATCCGCATCATGAATGACGAAGCTCCCAAGGGGGAATTGCAAGATGAATCTGCTGAGGATGATGTTTTCCTCAAAAAGATTGAAAGTAACATGTTGACAGAAATGGCTCTTCGGGGTATTCCTGATATAAACAAGGTTTTTATCAAATCAGGAAAAGTTAACAGATTTGATGAGAATGAAGGGTTCAAAGCAGATGTGGAGTGGATGCTTGACACAGAAGGTGTCAATCTGTTGGCTGTTATGTGTCATGAAGATGTTGATGCCACTAGGACAACAAGTAACCACTTGATCGAAGTGATTGAAGTTCTTGGAATTGAGGCTGTTCGACGCTCTCTTTTGGATGAGTTGCGTGTGGTTATATCTTTTGATGGATCTTATGTGAACTACCGGCATTTGGCTATTCTTTGTGATACAATGACGTATAGAGGTCACTTAATGGCCATCACCCGGCACGGCATCAATCGTAACGATACTGGTCCAATGATGAGATGTTCATTTGAGGAGACTGTCGACATACTTCTCGATGCAGCTGTATTTGCTGAAACAGACCATCTTAGGGGTGTTACTGAGAACATTATGCTTGGTCAGCTTGCACCGATTGGTACAGGAGACTGTGCATTGTATTTGAATGATCAGATGTTGCAACAGGCAATTGAACTTCAGCTTCCTAGTTACATGGAAGGTTTGGATTTCGGAATGACGCCTTCACGATCACCCATTTCAGGGACGCCATATCATGAAGGGATGATGTCACCTAGTTATTTGCTGAGCCCAAATGTTCGCTCTTCGCCAATTACAGATGCTCAATTTTCTCCTTATGTTGGTGGGATGACCTTTTCTCCCAGTTCTTCACCTGGCTACAGCCCATCGTCTCCTGGCTACAGCCCATCGTCTCCGGGATACAGTCCAACTTCTCCAGGTTATAGCCCCACTTCTCCAGGATACAGTCCTACATCACCAGGTTACAGTCCCACTTCCCCAACATATAGCCCCAGCTCTCCTGGATATAGTCCTACTAGTCCTGCTTATTCTCCAACAAGTCCATCTTACTCTCCTACTTCTCCCAGTTACAGCCCCACATCCCCAAGCTATAGCCCTACATCTCCCACTTACAGTCCAACTTCTCCTAGCTACAGCCCCACTTCCCCCAGTTACAGTCCTACTTCACCTAGTTACAGCCCCACATCTCCAGTCTACAGTCCCACCTCTCTAGCCTATAGCCCAACCTCTCCTGCATACAGCCCAACTTCACCATCATATAGTCCAACATCACCTTCCTACAGCCCCACGTCACCATCATATAGTCCAACTTCTCCTTCATACAGCCCTACATCACCTGCTTATAGCCCCACTTCTCCTGGCTACAGCCCAACTTCCCCAAGTTATAGTCCCACGTCCCCAAGCTATAGCCCTACATCCCCAAGTTACAATCCTCCTTCGGCTAAGTACAGCCCTTCACTTGCATATTCTCCAAGCAGTTTAAGGCTGTCACCATCCAGTCCTTACAGCCAGTCATCTCCAAATTACAGGTAATCATTGGCATGCTTCTATTTTTGCTTATATTGAACATTGGAATTTTTCTGGCTGGGATATGTATGACTTGATGCCTACACGAGTCTACTATCATAAGCTTGATATCAGTTGCATTAATCACATGCATTTTTTTTAAAAAAATATATGATAAGCTATTCCTTGACATTTTTGTTGTTTTATTGTAGCCCAACTTCACCATCATATTCACCTACATCTCCGTCATATTCCCCTCCAAGTCCAACATACAGTCCCACCAGGTACACTACAATTCTATTAATTTGATTTCATCTAATAATACCTGTATTTCTTATTTGTGGGTTTAGTCTGCTTCCATCATGTAAATGTGCATTGATGCTTTTTATTGGGCACAAGTTATGTTCATTTAATTGGTAATTGAGACAAACTTATCAGGCTACAATATATGAGAAATAAAATCTTCCAGTTCAGGATCAGATGATGATGGCATAGATTCTTTAAACGATGACTAATGGATTATCAGACACAATTGATGAAGCCATAAATCTTTTTTTATGGTTGACAGTATGGTGCTTGTAATTAAACCATGATGAAATCAATGTTTTCGAGAGAACCTTGCCTCTTTATCTTTTCATTGGTACAATTAGTATGTTGCGAAGGCATGCGATATTGTAGTGGTACATCTCTTCCCGTTTCTTTGGCAAATTTTGCATGAGGTGTTAGTCTCTATGAAGCAAGGATGCTGTTGCGGGTTACAGATCGAACAGCATGTTTATTGCGGGAAGTTTTGAAAAAGTAGGGTATGGTGCAGTGGGGCATGGAAATGACTAAATAAATACTTTTTATATGCATCTATATGGCATAGTAAATTATCAAAATAATTGTCCATTTTTAATAGAATAGTGTTAGCCCCCATAAACTGCATCATGTGGTCATAAATCTAATTCCATTGACAATCGGTAGACTATAATTATTACATTATGAAAAAAATCCAAAATTAACCATTCATCAGTAAAACAAAAAAAGGGGGTCAGCTGTCTTCTAGAAATGAAAGAAAAAGCCCTTCCTCATCTATAGAGATTTGGAGATGTATCTTGGACATCTGGAAAATATCCAATGCCGCTTGTGAAATTTTGGAAGAATGGTATACTTAAAAGTATCAGACACATATCATGGAAGTATTTGTTTTGTTTAGATATTTGACATGGATACAGCATGCAATTTGAAGCATCTGTTCTTCTTATTTCAATTATATATATATATATATAATTAAATTTTGTATGTTTTTTTCCCATTTAGTGAAACCTGTTGTAGGAGGGGGATTTGGTTTTCACTGTTAGTTGCTAAAATTTTGCTTGGAATCTTAAGACGAATTATATATCATCAGTTGAAGATATCAAACGCGACAAAGTGGCCCTTATGGGTGGAAGGAGGTTAAGACAGTGGGAGATGATTAGCTGTTCAATTTTTATGCTATTATGCATCATTAAATTTTAAATCACAAATATCTGCAGGATGCTGCGACTTGAGATAAAGCTAATATATTGTATTATTGGCTCTGGTATTACTGTACTGCATCAAATCAGGGCACCTTTTTTTTTTTTTTCGAAAAAAGAAAATTGGCTTTTGTAATATTGTATACCCATGTCATTTTTTATGGTATATAAATACAATTTTAATATTTTTTAATATGTTTTTCCTTTCAGCCCATACAATTCTGGTCCGGGCCCAGATTACAGTCCAAGTTCTCCTCAGTACAGGTAACCATTGTTGCTTGGTTCATCGAATAGTGTTGTTACCACTGAGATATAGAAATTAACTGTCTGATCATCTTTTTTATCATCAGTCCAAGTGCAGGCTATTCGCCAACTGCACCAGGTTACTCTCCATCTTCCACCAGTCAATACACTCCACAAATGAGCAACAAGGATGAGGAAAGCACTCGATGAAGTGGGGTTTTGTCAAAATAGTATTGGATTGAAAGTAATGGTTATAGTACAATCTTATATAAATCATTTGGGCTGTCAGTATATGAGAGCCAAGACATCTTAAGATTGTAACGGAGACTACCCTCAGCATGAGGCTCCTTGTACCTGGGTTGGTTCTTGTTATTTATGTCCTGTAACTTGTCCTCCGAGGAAAACAACTCATAAGCGGACAATATTGAACTGGTAACTGGTGACCCATATATTTTTAACGGCAAATCAATCTGTTGGGTTTTCGTAGCGCACCCTGGTTATATGCAAGATTATATGTTCTCCTTGCACGGTAGGGATGAGGATGCCATACGTTAAGGAGTTTCAAAACTATTTAAAACGGTTCCTTAGCATGCGGGCGTGTCTTTTTTTAAATTCTAATTTATATGTTAAGTTTTTTTAATTTTTTAATTATTTTTTAATTTTATAATGGTTATTTTTTTGAATTTTGTTTGTTGTTTCTATTTCAGCTTTACAATTTATTTAAAAATTTCAAATTTTTTCTTATGCATTGATCTTTTTTTAATTATTTTTTTATAAAAAAATTTCTTGTATTTTTTATTTTATTTTTTTAATTTAATATTTGTTCAGGATTGTGCTGTTAGTGTTGATTTCTGGATTGTATTTTAAAGAAAAATCTGTGGTTTAATCTTTATGTATGGTTTAATCATTCTTCGAGAAGGAGTTAAATATTTTTAAGATAGTGATTTTATCCATTTCTCGGGCTAAGTTTTTAAATTATATTTAATTTTTAATATTTTAATTACTTATCACATCAAATTTAGTCTATCATATATTATAAAATTATTTTTAAATATTTTAAAATTATATATATCTATAATATTATAATTAATAATTTTTTAAAAATATTAGATTTAGAAATAGTTTGGAGTGCATGCATATAAATATAATTATTTATATTTAATTATAAATTATATAATTTATATAATTTATATTTATATATATTAAAATATTTGATTATTTATAGTATTATATTTATTTTTTTTATATTATGTAAAATTAATTGAAGATCTCTATTAAATCTATATTAGAGTATATAAATTAATTTTTAAAAGATTATATAAATAAATTAATCAAAAATTTTAGAATTTCAAGATAAATAATTTAAATAAAAATTTTAATAAATTATAGGCATGACCAGTTGATCATTTTAATAAAATTTTAATTTTCAAAAAAAAATTAGGACATACCTTTAGAAATATATACAAAAAAAATAATAAATAAATATAAATATATAAATATATAATAATAATAATAATAATAATTTAATTATTTAAATAATTTAGTAATAAAATTATTTTTATTTTTCAGATTTTTTTCTCGAAATCTAACCTGGATCTGATAGCAATCTTTAAGGATGACATCATTAATCTAAAATCCAAAAAAATTTGTTGGATCCTATTTTAAGAGATGGCAAAGACAAATGAAATTTTATTTAACTACTTTAGAACTTTGATTTATGATCGATCAGTCCACAAGTTTTTCTAGTTTAACCATACTATCCTAGAAGAGGATTATTTATATAAAGGTAGAATTTTTAATGCTCTTTCTGACTCATTCTGTGATATTTATATACCAACTAAAAGTGCGAAGGAATTATGAGATATCCTAAAATTTGAGTATGGCCTTAATGATGATGGGGTTGAACAATTCAACATTATATCATTCCTTAGATACAATATGGTAGAAGATAAACTCATCAATGACTAGTTTCATCAATTTCAAGAGTATCTTAGAAAATTTTAAGTCAATGGAGATAAATTCTCAGAAGGATTTAATATCTTTAGCCTTCTAGATAAAATGCCTCTTTTTGGGATGGCTTAGTCAAAAATCAGTTTTAAAAGTAAGGAGAGCTAATTCCAGTCCAACTTTTGAATTCAATCAGGATAGAAGATCAACATAAATCTAAAACAGCGCAAACTAGAATTTCAAGTGCCCAAGCTAACCTAATTCAACAATACCAAACCAAAATCAAAGCTAGATTTCAATCAAACCACTAATACCAGTCAAACTAACTTTACTGTCCTAATCCAAATAAGTTCAAACCTAAAGGTAAAATATTTAAAGCCAATAATACTAAATCTAGAAAGCTTGTCCAAGGTTCAAGTAAAAAGTTCTGTTTTATGTGTGACAGAACAAACCATTTTGCAAGAGACTTCGGAAGAATGAGCCTTTTTTATAAACCTTATGGTTCCTTCAGATTCCAAGCTAATGTTGTTGAAAGCTCAGAAGACTCCACTTATAAGCCAGTAAACTTAAACCTTGCAATAATATTACTTCTTCCAACTTTGATTGGTGGTTAGATTCAGAAGTTAATGTTCATATTTATTTTGATCGCTCCTAATTCACTACTTTTCAGGACTTAAGTAGAGATGTAATCCTAGAGAGCAACACAGCCGTTAGGATCATGAGACACAATCGAGCAACCAGAAGATGATATCAAGAAAAGTTCTAATCTTGACGGATGTGCTATATATTCCAGATCTTTGGAAGAACCTTGTTAGTGGGTCTCGCTGGTTCAGAGGGGATACAAAATTATCCTTGATCATAATAAAATTGTAATAACTCAAAATAATGCCTTCATAGAGAAAGAATACGTTAAGTGAATCTAAACATAATGAAGCTAAGAATCAAATTTATTTTGTTAATGAGTCTAAATATAATATGTGGCATGACAGGTTGAGTCATGTATACTTTAAAAAAGTCAAAAATATGATGGAGTTAAAACTAATTTCCAAATCAAACTTAGATATATTTAAGTGTATAATATATAATGAATCTAAATAACCAAAAAAACCATTCAAATCAGAAAATCTTCAATTTTGGAATTGATACATAGTAATGTATATGACTCCACCAAGACTGTACTCATGATGGTAATAGATACATAGTAACTATTATAAATGATTTTTCTAGATATTACTATTATTATCTAATTAAAAATAGTGATAAAACTTCTTATAAACTAAGTGTGAAATATATAATGAATCTAAATAACCAAGAAAACCATTCAAATCAGAAAATCTTCAATTTTGGAATTGATACGTAGTAATATATATGACTCCACCAAGACTGTACTCATGATGGTAATAGATATATAGTAATTATTATAAATAATTTTTCTAGATATTACTATTGTTATCTAATTAAAGATAGTGACAAAACTTCTTATAAACTTTGAAAAAGAATGATTCTTAATCTAAATTTTCTTAAAATGTAGGGATGCCTAACTAAGATTAATATCCATGATCCAAAAAAAAAAAACTAGGATCTAAGACTATAAATATTGTATTTATAAGTTATGTCCAAAATAGCAATGTTTATAGATTCTTAGTAATAAATCAGAGATTTGTGATATAGCAGATAACTTAATCTTAGAAACTAGATATGCTTCTTTCTTCGAGGATATATTTCTTTTTAAGACAAGAATTTTAGATCTTTAAAATATGAACCATCTTCCTTTGAATTAGAACTAAATCTGAATTAAGAAGTAAAAGAAAAAGAGTTAAAATTTTTTTTGAAAAAGACTTCTTCACATTCTAAGCAGAGGGTGAATCTTCTACATATGATAAGGCAATAGATAGCGAAATTCAATCAATCTTACAAAATAAAACTTGGATTTTAACTTATTTACCTCTAGGAAATAAACCTATAGGAATAAAATAGATTTTTAAAAAGAAATTAAAATCAAATGGAATAATAGAAATGTACAGAGCTAGGTTAGTAGTAAAAGGATTTAACCAAAAGAAAAATATAAATTATTTTGATATTTATGCTTCTGTAATGAGGATAACTATCCTAAGAACTTTAGTAACTTTAGCTTTACTTTATAAATTAACAATCCATCAAATGGATGTAAAAACTATATTTTTAAATAGAGAACTAGAAAAAGAAATCTACATAAACCAACCTCAAGGATTTGAAGTAAAAGAATAAGAATATAAAGTATGTAGACTAATTTAATTACTTTATGGTTTAAAATAAGCTTCTAGATAATGACATATTAAATTTGATAAAATTATCTTAAAAAATAACTTTAAATTAAATGAATATGATAAATGTGTATACTATAAAAGACTGGATATGGATTTTATAATATTATACTTGTATATAGATGATATATTATTATTTGAAATATCAATGAAAATAATTTAAGAAACTAAAAATTATTTATCAAATAATTTTAATATGAAAGACTTAGAAGAAGTAGATGTAATTTTAGGAATGAAACTTAAAAGAGTAGATAGTGAAAGAGCAATAAGTCTAGTACACTCAATAAAAAAAATACTTAAAAAAATTAAATATTTTAATTTAAATCCTATCTCTATCCCATATGATTATAGTTTTTACTTAATTAAAAATTTAGAATAACTTGCTAATCAATTAAGATATTCTTAAAGGATAGGATCCCTATTATATTTTTAAATAAAATCCATCAGATATAGCTTATACACTAAGTAGATTGAGTAAGTATACTAGTACTCCTAGTAAAGAATATTGAAAAGCTCTGAAAGAATATTTAAATATTTTAAGAAAATTTTAGATTACTCTCTAGTATACTCTAGTTATCTAGAAGTACTTGAGGATTATAGTGATACTAATTGAATAATAAATAACTTAGATATTAAGTATACTACTAGATATCTCTTCTTGCTAGGAGCTATAGTATCTTAGAGCTCTTTAAATAAATAATAATTATTAGAAATATATTAAAATCTGAATTAACTGCTCTTGACACTGCATGTACTGAAATACAATGGCTAAAAGATTTAATAAATGATATAGAAATTCTATCATTAAAAATTTCAAGAATTTTTTAAATTGAAGTGTAGAGCTTTAATTGATTTGTTAAATTAACAGATAACTAATAAAATGATGAATAATCATATCCTGATCAGGTATAAAGATGTAAGAAATAAAATAAAAGAAATGATATCACTATAATTTATATGATCAAAAAATAACTTGACAGATCTTTGACCAAAGGTCTTTCGAAGGCTATAATATTTGAGACATCGAGGGAGATAGGGCTTAAGCCCATATATTAGTCACCAGAATGGATCCCTACCATCATGGCAACTCCATGATTAAGGTTCAAAGGAAAATAACCTCTGGATGATGCTTGGGAGCATCAATTTGAAATCTATCTCTATCCCATCCTATGATATGATGCTCTATTATGACGGTTAGGTTGAGCATAGCTCTTAATGGATTCAAGATTGTGAGTTCAGCGAGGTATGATTTTATTACATGTATCCTTGGAGAATCTATCTTAGTGAAAGTAGTTGTGAGACCGTGACTATGGGATATCTCTTAATAGATATTCCAAATGATCACCGCATATACCTTCGTGCACCTCTCTTAGGGCGTAATCTGCATCTAAGGTTCCTAAGCATTTCAATAGTGGTTGTGCAAAAGATCTTTTGTAGAGAGTTTTCTCTAAGATGATATATTACAAAACCATCTACCGTGTTCGCTTGGCTTCAATAGTGTCTTCTAATAGTTTCTCTTCATTCAAATATTTGACAATCGGATCCATCCAGCAAGGCTCTTGCTTCACTTGATGTATTTTTAAGCTTTCATCCATTATACTGGGAACTTTTAAGTATTCGATGAATGTCCGACCAAAGGAGTTGGGAGTTGTGGTAGCCAATCGGGAAAGTGCATCGGCTTGGGAGTTCCTAATTCGTGGAATATGGGATATCTCAAAGAAATTGAACTTAGTAATAAAATCCCGTACATTTTCCAAATATTTTATCATGGTGGCATCACGGGCTTCGAATTCTTCCTTGACTTGGTTCACGATCAATTGGGAATCTGAAAAGACTCTCATCTTCTGAACACCTAGTTCTTTGGCAATTCTAAGTCTTGCTAAAAGGGCTTCGTATTCTGCCTGATTATTTGATGCTCGAAAAGAGAAACAAAGAGCAATGTCAACAATATCCCCTTCAGGATTAGCTAGTATCAACCTTGCTCCGCAGCCAACAGAGTTGGATGCTCCATTTACATTAAGTATCCATGTAGGATACGGGTCTTCTCTGGTCCTTTCATCAACCATTTCCTAACCAGCTTCTTCATCATCCCAGGTACATTCGGTAACAAAATCAACTAGCACCTATGCCTTCATTGTTGGTCGTGGTTGGTACGTGATAAAAACTCACCCAACTTGATGGTCCCTCAGGGCATCGGAGGATGGCTTTTAATGGCTGATCTATCAATACTATGACCGAATGGGTCTGAAAATAAGATCTCAAGCGCTTCGCTACTATTATCAAAGCATAAATTAGCTTCTATGCCTTTGGGTATCTCACTTCAGCATCATGCAATACCTTCCTGATGTAGTAGATTGGTTTATGGATGTTGTTGGACTCCTTCCTATCAAGCACCAAGCTGACAGCCTCATTGGAAGCAAAAATATATAGATATAAAATTTCTCTTTCTTCATGCTTTGAAAGTAGTGGTGGATTAATGGGATATTTCTTCAACTCTTTGAAGGCATGTTGGCAACTTTCTGACCATTCGAAGCTTCTTGCTTGTCATAAAGCTTTAAAGAAAGGAAGCACCTTTTCACCGATCGAAAAATAAATCGGCTTAAGGAAACGATTCATCCAGTCAGTTATTGTACCTCTTTCTTGTTTAATGGATATCTCATGTTAAGGATTGCTTAGATTTTCTCAGGGTTGGCTTCTATTCTCCAATTAGTAACAAAGAAACCCAAAAACTTCCTGAGGTTACTCCAAAGACATACTTGGTCGGATTTAACTTCATTCGATGACTTCATAATATGTCGAAGGCCTCTTCTAAGTCTTTGATATGATCAATTGCTTGGATGCTTTTCACTATCATATCGTCGGCGTATACTTCCATGGTTCTTCCAAGCTATTTTGCAATGATTTTGTTAACTAATCGCTGGTATGTTGCTCCAGCATTTTTTTAGCCAAATGGTGTTACTTTATAGTAATATAATCTTTTCTCAGTTATGAAAGCCGTCTTCTCCTCATCCTTATGATCCATTCAGATTTGATTATAGCCTAAGAAGGCATCCATGAAGCTTAAGAGCTAGTGTCTGGCAGTGACATCAACTAGCTGATCTATCTTCGACAGGAAAAAACTATCTTTTGGACAGATTTTGTTAAGGTCAATATAATCAATACAGATCTCCACTTACCATTAACTTTCTTCACCATGACCACACTGGTAAGCCAATATGGGTAATAAACCTTCCTTATAAATCTAGCATCAAGGAGCTTGGTCACTTCTTCATTAATAAGCTTTTATCTTTCAGGGATGAAATTTCTCTTCTTCTATTGTACAGGCCTACATCCAGGATCGACCTTCAACTGGTGAGTGAGGACTCCAGGAGGGATTCCCAGCATGTCATTAGTCGACCATGCAAACACGTCAGCGTTATTTTGTAGGAAGTCAATTAGCTTTGACTTCATATCTTCGTCTAACATGCTTCCAATTTGCACAACCTTCATCAAATCTTTTTTTACCAGTGGCACAGAGATAGTCCTCTTAATTGGTTCATCACATCCTTCTATCTGATCCCTCTGATCCAACTATTCTAAAGATATTTTGCCGATTGATTACCTGTCTTGAATTACCAAACATTGCCATACCACTCTCTAATCTCCTTTTCATTTCTTCGATCTTATTTTTGGTTGGAAATCATACCAAAAGATGTTAGGTTGATATGATTGCACGGAACTTATTTAAAGCCAGTTATCCCAATATAGTGTTGTACACAGAAGACGTTCAGATGATCATAAAATTAATTGGAAGTATTTTTTGTAAGGATTCTGTTCCAATGGTTACTGGAAGTATTATTTCCTCTTCCATTCCTACCGAATCCCCTCCAAACCCTATTAAAGATATTGAGGTTCTTTGCAGTTTATCTCTTAATAGATTCATCTTGACAAAATCATCATAAAGCAACATTTCATTTGAACTTCTATTATCTACCAAAATTCTTCTTATATCATAATTTGCGATGATAACAGAAACAACTACAGGATCATCATGGGGTACTTGGACTCCCCGTAAGTCATCGTCAGAGAAGCTGATAATATTGTTGCTCCTATACCTCTTTGGAGCATTTTCTTCAATCCTTTCCTCCCTAAAACTCGGCCAGTGGTGTATCATGCCAACCATTCCATCTGTGGGTTATTGATTAGGAAGCTCCATTCCATCCACAGTTTATTTTTGAGCAGTGACCTCCACCCGGCATTCTTGGCAATGGATTTACTTTCCCAAGTATCCATGCTTGATCAGGCATTCTATTTCATCCTTCAGTTGGATACATTCTTTAGTAGTATGCCCGTGATCGCGGCAGAATCGATAATATTTTTTCTTGTTTCGCGATGCTGGAGGCGCTCGTATTGGCAGAGATCTTTGGAGGAAGCTCTCTTTCTCTATTTTCATCAATATCTTCTCTCTTGGGAGAGATAGGAAGGTGTAAGTATCAAACTTGCTGGTCAAGTTCTTCGATTTTGGACTTTGTCGTCGAGTTGGAGTATCATCATTATTGGAAGGTTGTGGCTTATTATTTTTTTGATTCTTTTTTTTGAGACTGACTTTCCTTCAGCTTGGCATCGACTAGTAGCTTGTTCTTTGGCCAGCATATATTTTTGTGCGCATGCCAACAATTTAGAGTAACTGGTGAAAAATTTCTTATCTAGAGAGAGTAAATCTGGACAATTGGAGACCTTTCTTCATAGCAGACATAGCAACATGCTTATTAAGATCTAGGATTTCAAGTGTGGCAGAGTTGAAATGGGCCACGTACTCTCTCAGAGTTTCACTTTCATTTTATTTAATGAAGAAAATATTATCTGAATTGCGTAGCATCTTTTTACAGGTCCTGAAATGAACCATAAATAATCTTTCTAATTGATCAAAGGAGTGGATATTACCTGATTGGAGGCTCAGGTACCACATTCGTGTGGCCTTCTTCAAAGTTACCGGAAAAGCAAGGCAATGAAGGGCGTTAGTAGTACCGTGGATCATCATATAGACTTTGAAACTACCTAGGTGATCAAGAAGGTCAGTGGTTCCATCATAGGGTTCTAACTGTGGGATCTTGAAGTGAGGTGGGATCACTTCTTCCATAATTCTCCTGAAAAATGGAGGTCATGAATCATAAACGATAAGTCGCTCATCATTTCTCTATTGTTCGTCGAGTTTAGCAATTTGTAGTTCTAACTTCTAGAATTTTCTCTCAAAGTCATCACGTTATCGAATTCCTTTGTTCTGGTAGAAACTTCTTGGGGTGGAGTCATTGGAAGATACAGAAAAGGATCTCTAGTATTTTCCTTATAACTGGCTTTCTTCGTATTCATGCGGTAGAGAACCTTATCGTATAGGGCAACATCAATTCAAAGAATGATGATATCGAGAGCATCGGCTTGGTTCTTGCCACTGAACTCCTCCCAAAGGAGATCGTCAGCTAAGCCTAGAGCCGATCAATTATTATTGTCTACTGATTATAACTTCTTGAAGATTTTGAACAGTAGCAATCAGGACTTCCATTTTATCCAAGAGAATACCAAGTTGTAGCTGCCCCGCACTCATTGTAGGAGCTACATTATCATTCTCCAAAGGTGGATTATTCTTCTTGGATGGCAGACGACCTCTACCGGTTGAAGTATTTTGTACTTTTTCTTTCACCATCTTCTCTTTCAAGATTCTTTCTCAAGATCTTCCTCCTTCTTGGCATGCCAATCTATTGACTTTGAACCCAAGCAATCTCTTTACACCATCAAGATTCACCGGCTAATTTCTCCAAGTTCCTGCAAAACAAACCCACTCATCAGAGAATTTTCTATGGGGGATACTTTAATGCTTAAGTTAGAATGGGTTCTACAGTTGGACTTTCTATTAGTGTCTCCTCAGGTAAAACTCTAGTAACAGTATCAGGGTTCTCTTTCTCTAACAACTCTTCCACTACTTGGTCAGCTAACTCTATGTCTATTACTGTTTGGGCATGGCTAGGGTTAGCTAAATCTAGGTCGGCTCCTACTTAGGTATGGTCAGGGTCAACTATTGTTGGGTGGTCTTCTACTTAGGTATCTATTGATTCAACTAACTCTAAGTCTTCTATGGGGAACTCTTCTTCTTCCTCCTCATACTATTCCACTAAACTTGGGTCAGCCTCATATATCTCCTCTTCAAGGTTATTTGGGTGAACCAATAAGGTGGTAAGAGGGGGTAGACTAAGGAAAAATTGACTAATGACTGGGGTGACAAGGGTAGGTTGGCTAAGGTGCTCCTGACTAACATTGGGTTCATATCTAAGGGTACTAATCCTATTAGGCTCAGGCTGACTAAGGGTTATGGGTTCATAGGTTATGGGTTCAGTCCTATGGGTCTTGTCTAGGGTTCCTAACCGGTCTCCTATCTGGTCAGACCCATGAATTGTCTGATCAAACATATTGTTCATTTGGGTCATCTGGTTTATTTGGGCGGCCAATTGGGCATTCATTTGGGCTAACTGATTTTGGATCCGGGTGTTGGATTGGTTTATTAGGGTAGTTAGTTGGGTAACCATCTGTTCATTCATGGCTTTTATGAAAGCCTCAAAATTGGGATCCATGGTTGGGTTTGGTTGGGGTTTAGACTTTTGATATTGGATTCCTAGTCTAGTGGCCATACAATCAAGCAATCAGTCAAAATGAGATGGTGCAGCCAAGCATGCAAAATTGGGTTAGCTTAATCTAGGATTTCCTAGACCTAGAGCCAAAATTGGATGAGTCAGCTCAACTTACACTTAACCCAGTAGCTAATCCTTCCACTGGCCAGGTAGGGGTTGGGGTGGTGGGAGGCTTCCCCTGTTTGTCATAGGGTCCTAATTATAAACTACCAGTCCACTTATGTTGTTTGACTTTGGACCCCCAGCCTTAGACACCAGCTTTCAGTAATAGCCATAAGATTAAATGCACTAGTTGGCCCACATGGTTCAGACCCGACCTGTTGGGTATCACCTAGCCCACTAGGGCCAATTAAGTCTAATTAATTTTAATTAAGGCTTGGGTGGAAATGCTGGATGGTTTTGGGCCCAGGACAGGTTATGACCTCCTGCCCTGATGTTATATTGATTGCCCTTAAGATTAGATTAAAAGATGATGAACATTCAATGGTCATGATGTAATCTAAAACAATCAGAAAATAAAATGATTTTTGATTAATTTATGAGATGTCAAGTTAAGTTTAAGTTTATTGGGGTTATCAAATAAAATTTGGCTTGGGATTGGGGGGTTTGGAAGTTGATTAGGTTAGGTTGAGTCAAATTGTAGAAATAGCAGAATTCAGGATATTAGGGTTTCAACCGATGCAGAATTTGATATATATTTCGATGCAAAAAAAATCAAAAAAATCCTAGAATAGAGGATGGATAGTGATGATTCTACCTACCAAATTTTATGCATAAAAAAAATCAAATGATGATGCAAATTTTAGGGGTTTTGGACTGCTGCAGAGATTTTTAGGATTCTATTAAGGTTCCTATGATGCTGACTTTTAGGGCTTTAGGGTTTCTGTAAAAATAATTAAAAATCATGATAATTACTAGGACATAACAGAGGACATGCAGTGCAAATTTCATAAAAAAATAAAATATTTATGATTCTGAAATTAAATAAAACCCAGATACCTAATGCAGTGGATAGAATGCTGAATTAGGGTTTGTGAATGCAAAGCAAATAGAAAACTATCCTAAACCCGCTCTGATACCAAAATGATGTGGGATGACTCTAAGATTGCTAAACATGCAGGAAAAATAGTAAAATAATCTTTTTATGATTTTTATAATTTAGTTTGTAAGCTAAATTTTCAAATAAAAGTAAGAACTAGTAAGAAGAAGAGCAATGCATGGAATCATCGTATCGCAAGCAAACTCAAGCAAAATAATAAATTCCACGACCCGAGAATTGAGAAACTCCCAGATTAGGATAGCTTATCTTCAACCAAATCAGAAATTAAAAGAAGGGAAGGATGTTACCAATCAGTGATTTGAAGAACGTCCGATGAAGAGATCACACAGCACTCTGATTGGAGTCTGGATGATAAAGTTTGGTTCCATTGATTAGATGGCTGATTTGGATGGTTCTGGATGCAATGAAAGCCTTCTCTAGGGAGGTGAAACATCTCGGGGATCCCGCAAAACGTCAAGGGTCAATCAAAATAGCAAGTAAGAAAAAGTAAGGGGACTAGGTTTAGAAAGAATCAGGTTAGGATTTAGAAGCGGGGCGGCTTGAAGCTTGATGAAGATCTCCTTGCTTGGTGGCCTAGGGCACTCATTTTTGGACGTGTGAAGGCTTAGATGACAGTGAGTTAGGGTGTGGAAGGATGCTAGGGCAGCAAGGAAACACAAACACAAACCAAAGAACCAAAAAAAAATAAAGTAACACAAGCTCGCAAGCTCAAAATAAATTCACAAGTGTTTTTGATATCATGAATAAAAGTTGATTACAAGAGAGGAAGGGGTGGGGTATTTATAGAGTTCCCATGCCCTCACTAACTATGGTTACACTTGGGTTACAAGTCCTCTTCCAAATTGGAATACAAGTCCTTTCCTAGCTAGGTTAGAAAAACAAATCCCCATTAGGTTAGGAATTGACCTAGTCTTCTCCTTTTCCCTTCATGCTTTGACTATTCCACTCAAGGACACCTCTTGGACTTGGTCAACACTTCAAGGATGCCTAGGAGGTCGTGTTGGGCTTCTAGGGGCAGCAAGGGGCCGGCCCAAAGGAGCTTGGGTGCATGGGTTTGGGCCTCTGGAAGCTGGGGTGGCCTGGTAGCTTGGTAGCAGGAATATTCCATAGAATCTTACTTCTTTAGGGCTTGGGCTTGGCACTTGGACTTGATTTCTTTGGGCTAGGATGTAGAGGGACCTTTGGAATTATGGATGCCTTGGTTTGGGAATATGCTCTAGCATATGGACTAGAATCTGGGCATCTAGAGGACATCTGGAAAGAATCAGGATTTCTGGAAGCATCTTGGATCCTGGGTTGTCACACATGATCCAATGGACTGATGTAGCAGCCTCTGACTCCTGGATGTGACCTGGTGGAGCTCCAAAATAGGGTGACCTCCTCTCTTGTACAAAAATTGGGCTCATACTGGACTCATAATTGATGTACATGACTCAAAATACTGACTAGGTTGAGGGTTGAGACAAATCAACTAACCTCAACTTATTACAGGACTCAATCTTAATTGATTACAAAATTTTCAAAACTTTGATACATGACTAAGTAAACCATATGGGATCCAGGGATCTGTGTCTGATCCTGGTGTCCCCACCAAGAACCGAGCTAACAGCCCCCGGGGTGACCGCCAAGTATAGTAGAAGTTCTTCTCCCTCCTCCAGCCTGGAGAGCGGTAGCGGTGATGCCAAGAAGTCTTTAAGCTCCTCAAAGGCTGCTTTGTATTCCTCGATCCAGGCGAAGTCGTGTATTTTGCGCAGCGCCTTGAAAAAAGGGAGATAGCGGTCTGCCGACCTCGAGATGAACCAGCTTAGTGCTACGATCTGACCCATTAGGCGTTGGACCTGCTTCTTCGAGGTCGGATGCTCCATGTTGACAATTGCTTGGACCTTCTCCGAGTTTGTCTCGATTTCCCGCTGGGTCACCATGAAGCCAAGAAACTTCCCTGCTGCTACACCGAAGGCGCACTTCGCCGGGTTCATGTTCATCTTATGCTCTCGGAGGTTGTGGAAGGCTTCCACAAGGTCGGCGACGTGGTTTGACCTCGGCTTGCTCATGACGAGCATGTCGTCCACATACACTTGCATGTTTCTACCAATCTGGTCCTTGAAGACCCGATTGACCAGCCGCTGGTACATGGCGCCAGCATTCTTCAAGCCGAACAGCATCATCCGATAGTAGTATGTCCCTCGGTCGGTGATGAAGGCAGTGTGCTCCTCGTCCTCCGGATGCATCCGGATCTGGTTATATCCGGAGAATGCATCCATGAAGAAGAGCAAGCGGTGCCCCGAGGTGGCGTCCACTAACTGGTTGATCTTCGACAGAGAGAAACTATCTTTTGGACAAGCTCGGTTGAGGTCGGTGTAGTCCACATAGATCCTCCACTTTTCATTATTCTTCTTGACCATAACTACATTCGCCAGCCAGCTCAGATATTGTATTTCTCAGACAAAGCCGGTTGCAAGGAGTTTATCTACCTCCTCATTGATCGCCCATTGCCTCTCCGTGGCAAAACTTCTTTTCTTCTGTCGAACAAGACAAAATTTCGGGTCGATGCTCAGCTTGTGGGTGATGACTTCAAGGAGAATCCTGGGCATATCGGCCGCCGTCCAAGCGAGCATGTCAGCGTTCGCTCGAAGAAACTCCAACAGGTGGGCCCGCTCATCCTCTTGCAGCTATGCCCCAATCTGTACCGTCTTCACCGGGTCAGCTCCGAGCGGATACGACAGTAAGCGCTCGACTGGGCCACCCCTAGGATCCTACGCCCTTTGGTCGAGGTTGTCTATGCTGGGGTCATCCTCGGAGGCTTTGGCCCCAGGAATGGCTTGGAGATAATGCAGGATTGGCTGAGGTGCCCCCCTCATTTCTCCGATACCGTAGGGAGTAGGAAATTGCACCAATAACCGCTTTGTAGAAATGACCGCATCAAGCAGGTTGAGCCCGGGTCGGCCAAGAATCATGTTGTAGGCTGAGGGAAGCCTAACAAGCATGAAGGTCATCATAACGGTGCTCTGCCGAGGTGACGTCCCGACAGTGACAGGGAGAGTGATTTCCCCCTCAACTCCTATGGACTCCCCTGTAAAACTGATGAGGGATGTATGCACAGGTCTGAGCTGAGCAAAGGATAGATTTATCCTGAAGAAAGCATCGTAAAAAAGAATATCAGTCGAACTTCCACTATCTACCATAATCCATTTTACAGGATGCTTCGCGATCGTCATCTCAACGACCATAGCATCATTATTTACATTTTCATTTTCAACCTCCCTCTCCCTTGCAAAGGGAAGTACATTTTCAGAACTTTCTCCCCCCAGGCCCTCTTGGAAGCATGCTCGATTCCCCAGCATATCATCCCCACAGGCTTCTTGGTAGGATAGTTGTCGACTGCAGGGACTGGAGGGAGAGCAGCGAGTGCCTGAGGTTCTGCCGGGGCCTTGCCTCCCATGAACCTTTTGAGGTAGCCCCTCCTTATGAGGTCTTCAATCTCCCTCTTGAAGTACCAGCATTCCTCGGTATCATGGCCGTGGTCGCGGTAAAACTGTCAGTACTTTATCTTGTCACGACCATTAGACGGTCTCAGTGGAGGTGGGCGCTTCAGATAGCGCTCGCCCTCAATCTCCATGAGGATCTTCGTCCTCGAGGCAAGGAGAGGTATGCATCTTTCTTCCGGAATGGGATTGCTTTTCGGCTTCGACCTCTGGCGGAAGCTCGGTGTGGCTGGTCCAGGCTTCCGCATCCTGGATGTCTCCCCAGGAGCTGGCTTCTTTAGCAGCTTCCCGTCTAGCTCCCTCCTTGTACGGTCTGCCTCCTCGGTATGGATGTATTTGTGAACACGGAGGAGGAGCTCAGAGTACGTCTTTGGGACTTCTTATCGAGCAAGTAGGTCAAGCAGGAAGTCTTGAGACCTCTCTTCAGTGCCAGCATGGTGACAGGCTCATCCAAGTTATATATCTCCAGCGCGGCAACTTTGAAGCGGGCCACATAGTCCCGCAGGAGCTCGTGATCTTACTGCCTGATGGAGAAAAGGTTGTCTACCTCTTGTGGCACCTTCTGATAGGTATCGAAGTGGGCCATGAACTTTCACTCCAGCTGAGCGAAAGAGCTGATGCTCTCCGGCTCAAGGCGAGTAAACCATACCCGAGCTGCCTTCCGGAGAGTGGCAGGAAAGGCGATACAAAGGAGAGCATCGGTCGCACCCTGGACTCTCATAAGGGCCTTGTAGCTCTCGAGGTGGTCCAGGGGTCGGTGGTCCCATTGTAAGGATCCACTTGCGGCATGCGAAATTGGCTGGGGATCGATTCCTCTTGGATATCTCGGGAGAAAGGGGGACGGGCATTGTAGCCCACTGGCTCATTGGTGGAGCCCTGTAGATTGGCAAACTGGCGGGATAGCTCTTCCAGCTTGCGCTCCTTTCCTCAAGGCGCTTCTCTGCCATGCGCCTGATGGCCTCATCAGTTGAACCCTCTGCTGAGATCGACGGAGGAGGTGAAGGTGGTAGCTGAGGGTTGTCACGACGGGAGGCCTTGCCTCTGCAACCTCGATGGTGTTGGACAGCATCCTGCCCTTAGGTTGGAGATCGGCTTTCCCAGTCGGCTGACCCGGTCTAATGTCTCTTCGCTGGGATCCCGTGGCTTCCTCAACGGTCTGTTGTGGCTTGCGATAGTGAAGGCCTTCCTTGGAAGGACCGTAGGCTATCGTGGGGTACGACGGCTTGGATCGCAGGAGTCCCTAGCTGCTGGTGGGTGGCCAAGGACCGGTGCTGATGCTGCAGCTGGTGCATTGTTGCAGTGAGAAGCTGCATATGCTTGGCGAGTGCAGCCAGCTGAGCATCCGCTGGAGGTGGTTGAGGTGGAGCGAGGAGCTCCCTTTCTGAACTGTGTGGGTCCCCACGGGAAGGGGGATCTCTCGCACGGCTGGTGGAGACTTCTCTTGCTCATGTCGTCACCATCCTCCCAGTGGGTGCTTGCAAGAGGATCGAGTTGGATCAGAAGGCGTCCTGCCCCCCCTTCTTGGCATGCCAATCTGTTGCCGCCCGATCACCATGGCCTGTAGCTGAAGATGACATTGGACCGTGCTCTTGTCGCTTAGGATCCTGTGTCCGTTAAGGCCCTTCCTGTGGGTCTCCGGTAGCCTGGAGCGGTGGCCTTCATGTATGCTGCCTCCCTCTTGTTCGTTTGTGACCTTACTTGACTTGACTTACCTTGTTTGAACCTTGGAGAACTCCTTTTAGCTAGGATCGTTGCACGCCACTTACCTCGGAATGTTCCCCTCACTTGCAGGCGCGTGCGGCGATGTCCGGTGCCGTGCGCGAGGTGCCTTTCCCCATCCATGATAGGGAACAGCACCGCGCACTCTGACATTCCTTCCAGTGGCTCCATTTTGGGAAGCATAGCAGAGCTTCGATCGACAGGCGGCCACCCCCTGGACTCGAATCCTCTGGGTTGACTTCCTCTTCTGGGTGGCACAGACGGTCGACTGGGAGCGCAGCACCTCGATCAGGGGACCCCTTCCTTTCCGGTGTAAGTGGTAGTTGGGTAGTTATTGCGGCCTGGCGGGTGCCCCTCTGTGGTCCTTGGATGGCTCGCTGCCGTCTAAGAAAGCGGAGACGTCCTTCGGCTGCAGGTCTCTTTGTTCGAGGTGGGGCGAGCTCAGGAAGGCGGAGCTTGACTTCGGCCACGGCGTCTTGACCCGAAGGAAGCCAACCTGGCGAAGGAGTCTGGGCAGAGGCGGAGCTTGATTTTAGCCACGGCGTCTCGACCCGAAGGGAGCCAGCCTGGCGAAGGAGTCCGGGCAGAGACGGAGCTCGACTTCGACCATGGTGTCTCGACTTCGAGGGGAGCCAGCCGAGCGAAGGAGTCCGAGCAGAGATGGAGCTCGACTTCGGCCACAATGTCTTGACCTTGAGGGGAGCCAGCCGGGCAAAGAAGTTCGGGTAGAGGCGGAGCTCGACTTCAACCACGGCGTCTCGACCTCGAGGGGAGCCAGCCGGGCAAAGGAGTCCGGGCAGAGGCATCCTACGTGGCAGCTTCATCCGACATAGCGCCTGACTGGGTCTGACATGGGTTCCACGTCAACGATCCTGCCACATCAATAATGCAATATTTTAAACATTTCAAAAGAACGAACAAGCATATTAATTTTAGTACATTTCACTTGAAGAATATCCTAATGAGTAATTTTAAGTATGTCCCATATCTCCTTCGCCGATATACATGTGGAGATCCTATTGAATTCATTAGTGTCCAATGCACAATAAAGCAAGTTCATTGCTTTAGCATTAATTTCAGATTGCTTAATGTCATATTCATTCTAATCCTCCTCGAGCTTTGGAATGAAAATGCCATTAACCAAAATAGAAGGAATATGAGGATCATTAACTATAACTTTTCAAAGATAGTAACTAATAAAATTGAATATAGATGCGCATGCGAGTTTTCCAAAAAGTATAATTAGTACCATTAAAAAGTGGTGGTCTATTAATTGCATGTCCTATAGCAAACAAGCACCTTCTAGGGCTGCCATGATCTTTTAACTCAAAATCATTGGATTCTTTGCAAAACACAAAGTTTAGATACCAATGATTTTGGGTTTCGAGCTCTGATACCAAATGTTGCCCAATGATGAAGCAACCCAAGAGGAGGGGTGAATTAGATTTTATAAAATTATTTGCAATGATTTAAGATGAACTAAACAAGTATGTGCTAATTATAATTAAGTGCTTGTATTTTGCCAAAGTGTTTGTGTGCTTCAAAATAATATGCAGCGAAATTAATAAACTAAATGCATAAAGAAAATAATCACACAAATACAACAAATTTATAGTGGTTCGGTGCACTCCAAGGCACCTACATCCACTTCCTAAGTTTTCATTGAAAATTTTACTATAATCACCAAGATTACAGCCAATTAGTTTTCCGGGCTCATTAATCAAAACCTAACTTGTTTTTACTAGGCTCACAAGTCAAATCCCTTGTTAGTTTTCTAACTTAGACTAACCAACAACCTCTTGGTTTTCACGGTTAACCAAAAATCTTGTTGGTTTTGCGGGCTCACCAACAATCTATGTTGATTTTACGGGATCACCAACAACCTATGTTGGTTTTACACAAAGGCTAACCAACAATCTCTTTGGTTTTCTAAGGCTCACCAAAAATCTTTGATACAACAATGTAAGAATGAAAGTAATATAATAAAGCTTTCTAATAAAAGCAAATATCTTTTTGAAGCTCTTTGAATGTTGATGAAGATCTTATCTTCAAGTTGTTGAAGCCTTTGATTGCAGCTTGATGATGTGAGCTTGAATGCACTCTCTTAGTTTTGGAAGCTTGAAGGCTTGAACCACTCAACTTTCCAATCTTTCAACTTTTGAGTCGACACTTAGGGTCGATATTTGGAATAGTGAGTCGACACTTGACCAAAAAATATCTTCTGAAGTCTTCTGTTATGCACTGGTGAGCCGACACTTCATCTGATGAGTCAACACTTTGAGTCGACACTTGGAACAGTGAGTCGACACTTGAGGGAAGTCTTGAAATTCAGCATGTTCTATATCATTTTTGTCTCAGGCCTTGAGTTGACACTTGCTATTCATGAGTTGACACTTGCTATTCCATGAGTCAACACTTGGCTGAAACTCTCCTGAAAGTTTGCTGAAACTCTGCTGAAACTTCTCTAAAATCAAACTTTAAGTCCTTCAAAGTCTTATATTCCAAAGTCCTTATAACTTGAAATTTTATGAATTTGAAGGACTTCTTCAACTGAAATACAAGCATTTTATTCTTTCAACTAATATGAGTACTTAATCTGATAAACACACTAAAATATATAATTAGTACTCATATATGCTTAAGTGTTTTGTCAATCATCAAAATCAAGATCAGAGTCAACACATATAAATACCTACTTGAACAGATACATATATGAACTTAAGCGCCACTCAACATGTCAAGGCATGAGATAATATATACTGTGCATACCAGCATAAAATGACAAGGCATTAGATAATATGTACTGTGCATACCTGCATGAAATAAAGCCATAGTACCACTAGTGTGACAATACTTGGCATGCTCTAATCTAATGCCAATGCATAACAAGCTTTAACAAGCTTAGCATAGGGCATGGCACATTCTGTATTGGTGCCAAGCCAACACCACCTATATAGAAAAAAAATTAATCATCACTGTATAAACATAAACATGCAAACATATACACAAATAGTTGTAGAGTTTTAGCTTGGGATTGACTTATAATATTTGTTGCACTAATTTCTTATTACATGCCAAATACTTGCTAATTGCCACACATTTAGCCCTTTTTTTTATAAAATTCTTGGTGTTATGTGATAATGGTTTGCGAGACTTGCACTTTTATGGATAAGTGATGCCTGGAGGGTCTTATGCTAATGTCATCGTATTTGATCATTATTGTAAATCTTTCATTTCAGTACCATGTATAGCTTTGCTATGATTAGATATGACTTTTTAAATATTTTTTACAAAACTTTCATTACACAGAAATATAGACCTATCAATTGATTAATGTACATATTATATAATATCCATACATTGATATTTTTTTGTATGGATGGAAGAATTATATACAGTAGTCAATTGATTATCCAGTTTAGACAGTTTGAGAATTGTAAATAATTATATAGATAATTACAGTAATCAAGCAGTATGGGTAGAGTTCGATATAAATTCTGGATAGCATTTTTTTTAGTTATCCTTATATATTATTAGTCGTGTGGGGAGAACTAAAAAAAAATATTGTCAAAATTTTTTCAAAACTCTTATTTTATATCGTTTGATTACTGTAAATGATCTATATAATTAATACAATTCTTGAATGGAATAGGACCTACCTTTATCTATTAGTTGGTGATAGGATGTATTTATTAGTTAAGTTATAATATTTTTATATAATTTTAAAAAAATTTACTTGGTACATTATCATTGCCTGAAGATTTTTTCTTGATTTTAAATAACTTGGAAGTTTGATCATTGTATCATATAATGAATAAAAGTTAGATAAGTAAACCAAGAAATACCAAAGAATATATAGATGGAGTTCGTGATTTTATTAAATTTGATATAGATAAAAGTAGTTTGAATGAAAATATTTTATGTCTATGCTGACGATATGTTACCAGTTCTTGTTTAGATCCATAAACTGTTGAAGAACATTTGATCTAGAATGATTTTGCAAGGAGTTATATCGAGTAGATTTTTCATGAAGAATTTATGTTGCCAATATCAAGTAATCGACCATTGTCTAATCTTGGATCCAGTAATATGCAAGAAAATCATGTAAGAGATGATAATATAACGAGTTTGATCACAGATACTTTTTGACAAGGTATTCAAAATTTTGGAGGTTCAAGTAATATACATGAAAAGCTAGAATATGTGAGGGTTCTACAATCACAAAACGAACATATGTCGAGAGAGATGCAACCATCAACTACTGAGTCGGCTCGGTATCATAATTTAATAAAAGATACAGATGAACAATTATATCTAGACTGTTTAAAATTTTCTAAGATCTCTTTTTTTATATATTTATTTTATATAAAATATATAAATGGATGGTCTAGAAAGAGTTTTACAATGCTTCTCAAGTTATTAAAGGATATATTTCCAGAAGGCACTGGTTTACCATTCTCTTATTATGAAGCAAAGAAAGTTGTCAGTAAATTAGATCTTGGATATTAAAAGATTCATGTTGTCCGAAAAACTATATATTATATCATGATGCAAATGCTGATCGAGAGTCATGCAATGTATGTAGATCTTCATGATGGACAACTTACGAAGAAGATGGTGATGACATAATGAGCGGAACAGATACACTATGGAGTACAAAGAAACCAGTGAAGGTATTACATTATTTTTTTCTTATTCCTTGATTGAAGAGGCTATATTCATCGTTGAAAATAGCTTCATTAATGACATGGCATGATGAAGGACATACAAAGGATGGAATGTTGAGACATCAGCATATAGTTTAGCATGGAAAGAATTTAATGCTAGGCATTCTGATTTGCCTTTAATATTTGTAATGTCCGGTTGGGTTTAGCTTCAAATGGCTTCAATCTTTTTCGGACTCTATATTCTATTATAGCACTTGGCCAGTTATTCTAATACATATAATTTACCATCATGATTGTGCATGAAACAATCTTCATTTATCTTATTAATGGTTATTCCAGGTGATAAGGGTCCAAAAAATAGTGTTGATAGTTTTCTACAACCTTTAATAGAGGAATTGAAACAGTTGTGGGAAGGTATCGATATACTTGATGCTTCCAATGATGAAACATTTAAATTATGGGCAGCTTTATTATGGACCATTAATGATTTTTTAGTATATGCCAATTTATCTGGCTGGAGTATAAAGGGACTGATTGCATGTCCTTGTTGTGCAGATTCGACACATTCAATTTGGTTAAAACATGAAGAAAAATTGTTATATAGAACATCTTGATGGTTAGAACTAAATCATCCATTTCGATTTCAGAAAGATTTATTTGATGGTACTATAAAATTGGGATATACACCTATTCCACCTTCTGGAACTAATGTTCATAGACAAATGGATTCCATCAGTTATATATATAATAAATTCTCGAAGTCTTCTAAAAAAAGAGAAGAATGATCAAGAATGATTGTCAGAAGAAGTGAATACTACTAGTATGGATGCACATGTATTTGAAGATTCTGATAATTTTTTTGAAAATAAAAATAAGAAAGATGTACATATAGTATATATAAATCAGCATAGCAAATATTTATGAAAGAAAAGAAAGATTTTCTTTAACTTACTTTATTGAGAACATAATCTTATTCAGCATAATCTTGATGTCATGCACATAGAGAAGAATGTTTGTGATAATCTGCTTAGAACATTATTAAATCTTGATGGAAAGATTAAAGATAACATGAAGGCATGACTGAATTTAAAAGAATTGGATATCCAACAGGAGCTTTATCGTAGAATGCTTGCTAATGATAGGATTTATTTGCCTCTTGCATCTTATACAATGTTTGCTAAAAAAAAGATAATTTTATAATAGTATTGAAAAATATTAAAGTACCTGATAGATATGCATCAAACATTTCAAGGTGTGCATCTTAAAGACCAAAAAATTTCTAATCTTAAAAGTCATGATGGTCGTATATTGATGCAAGATATCTTTTCAATAGCTTCAAGATCGTTAGTGCCTAAATAAGTTCTTGCAGTTATAATAAGTTATCATCATTCTTTAAGACATTATGCTCAAAAGTTATTGATCCCGGAGAGCGTGATCAGCTAGAATCTGAGATTACGATTACATTTTATTAGATGAAGAATATTTTTTCTATTGAATTTTTTACTATTATGGTACATCTACTCATTTACTTAGCATTGGAAGTTAAGCTTGGTGGACTGGTATACTATAGATGGATATATCCTATTGAGACGTATTGTTATCAATTTTTAATTCTTATATATTATTAATAAAAGTAGCATCATAATGATGTATAAATAAATTTTTAATTCTTATAGGTATCTTGTACGATTGAAAAATTATGTATGAAACAGAGCCTATCCAAAGGGTTCAATTGTGGAAAGACATATTGCTAAAGAGTGTTTAAAATCTTGTACAAGATACCTTCAAGATGTAGAGACTGAATTTAATAGATCTCAACGGTATAGTGATTTCGTAGACAATGCTGTACTGTGTAAGTTTTTTACTGCTAGTAGAGTAATAAAAAAAAGTAAAAGTATTGTATTGGATGAGAAATCAATGGCACATGTACATCATTATGTGTTGTTACTTCATAGTGAAATAATATCTGATTATCGTATGTTAGTATAATTTAATACATTTCAAGTTTAAATATCATATCTTATTTTTTGTTCTAAATAAATTATATAAATTTTATGCAGTAAATTTTTAATGTCTCAATGACAAGCTAATCATAACACTCGATCTAATCTAAGAATTGAATAGTGATGACTTTCAAAATAGATTTGATATATATTTAAAGAATATATGGATATATTTAACATCAAATAACTTGTTAACATTTTTTATTATTTTTTGGGTGTCATCGATGATGGAGAGAAATTATTCAGATGAATTAATAACCCTAGCTCGAGGATTTAACAAACTTGTCAACAGATATAATGGTTTCATAATCAATAATTTTAAATTCATACTAAAGATTATAAAAAATTTAAGAAAATACATAATAACGATGTTATGGTGGAAGCATATGGAAAAACTTATTATGATGTACTTAAAGATATTTATAAGTTTGATTACTATAAAATCTTTAAAATCATATTATTTAGATGTAATTGGATAGACATAAACTTATCAAGAGGTTTGAACAAGATGCAAATAGATTTACACTTATAAATTTTATAAGGTTGATATATACTGGTGTTTTATTGAAGGATGATCCATTCATTTTTTCTTTTCAAGCTCATCAAGTATTTTTTTATAAAATGCAAAAGATAAAAATTAGGCTACTATTATTAAAACAAAATTTAGTAACTTATATGATATGGAAAAGTAGCTATAAGATGATAAAGATGATGACACTTATACATATTCCATACCATTCAATTTTGTACTAATTGATGATATACATGTTACAGTATCCTTAGTCAGGACAGAATTTGAAGAAAATACTAATGCTTAATTCCTATTAGAATTAAATTTTATAATATATACAATTTATAGTAATTATTATATTAAATTAATATTTATGTTCACTTATTCTGATTCTAATATAAATGATAGGTGATATTATGTCGCACTTGCGATGATTTGATGATGTGCAATTTCAGCACTCACGGACAGAGACCGGCACTTCTTCTTCAGCATAGCAGGTTAAGGCAAGTACTTCAGTGTAACAGGTTCATGCCAGTCCTTCTTCAGTACCGGAGGATGCTACCGGTCCTTTGGCACAAGAGTCTACTGCAGATCCATCATTCTCAGGGTAGCATGATCCTCCCATTGATGTAGCAGATGATGAGCTACACATTCAAGGTAATTTATTTTTAATTTGGTTTGATAAAATTTCATTACACTTTTTACTATAGTTTACTTATATCTATTTGTTTGCAGACGAATCTAGGAGGGTTACACAGATACGGGCCTAAAGTAGTATGAGAGTCTGGCAGATGCGCGAGGGTGAGAAGATAGTGGTTGAGTGCAATCAACTAGGGTAGCCAATTAAAAAAAGCTTCTAGCTTATTGAGTTCATTTTTAGGGATAATTGCGCGGAACCATCAGTTTTGTCTACTAAGTTATGCAAGTGGAATGCATGCTTCTGACATATAAAGTTAAGATTCTATGAGTTGTGTAGGTAAAAAATTGAATAAAACATTTCTTATTTTGTATGCACTACAAAAAAATTGAACTACACCCACGTGAAAAGTACGTAGATAAAAGCTTAAAAAATATGGATATATGCCTACACCCACATTGGTACACACGTTTGGTTAAACATGGGTATGTCCGGCATGAGTGTGCTTATAGCCACATTTTTTTTCCATGTGTGTAGGCGTGCTTTACCCACGTAATATCTAACGTAGGTAAGATTGTATACGTAGATATAAATCTAGTCTATACCCTCCTTTATAAAACGTGGATAATTAAATACACACGAATTAGAATTCATTGAAATTAACAAAGCATGGGTATAAATGAACCTATAATATTAATAATAAAATATGGGTATATAATTAAATATAGTCATGTTCAATCTAATTTCAAAATATGGATCACCTGTAATAATAAATAGAAAATATAAAGACATAAAATAACTACAAATAATATAATTTTCATCATTATATTAAATATAGTTGAACATACATAACGGTAATCTCACAAAAATATTGTCTCAACAACTTTGTTAATTTTATCAAAATCCAAAGAACAAGAAACAAAACATAGTACTGATTTCAAAAGAAAGTAAATACAATAACTCAAAATATATCATAAAACAAGTTTCAACAATTTTGTTACACCGTAAAGAGAATAAAGATAAAGTAAACTTTATAAAATCTTCATATCTTTCTCGATATCTTTCATTATATCAACTGAATCTGCAAAAGAACAAGATCTACCTAAGTCTGCATTTTAATCAGAATATCATAAAAAATAAGATATAATCTATAAATAAGACAAGCTAAGATGTAATACATTGCGTCACAAGAGTTCTTATTGTTTCACCTGTATGCTTCCCGGGCATGAGATGAGACATTGCTCAGGTAAGTTTTCTCACACTAAGTTCTCTGTTATTATCAACCAAGAGTTAGAGTCACAATTGATATTATAAGATAGAACATAATATCATGGCCAGATAATGTGTTCACTTGATGAATGAAAAATAGAAGCCAGGAAAACAAGCACATTCTATCCTTTGGAAAGAGTGAAATCAGAATTCATGGAAAGTAGATATCTGACATTTTGGCTGAAAGCTGAGGCTAATATTAAGTATAAGTCATGAAACAATCAAATGCCTCATAGACATATTAAGTGATACATATATAAAAAATCTTCATTTTTCAGGAATAGTTCCATCAAGGCATGACTAGATAATAAAGGCTAGACAAATTTTGAATAAGATTTTTGCTTAAGCATCTCAAGTCCTGTTCTTAGCCCCTAGCTTGGAGGGAAAATTTCATTCCTTCCATTTTGAACATATTATAATGAATGCAAAGCACCAATTCCTGCATGGTTAAGATAAGAAAGGCAAGTATTGTTTACATATCCATGCCATATAAAGAGTTTGACCTCAAACTTTTGCAATAAACCAGATGTGTCCTTAATCATTTTTTTTTCCTTGGGTTTTGGTTTTTGAGGTTCTAAAAATATCCTTTTAAAACCATACTGCTCAAGTGAAATAGTGTAATGTTGCTGCTGGCCTGTTGTCACTACTATCCCTATATGAAAACAAATCTTCATTTTAGTGGCCACCAGTCACCTCAAGATAAGCATCTATCGATGCAGGTGAGGGAGGATGGAGGAATAAATATAGTTTGAATAGATCATAAGAGTCTTTCCCTCTCTCATATGCAAGTGCACATGATTAGACATGACAGGTTGGTATATCGTAGGTCTGGCAGGAAGCATATCCCACCAAAGAACGTTGGAAAGGTTTTCATCTTTCTAAGAAGAAAGTCATATCCAAAAATCTAGAAGGAAATGTACAAATTAGTGCAATGAAAAGATCATAAGCCATACAAGATATGCATTTATTATGGGGTCAGTTTGAGTACCCATCTTTACAAGCAGGCAAAAATGGATCCAAACACATAAACTAAGCTAATGCTTGACTGAAAATGATACATGCCGAACACATAGTTAGAGGCACTAAAATCACCATTTACTCCAGATATTGAAAAAAGAGTAGTTAACAGTTACCAACTACCATGAAACAAAACCACAAGTAGGAGGCTGCTTTTCATGTTTATTTAAGTTAACTATAAATACATGTTATTTGTATGTATAAATGAAGATGAAAGCTTGCCAAGTTTTCATCAAGAAATCTCTTGTTAGAAACCTAAGCTGGCTAGTGAGTTTTGCTTGACAAGGGAGAAGAACTTGCAAACTGATAATCCATTATAAAGAATAGGGGGAACTGCTAATGCAAAAAAAAAATTTCCCATATAAACCAAGTTGAGAGGAATTGGTGTTTGAAAAGATTGAATTGCAGAACTTAGATTGCATACAAAAGTTATGCAAAGGAAACTCACCTGACAAGCTTTATTTTTTGCTCTAGTTTCATCCGTGCTAGGAATATCATGGCTTGGTTTCAAGAACCTTTTCTCACGTCCTTCACAAGAACCCCACCCATCTGAGAACCTTCCACCTCTAGAATCAAGAACAATAGAACAAGATTAGAAAATTTAGAAACAAAGGATCATGGGTCGAATAGGATATAACAAAATAAAGAAAAGGCCTTGAAGTTGGATATACTGCATGAATGCACGAACAACAAACTCTGCACACTGAACATTCCGATTTTCATCGAATTCAATGGATTTGTCTTTGATTTCGAATGAGAGATTGAAGAAAAATGATATCTTTCTCCATCCTGTTAAGAGGGATGACCAGATAAGAGATTTACTGAAATTAAACACATGTTCAGGGACTTTGACAATAACATTTATAACAGTTCCAACAGAATACCTGATTTCTTAATATATGGATTCCCAGATATCATGACATAATCAGTTTTCTCAAGTATCTTCTCATTGAAGGACAAATACAGAACATATCATTTAGTCCCAATTTTAGTTTTCAAAATAGATAATATTAAAGAAACAACTCTTTTTTTTCAAAAAATAAATTAAAAAACAAAATTCATGAATGGCTTATTAAAATCCTTGTTCCATGCTTTTGGTGGTCAAATATAAGGTTCTTGGATGGTGAACCCATGTAATGCTACAATATGGTGGAACAATGTTGGAACAAATGCACTATTCCCATCTGGGCATCAAACTACATACACATGAAAACAAATAATTACACTCAATAAGCAAGGCACGGAAGATAACGAATATGTACATAAACTGAACATATCAAAGGTTTGGCGATCCATACATAGGGTGGGCATGGATAAGTGGTGCTATTGTCTCTCTCATTCATTCATCAGGCACATGCAGTCAATAAGGATAGGTTAATTCAGAGACAAGTCATACATCTTGATCAGAAGTTGCCTGGGCAAGGATTTGCAATCAGCACAGTTTCTTGAAAAGCTCATACAAAAGTGTCAAGCTTGATAGATCATTTGTTGATACATAAAATCAAACCTGTGTGTACGGAAGTAAGCTTTCTACTGAAGGCATGATTATAATATACTCAATAATTTTCAGTTTTCATTCCAAAGTGGCTATGTCAATGGTTCAAACATGTTAAGAGACTCTATTTTGGAGAGACCACAAACACCTTATATTCACTTGGATAAGACATCAATTTCCTTAGTAAGAACTACTGTAAAACCACGTCTAACGCAAGAGAAGATGACAAGAGATTATGTAAGGATATGGACATTGATAAAGAAGAAGATTGCCACCTTTCTCTAATCTATTGTTCTCTAGCAATTCTCCCTCACAAGCTATAGGTCTGGCCATGGCACATCTAAGCCTATGAATGCTTTTATATTCTCCACTTGCAACCAACGCAGGTATGACTTCCTGGAGGACAACCAAAATGTAGTGCTGACACTATGATTTACAAAAGCCGATTCAATGGGCCAATGCTTTGATGTATGCATGATATCAAAATATTTTTCATTTATTTATTTTGTACATTGCTAAGAAGAAGCACGAAACCTTTACGATCTGCCACAGATGGAAAAGCCTCCCAAGAAATCGAGAAAATGCTATGAAGCATTTAAGATTCTCAGCCAGAACAGTAGCAATTAGAATTATACGGTAAAAGATGAAGAATTTACCGCCATCGCTGCATTCTGGTACCGCTAGAACGAAGACACAGAGAGGAATTTCCCAAATAAGCTGTGATTCAGGTTCTCCGTCTCCTCACTCTGACACCTATCAGATGGCGGCGGGCTGTCGACCACCGAGCTCAACTCCTTCACCACCCAAGACGACGGCGACGGCGTCCGGGACGGATGCCTGACGACCACCATTCGATGATGTCAATGGCCCCAGGATCCACGAATCTCGCCATCTTCGGCGGCCGGCGGTGCGCCCAGTGCTCCTCCTGCACCACCTCGCCATCCGCCGGAGCCCTAACCTCCTCCACCGCCAAGAGATGGGACCTGGGGTTTCTGGATGGCTTCGGAGGCGTGGGAGTTTTTTTTCTCAAATAATATATTATGACATATTATAATATAACATAATATTTTTAATTTTTAAAAATATAATATAATATAATATAATATAATAAATTATAGAATATGCTATATTACGTTATATTATATTACTTTATATCATATTATGTGATTTTGTCATACAAAATTATATAAAATCATGTAAAATCAAATGAAATTAAATAAAATAATATTACAATATATTTTAATATAATTAAAATTAATATTTGATATTATATTAAATCTAAAAAAATATAAATAATATGATACATTATAATATATTATGGTAAATTGTAATATAGTATAATATATTTTTAATAGTTCAAAATATAAAATATAAAATAATATATTACAATAAATTAAAAAATATGCTATATTATATTATATTGTATTGTATTGTATTATATTATATTATATTATACTATATAATGCTATATTATATTATATTATATTATATTGCTTTATGTTATATTATGCAATTTTATAATATAAAATAATATAAAATAATATGATATATTATAATATAGTGTAATATTTTTTATATTTAAAAATATAAAATAAAAATAGTATATTATAATAAATTATAAAATATGATACATTGCATCATACTATATTATGTTATATTATATTATATTATATTATCATATAATATTGCTTTATGTTGCATTATGTGATTTTAATTGATAAAATTATATAAAATTATATAAAATCATGTAAAATTAAATACAAATATATAAAACTACATTATATTATATATTAATATATTTTAATATAATCTAAATTAGTATTTGACATTATATTAAATATAATAGAATATAACATAATACAATATATTATGATATATTATGACATATTATAATATAGCATGATATTTTTAATATTAAAAAAATATAAATATAACATAATATATTAAATTAAATTATAAAATATGCTATATTACATTATATTATATTATATTATATTATGTTATATTATATTACTTTATATTATATTATATGTTTTTATCATGCAAAATTATATAAATCATGCAAAATCAAATTAAATTATATAAAAATATATTATATTAAATATTAATATATTTTAATATAACTAAAATCAATATTTGGCATTATATTAAATATAATAGAATATAAAATAATGTGATACATTTTAATATAGTATGATAAATTATAATATAGTGTAATTATATTTTTAATATTTAAAATATAAAATAATATATTATAATAAATTATAAAATATATCATATTATATTATATTATTTAAATATATATTATATCATATTTTTAGTCAGGTCTCGGGTCTGGATATTAAATATCCAGATCCAACCCATTTATGTTGGAGTTAATCGAATCCGAGTTTGGAATAGTTCTAGACCTGGGATCAGTATTAATTTTTTTGGACATTCTTTTCTTGGCATATCAATGTTTATCAATTATATTTGATTTACTCACGTTTAATAATTGAAATGTAAATTACAAATTGATTATAGCATTTTTATGTTTGCCAAATATGGATATATATAACCTTTTTTTTAGAATTTAAACTTTTACTTATGTATGTATTTTACGTGTTTAAAAAGCATGGATGTATGTGACTTTTTTTGTAGTAATGGTAATATATTATGCTATATTTTATATTATTTCAGTAACAATACTTTATATTGACACGGTATTAGATGATGGAGGATTGGTGGATTTTATATTTCTTTATTTTTTTAGCATCTGCATGATTATTTTTAACATTTACTTGACCTAACAATTATTTTTTTTATGGTCCAAGTTTGTACTCCCTCAAACTCTTATGATTTTGTACTGAAGTCTCTCAACCGAAAATGAAAAAAATATAAAGTATAGTTGAAGATGAAGTACAAGTTACCAGGTGTGACCAAGGAACAAGTAGTTGGTACTTGGCCTCCTGATGTACCCCCTCATCAATGGATGGAGTTGGTTCATTATTGGTTCTCTGAGAGGGGACAAGTATCTTCTAATAAATCTTTTAAGTAACTTTATTAAAATATTTAATTTATATTGTACATTACACACATATATATATACTTTATTTTCAGGATATAACAAGTTATTTATTTGATTTTGCAGACATATTCTGATATTGGTAGACCTGTACGAGCATCTCTATCTGTTCTCCATATATTGGGATCTAAGAGTTACGTGCGAGTCAGATAAAAGTTCATATGTTCCTTAAACTATAAACTTATATTTTTTATATTAAAGCATTTTTAGATTTTAATGAAACTAATACTATGTATCATGAATGATGTATCGTGATACATATATGTATCATGATATACATATGTATCCTATATTAAAGCATTTCTAGATTTTAATGAAACTAATACTATGTATCATGAATGATGTATCATGATACATATATGTATCATGATATACATATGTATCGCGATACATATGCGTATTGCCGATTGTTGCCGTCAAGATCGTCGTGGTCCGTAGCTATTGCTGACGCCGGAGTGCGCTCCCTTCGCCGTCTAGCTGTCTGGTAGTCCTGGACCTGCAAAACAGGGGTTAGTGACCCGGGCCGGGGTTTTCGGCAGGAGCACTCAGATGGTCAAGTCAGTGACGATCCAGGGGAACAAATCCTCCTGGTCGAGCCCCTCTTGATGGACTCCACGCTAGGAGGAGTGAGTAGTGTGAGAATGGGATGCAAGTGTGTCGGGGGAAGAACGGCTTGGCTAGAGGGATTCTCTGTGTGGCCTTTCTGCCCGCCCTTGCATGGATTTGCTAGTGGTGCTGTGCTCTTCTGGTTGAGCTTGCACTTGTGTTTGAGTGGTATTACGTATGTCTTGCCTATCGTTTGTTATTGTTACCTCCGAGTTTTGTAGTCTAGGTTACCGTTGGACGCTCACCTTAGAATCTTCGTCGGGCTGTCAGGCGCGTGCGGCGATATCCCGATGCGCCTTTCCCGATTCGTGATAAGGGAAGCTGTCATGTGCTTTAACATTCCCTCTAGTCGCCTCACTCTGGAAAACCTGGCAGTACCTCGATTGGTGGGCCGCCATCCTTAGGATTCGAATCTCCTGGTTGACTTCCTTTTTCAGGTGGTTCAGGTGGTTGGTGAGGAGCGTGGCACCTCGATCAGTGGGCCTCTCCCCTTTCTGGTGTAACCGATGGCTGCAGGCGATCATTGCGGTCTGGCAGATGTCTCAGTGCAATCCTTGGGCGGCTCGTCGGTGTCTTGGGATGGCGGTGCTTACGCCTGAGCTAGGGGTTGAGCTGGAAAGGCAGGGCTCGACTCTGACCTAAGCTTCCCGAGCTCGCGGGATCGTCTCGGCGGAGGAGGGCAGAGCGCGGACCCGATCCAGAGGGCTCGACCTCGGAGAGGCTCCACGTGGCAGAGGAGGGCTGAGCTCAACTCCGACCATGGGGCTCGATCTCCGAGGGGCTCATTCTGGAGGGCAGAGTGCGGTCCCGGTCCAGAGGGCTCGACCTCGGAGAGGCTCCACGTGGTGGAGGAGGGTTGAACTCGACTCTGACCACAGGGCTCGATCTTCGAGGGGCTTGCTCTGGAGGGCAGGATGCGGGCCCATTCTAAAGGGCTCGACCTCGAAGAGACTCCATGTGGCGGAGGAGGGTTGAGCTCGACTCCGATCACGGGACTCGATCTCCGAGGGGCTCGCTCTGGAGGGCAGAATGCGGGCCCGGACCAGATGGCTCGACCTCGAGGAGGGGCTTGATCTGGAGGGCGCCGCTCAGCTCCGGCCTAGGCATCCTGGGCTCGCAGGTCCGACCTGGTGGAGGACGGAGCTCGGCTTTGACAGGCGGTCCCGTTGTCCTGGAGGAGCTCAGCCCGGCAAAGTAGTCCGAGCAGGGGAATTGACGTGGCGTCTGACACGGCGCTTTCTTTGATGTGGCGCCTGTCAGCTGCCCCACGTCAGCGGTCTTGCCACATCATTTGCCCCCCACTTCCGAGGCTCGTTAGTGCGCGGTGCTCGGGCCGAAGAGAGTAATTGTGATGCTGACGTGGAAAGGCGAAGATCTAGCGCAATGATGGCCATGATTGCTGGCGCTCCGCGAGATGGTCCTGCAGGCCAGTGCGGGGGCACCACGTGGCCACGTTTGAGGAGCAGTTAATGTTGGCACAGAATTCAGAGCAGTCGGGATGCCTTTTTCACCGATAGGCAGCACGTGACGTGAATCCGTTGGCAGAGAGGTCATAACGGTATGGATGCACCGGGTCACTTCGAAATGAAAAGTTCTTACCCAAAATATCTGTTCTTTTGAATTCTCTATGCCCGTTGCAGTATCCGAGCATTCTCCTTCTTCCTAGTTACCTCAAATCTTTTAAGGAACCAGGTTAGTTCGCTCTTTCTTCCCCCTTCGTCAGAGTAGGGTTCTTCCTCCGAGTCTAGGGTTTCCCTCCGGTCGAGTCCGTCCTTTCGTCCTCTTCTTCGAGTCCTTTGCTTCTTCTTTCTTTCAGGATGTCTCGTTTTGGCCCAGGCTTCCGCCCCTCCACCAACCAAGACGAGGCTGGTCCTTTCGAGCGGAGGCCGGCATCTCCTTCTTCTGGTGAGGAGGAGGATGCGACTCATTTCGAGTTCAGCAGAAGGTGCCCTCCTGGTCCAGTACTCATCAAGGAACCAGGGTCTGGTCCTTCTCATCCTTCTCATCCTCCTCCCACTTCTGAACTTGCTCTTGAGTCTGTCCGGTCCACAGGTCCTGGTTGGATCGTCTCGACGATCACCACCGAGGAACTGGGGACCATTCGGGATGTCATGGCATCCCACACTCTGTTCGGCTTTTGATCCCTCGTCCGGGAGAACGGGTCACTTCCAGTGGCCTGGGCCGTATTGCTTTTTATGAGGAGACCTTTACTGGGGGTCTCCGCTTTCCCTTCTATCCGTTCTTCATGTCCGCCTTGAATAACTACCATTTGGTCCCTGCTCGGTTAGTACCAAATGCCATTAGGGTCATCTTTTCCTTTGTTGTGCTTTGTCACCTTCACGGGTTTGTTGCCTGGTTCTCTCTGTTCAGGACTTTCTTTACCCTGAAGCGCCACCCGACTGAGGATGGGTGGTGGTCCTTGTCTTCCCGCCCAAAGGGCATTAGGTTTGAGCTCCCCTCTTCCGTCAAGGAATGGAAGAGTAAGTCTTTTTTGCCACGGTTGAGGGGGTCAACTGGGCCTGGAGTGACCCGGACCAGTCCCCCAATCGAAACTTTATTGTCGATGAGGCTGACCGAGATGACTACGAGCAGCTCCGCACCACCCAGGTCCCTCCTCTCGAGGTTCTGTTATCAGAGCAGAACCTCTCCGACGCCGGGGTCGACCCAACGAATGGGTTGGGTGAGTTCGACCTGAACTTTTCTTCTTTTTTTTTTGTACTCCTTACATTACTTTCTGTGGGCTCTGACTGTTGTGTGGCTTGCATGCAGGCATGATCTTCACGGAGAGTGACCCACTAGCAATCACCCGGAAGAGGCTGCCAACCGAGCTGGTTGAGGAGCCTCCGTCGAGGTGGGTTCGGGGCGAGAGCGCATCTACGGCCTCTCCCATCGCGGTGGCCAACCCGAGTCGGCCGGCGACTAGAGCTACTCCTGCTGTGCCGGCTGGCCAGAGTTCAGGGGTGACTGAAGCTGTTCCTGCTATGCCAGCTGGCCAAAGTTCGGGGGCGACTGAGACTATTCCTGCTGCACCGGCTGGCCAAAGTTCGGGGGCGACTGAGACTGCTCCTGCATCAGCGGAGAGGGCAGCATCTATGGCACCGGGGCCAGTCCAGCGGGCAGTTCAGAAGATTCCAGAGTGGCATGGTCAACATAGATCGACCCCCACCGTGGAGCCCGAAGTGGTCGTCCGGGCGAGGGTTGCAGCTGCTGTTGCGGCATCCCCCAGTCCCCCGAGCCCGGTTATGATCGGGGTCGAGGACAGGGAGGTCCGGGCTGGGGTCGAGCTTGCGACCGGGGCACCGCCTGCAAAGGTGTCGGGTCCTCAGCCTACCCCCGGGGGCCCTGCTACTAGTGGGGCAAGGCCACCTGTCCCTGGAGAGAGCAGGAGGGAGGAGGCGCGGCGCCGACTCCCGTTCAAGATGGGGCCAGAGAGTTCTTTTCTTCGGAGCCCCATACTAGCCGAGCGCATGATGGATTTTTCAATCCAGCCATGCGATCGGCAAGAGATGGCTGAGCTGTGGCTGGGCGACATCCTCAGCACCATCTTTTTCCAGCTTTACTCGGTAAGTGGCTCCACTTCTCTTTTCTTTCTTTCTTCTTCTTCTTTTTTTTTGCTAACCTTTTACATGGTGCATATTGGTGCCGAGGCCCTCTTCATCAAGGACTGCTGTCGAAACTGGCAGCGCACCGAGCAGTAGCGGGTGGCTGAGATCGAGGTGCTGAAAGTCGATCTGAAGGAGAGGGCCGGGGCGAACGGGGTGCTTGAGCAAAAGGTCAAGGACCTGGAGAAGCAGCTCGCCGACGCTGAGGGGCGAGCGAAGAAACTCCTGGAGGGTCTTGACCTGGAGCGGAGTCGCTCAAGGAAGAATGCTGATGAGCTCTCCCTTGCTGAGAAGAAGCTGAGGTGGTATAATGTCGAGGCCGATCGGCATAAGGAGACTGCTAAGTATGCTCAGGCCGAGCTGGCGGCAGGGAGGGAGAAGTTGGCCGCAACTGAGTGGGCGGCAGAGGTGGCGGCCAAGTCGACGGAGGTGGCCAGAATGGAGGCCGCCGAGGCAAAGAAGGAGGTCACTAAGGCCAGGAAGGATGCTGAAGAGGCTTTCGCCAGGTACAAGGCCTCGGAGGAGTTCATCGCCGAGATTCACCAAATGCGTCGAACTCCTTCTACAAAGGCTTCATGTTCCTGCACGGCCGGATCGAGATGTTCGTTCCTGATGAGGGTCGTGATCACCTCAGGTATCCTCTAGCTTCGGACGTGGAGGCTGACCAGGAGGCGATCGTTGAAGAAGCTGTGGCCTCCGAGCCTTCCCCACCGGTCGAGGCTGAGATTGGGTCTCCCGAAGCCAGAGCCACTCAGCCAGAGGTCCCCGAAAATGGGGCCTCACAGCCTCAAGGTCTAGTCGGGGAGCCAGCCAGAGTAGAGTAGCTTCTTTTCTTTTTGTATTCATTTTCTGTACTTGGTCGGGGTCACCTGGCATGTCGGGGACCCAAAGATGTTTGTAACCAACTTTTGTGAATGAAATGAAAGTTTTTCTGCCACCTATTCCCGAGCGCCGCCTGGCTCTTTTCTTTCCTCACCTTCTCTCTTTTTTTCTTCTTCTCTTCTTTTTTTGTTGTGAAATGAGTGGTGAGATCGGAGAGGAGAGTTTCACCTTGTCTGGGCGGCGAGTTGAGCACAGGGTTTTGGCAGTTAAGAGCAGCTGGGCTCAAAGATTTCTTGGCCAGAGAGCTAGGCCCCGGTCCAAGGTGCCTGAGAGCTAGGCTCAGGTCTTGGGTGCCTTGGAGCTAGGCTCGAGGCTTTGGTGCCAGAGAGCTGGGCCCCGATCTTGGGTACCTGAGAGTTGGGCTCAGGTCTTGGGTGCCATGGAGCTAGGCTCGAGGCTTTGGTACCGGAGAGCTGGGCCCCGATCTTGGGTGCCTGAGAGCTGGGCTCAGGTCTTGGATGCCTTAGAGGTAGGCTCGAGGCTTTTTCTTCCAAAGAGCTGGGCCCCGGGTCTTGGTCGCCTGAGAGCTGGGCTCAGGTCTTGGCATCTCAGAGCTGGGCTCGAAGACATTGATGAATTGAGAGCAGCCCGGCTCGAAGGTCCCTTGGCCGGAGAGCTGAGTCCCGGTCTTAGGTCACTTGAGAGTTGGGCTCAAACCTTGGCATCTTGGAGCTGGACTTGAAGACGTTGTTGAGTTGAGGGCAGCTTGGCTCGAAGATCTCTTGGCCGGAGGGCTGGGCCCCGGTCCAAGGTTGCCTGAGAGTTGGGCTCAGGTCTTGGCATCTTGGAGCTAGGCTCGAAGATGTTGATGATTGGAGAGCAGCTTGGCTTGAAGATCCCTTGGCCGAAGGGCTGGGCCCTGGTCCAAGGTTGCCTGAGAGCTGGGCTCAGGTCTTGGCATCTCGGAGCTGGACTCAAAGATGTTGATGATTGGAGAGTAGCTTGGCTCGAAGATCCCTTGGCTAGAGAGCTGAGTCCCAGTCTTGGATTACCTGAGAGCTGGGCTCAGGTCTTGGCACCTTGGAGCTGGGCTCGAAGACGTTGATAATTTGAAAGTGGCTTGGCTCGAAGATCTCTTGGTCGGAGGGCTGGGCCCCGGTCCAAGGTTGCCTGAGAGCTGGGCTCAGGTCTTGGCATCTCGGAGCTGGGCTCGAAGATGTTGATGATTGGAGAGTAGCTTGGCTCGAAGATCCCTTGGCTGGAGAGCTGAGCCCCGGTCTTGGGTTGTCTGAGAGCTGGGCTCAGGTCTTGGCGCCTTGGAGCTGAGCTCAAAGATGTTAATAATTGGAGAGCAGCTTGGCTCAAAGATCCCTTGGCCAGAGAGCTGAGCCCTGGTCTTGGATTGCCTGAGAGCTGGGCTCAGGTCTTGGCGCCTTAGAGCTGGGCTCGAAGATATTAATAATTGGAGAGCAGCTTGGCTCGAAGATCCCTTGGCCGGAGAGCAGGGCCCCGATCTTGGATTGCCTGAGAGCTGGGCTCAGGTCTTGGTACCTTGGAGCTGGGCTCGAAGATGTTGATAATTGGAGAGCAGCCCGGCTCGAAGGTCCCTTGGCCGGAGAGCTGAGTCCCGGTCTTGGGTCGCTTGAGAGCTTGGCTCAGGTCTTGGCATCTCGGAGTTGGGCTTGAAGACGTTGATGATTTGAGAGCGGCTTGGCTCGAAGATCCCTTGGCCGGAGAGCTGGGCCCCAGTCCAAGGCTGCCTGAGGGCTGGGTCAAGTCTTGGCATCTCGGAGCTGGACTCGAAGATGTTGATGATTGGAGAGCAGCTTGGCTCAAAGATCCCTTGGCCGGAGAGCTGGGCTCCGATCTTGGGTAGCCTGAGAGCTGGGCTCAGGTCTTGGCACCTTGGAGCTAGGCTCAAAGACGTTGATGATTGGAGAGCAGCTTGGCTCGAAGATCCCTCGATCGGAGAGCTGGGCCCCGGTCTTGGGTTGCCTAAGAGTTGGGCTCAAGTCTTCGCATCTCAGAGCTGGGTTCGAAGACGTCTTGGAGGTTTTCCTGCAAGGCAGATAGATACTCGCGCAAAGGAAAAACCATTATTATTATTGGTGGAAAGCCTTATATTATTGATAGTATCTTCACAGGTTGCAGGCATTGCATGTTCGAGGGAACCTGATGCCATCGAGATCCTCGAGGTAATAGCCCCCCTGTGAGAGGGCCTCAGCCACCTTGTAAGAGCCTTCCCAGTTCAAGGAGAGCTTGCCGCACTCCCGGGGTTGAGATGCTTCTGCCCGGCATAGCACCAAGTCTCCGGGTCTGAAGGCTTTTGGCCTGACCCGGGCGTTGTAGTACCGGGCTACTCGTTACCGGTATGCCACCATTCGTAGCCGGGCTTTATCCTTTATTTCTTCAAGAAGATCCAGGTTGAGCAGGAGGTGTGCCGAGTTCCGTGCCTTATCATATTGCTGCACTCGTAGCGTGGGCACGCCGAGCTTAACCGAGATGACCGCCTCGGCGCCGAAAACAAGGTTGAAGGGCATCTCGTCAGTTGCCATTCTGGGCGTTGTGTGGTAGGCCCACAGAATGCTTGGAAGTTCTTCCGCCCACCTGCCCTTGGCTTGGTCTAGCCTGGTTCTGAGCCCTTGAAGGATGGTCTGATTGGTCACCTCGGCTTCCCCGTTTGTCTGAGGATGAGCTACCGAGGTGAATCGGTGTTGGATGCCATGTTCGGCGTAGAACCCTTCGAACTCCCGATTGTCGAACTGTCGTCCATTGTCAGTGATGATACAACGGGGGAGTCCGAACCGGCAAATAATTGACTTCCAAAAGAATTGGTGGATATTGGCTTCTGCTATTCGGGCCAGGGGCTTTGCCTCGATCCACTTGGTAAAGTAGTCGATCACCACCAGCAAGAATATTCGCTACCCTGGTGCAGGGGGAAACAGCCCTAAGATGTCCATTCCCCACTGGGCAAAAGGCCAAGGGGCTGAGAGCTGGGAGATCGGCGCCGCCGGCTGGCACTGTATGTTTGCGTGGCGCTGGCATTTGTCACACCTTTTCACGAAGTCGGCAGTGTCCTCCCTCATGGTCTCCAAGAAATACCCCTGGTGAAGGGCTTTATAAGCCAGTGTTCTCCCTCCCACATGGTTCTCACAGAGGCCTTCGTGTATCTCTTGGAGCACAAAAGTTGCCTTTGTGGGCCTGAGGCACTTCAGAAGCGGGTAGGAGTAAGATTGGCGGTAGAGCTGGCCCTCCATCAGAACGAACCGGGAGGCTTTCTTCTTGACAAGGGCTGCTTCCACGCGATCCTCGAGCAGGGAGCGATTGGCGATGTACATGACGTACCTATCCATCCAGCTCGGCTCGGGGGTGACTTGATGCACCTCCTCTAAGCCTTCGTAGCTTGGACTTTCGAGGTACTTGATGTAGGCGCGTCCTAGCGATGAATCCGGTAGGGTTGCGAGTCTAGACAGTGCATCCGTGCATGCATTCTCCCCACGGGGGATGTGGAAGATGCTGAAGCACCGAAAGCCTATCGTGCTCGAGCGGACCTGCTCCAGGTACTTCATCATCTGGGGGTCCCTGGTTTCATACTCTCCGGAGACTTGTCCGGTAACCAGCTGGGAGTCGGTGAAGACTTTAAGATTCTGCACACCCAGCTCGCGGGAGACTCTTAGACCCACGAGGAGTGCTTTGTACTCCACCTGGTTGTTTGTTACGGTGAATTTGAAGCAGAGAGCGCATTCTGTCACAACCCCATCGCTGTTGGTGAGGATGAGGCCTGCTCCGCTCCCGCCAGAATTGGATGCACTATCCACGTGGAGGATCCAAGGCTCCTCCCCTGGTCCGGGCTCCATTATTGTCTGCTCTAGTTCCTCGGCGAACTCGGTGCACTCGACTATGAAGTCAGCTAGGACTTGGGTCTTCTGCGAGGACCTCGACCGGTACACTATGTCGAACTCGCTGAGCAGCAGGGATCACTTGGCCAATCTCCCGGAAGTCTCGGGATGGGTGAGTATGGTCCTCAGTGGCTGATCCGTCACGACCACTATAGGGTGCGCTTCGAAGTAGGGCCTGAGACGCTTAGCAGACATTATTAGTGCAAAAATGAGTTTCCCGAAGTGAGTATACTTGATCTCCGTATCGTGGAGAATTTTGCTGGTATAGTATACTGACTTTTGAGATTTGTCCTCGTCTACACGAACGAGAATCGAGCTGATGGCTCCGGGTGTAACCGCCAGATAGAGCAGAAGCTCCTCCCCCTCTTCCGGCCTGGAGAGCAACGGGGGAGAGGCGAGAATTTCTGCAGCTCCTTGAAGGCTATCCTGCACTCCTTCGTCCAGGTGAAGTCATGCATCTTGTGTAGCACCTTGAAGAATGGAAGGCAACGGTCGACCGACCTCGAGATGAACCTGCTGAGGGCGGCAATACGCCCCGTTAGGCGCTAGACCTGCTTCTTGAAGGTCGGGTGCTCCATGTCGATGATTGCCTGGACCTTCTCTGGGTTTGCTTTGATGCCTCTTTGGGTGACCATAAAGCCAAGGAACTTCCCTGCCGCCACCCCGAAAGCGCACTTCGCTGGATTCAGCTTCATCTGATGCTGCCACTGGTTGTGGAAGGATTCAGCGAGGTCAGCGATATGGCTCAAGCTTGGCTTGCTCATGATGAGCATGTCATCCACATACACTTGCATGTTCTGGCCAATTCGGTCCTTGAAGACCTTATTGACCAGACGCTGGTATGTAGCTCCTGCATTCTTCAGACCGAAGGGCATCATCCTGTAGCAGTACATCCCCTGGTCAGTGATGAAGGCGGTCTGCTCCTCGTCTTCCGGGTGCATACGGATCTGGTTGTATCCGAAGAATGCATCTATGAAGGAGAGTAGCCTGTGGCCAGAGGTGGCATCCACCAGCTGGTCAATCTTCGATAGAGGGAAGCTATCCTTCGGGCATGCTTTGTTGAGGTCGGTGTAGTCTACACAGATCCTCCACTTGCCATTGTTTTTCCTTACTATCACCACATTCGCCAGCCAGCTCGGATATTGGACCTCTAGAATGAAATCGTCAGCTAGGAGTTTGTCAACTTCCTCCATGATAGCTGCCTGCCTCTCTGGGACGAAGCTTCTCTTCTTCTGCCGAACTGGCCTGTGCTTTGGGTCAACACTCAATTTGTGAGTAATGATGTTAGAAAAAATACCTAGCATGTCCACCGCTGTCCAAGCGAATACATCCACGCTTGCCCGTAGGAACTCCAGTAGTTGAGCCCTCTCCTCCTTAGGTAGCTGGGCTCCAATCTGCACCATCTTCGTGGGTCATCTCCGAGCGGATAAGAGAGTAGGCACTCGACCGGGCCTCCCCAGGGGTCTTGGGCCCTTTGGTCAAGATCATCTGCCTTGGGATCATCTTCGGGGATCTTTGTCCCAAGGAGAGTTTGAAAGCAATGTTGCACCGGCTGAGGTGCTCCCCTCATTTTCCCAACATCGTAGGGAATGGGGAACTGTACAAGTAGCCTCTTGTAGAGACAACGGCGTCGAGCACGTTGAGCCCGGGTCAGCCCAAGATCATGTTGTAGGCGGAAGGAAGCCTGACAACCGTGAAAGTCATTATAACGGTGCTCCACCGAGATGGGGTCCCGGCAGTGACCGGGAGAGTGATCTCTCCCTCTACCCTTACGAAATCATCTGTGAAACTGACAAGGGGCGTATGCACAGGTTTGAGTTGATCGGGGGAAAGGTTCATCTTGGAGAAGGCATCATAAAAAAGTACATCTATGGAGCTTCCACAATCAACCATGATGCATTTCATAAGATGCTTCGTGATCGTCATCTCGACGACCACGGCATCATTATTTATATTTTTCCCCCCGTCTTCCCCTTCCCTCATAAAGGAAAGTAAATTCTCAGGATCCCCTGCCCCCGGGCCTTCGTAGGCGCGCGTGCGGCTCCCCAAGAGATTATGTCCACCGGCTTCTCGGTAGGGCGGTTGTCGATGGCTGGAGCTGGTGGGAGAGCGACGAGCGCCTGGAATTCCACCTGAGGTCTGCCCCCCACGAACCTTTTGAGGTAGCCCCTCTTGATGAGTTCTTCGATTTCCCACTTAAGGTTGCGGTGTTTCTCGGTGTCGTGGCTGTGATCACGGTGAAAGCGACTGTACTTCATTTTGTCACAACTAGTGGAGGTCTTCATCAGAAGCGGGCATCTCAGGTAGTCCTCGCCTTCGATCTCCAAAAGGATTTTCATCCTCGGGATGAGGAGAGGGGTGTAACTCTTCTTAGGAACGGGAGCGCCTTTCGATCTTGGCCCCCTTCGGGAGTTCAGAACCTTAGGTCTTGGCTTCTGGGTTCCTGGCATCTCGGTGGGGATCAGCTTCTTCAATGGCTTCCCATCGAGCTCCCGTCTCGTACGATCCGCCTCTTCGACGTGAATGTACTTTTGGACTTGGAGGAGAAGCTCGGAATAGGTCTTGGGGGGCTTCTTGTCCAGCAAGTAGGTCAGGTGAGAGGTCCTGAGCCCTCGCTTTAGTGCTAGCATAGCAACTGGCTCATCAAGGTTGCAGATCTCCAATGCGGCAGCCTTGAAGCGGGCCACGTAGTTCCACAGCGGCTCGCGGTCTTGCTGCCGGATGGAGAAGAGGCTGTTTGCCTCTCATGGCAACTTCTGACAGGCATCGAAGTGGGCCACGAACTTCTGCCTTAACTGGGCAAAAGAGTTGATGCTCTCTGGCTCCAAGCATGTGAACCACACCCGGGCTGCCTTCCGGAGAGTAGCAGGAAAGGCGATGTAGAGGAGGACGTCGGTGGCCCCCTGGACCCTAATGAGGGCATGGTAGCTTTCTAGGTGATCCAGGGGGTCGGTGGTCCCATCGTAAGGATCCACCTGCGGCATACGGAACCAACTCGGAATCGGCTCCCCTTGGATTTCTTGGAAGAAAGGGGATGGGTGTCGTAGCCCGCTGGCTCGCTAGCTGAGCCCGGTAGATTGGCAAATCGACGGGATAACTCCGCCAACTTGCGGTCATGCTCCTCCAAGCGCTTCTCTGTCGCGCGCCTGATGGCTTCGTTAGTGGACCCCTCCATCGAAGGAGACGGAGAAGGTGACATGGGTGCGTGGCACCCGTGGCAGGGGGTCTTATTTTTCCTACCTCGGTGGGGCTTGGATGCAGCCCTTTCGAGGTTTGGTGAGTGGCTCTCCCTGTCGACAGACCCAGCTCGTTGTCTTTTCATCGGAGTTTGATGCTACCCTGGTTGTCAGTAACAGCCCGCGGCTGCAAAGGCTTTCCTTGGAAGGAACGCAAGTTGTCACGGGGGGCCGCGGCATGAGCCGTGGGAGTCCCTGGCTGCTGATGAGTGGCCAAGGACCGGTGCTGATGCTGAAGTTGGCACACTGCTATGGCAAGGATCTGTATTTGCTGGATGAGTGCGGCCAGCTGAGACTCCGCCGGAGGTGGTTGAACCGGAGCGGATGGCCCCGCCTCTAGGTTGTGTGGGTTCCCCCGGGAGGGGGAGTCCCCTGCACGACTGGTGGAGGCCTCTCACGCCCGTGTCATCACCATCTTTCCATGGAACTTGCTTGTAGAAGAGAAAAAGGGGGGGCTTGAACTAGATCAAGGACTGTTCACAGGGATGCCCCCTACCTGGCATGCTAATCTGTTGCCGCCAAGATTGCCGTGGCCCGTAGCTGCTGCCAGAATGCGCTCCCTTCGCTGTCTTGCCGTCTGGTGGTCCTGGACCTGCAAAATAGGGATTAGTGACCCGGGCCAGGGTTTCCGACGGGGGCACTCTGATGGTTAAGTCAGTGATGATCCAGGAGAACAGATCCTCCTGGTCGAGCCCCTCTTGATGGACTCAATGCTAGGAGGAGTGAGTAGTGTGAGAATGGGATGCAAGTGTCAGGGGAAGAACGGCTTGGCTAGAGGGATTCTCTGTGTGGCCTTTCCGCCCGCCCTTGCATGGGTTTGCTAGTGGTGCTGTGCTCTTCTAGTTAAGCTTGCACTTGTGTTTGAGTGGTGTTGACCCCAAAAGTGATTTTGATGATAACAAAACATTGGAGCATACATTTGGTTATCTCATAACTCTTCAAATGGTTGACAAGTTTTTGTAGGACGACTACATTGACATACTTTCTAAACCCTACAATCTTTATTGCTTTGTGTCGAGTTGTAAAGTGATTAGAATCTTGTAAAGAAGAACCCAACAAAAAATTTTCTATTTAAATCAAAGATAAAGGGTTACTTCTAATAGTTTTCAAGCTTCAATTTTTCTTGATTTCATTGTAAGAAGACCTTGAGGAAGTCTTCAAAGCTTGGCATAAGAGTTCTGGAGAATTGAATTTGGTCTGGTTGAAGAACCAATCTCGAGCCGACTGGATGGAGGAACCAGCCCACTCTGGCACTGGCACAAGAAAGAAGTTCTCTAGCACACAGATCCAGCCGACTGGCACCAAGGCCTAGCCGACTAGTCCAGAACTTGGTTAAGAATGTTCTGAGAATCTCAGGGATCCGAGCCGACTGGATTTCAGCCTAGCCGACTCGTCCAGAGTGAACCATTTTCTCAACTGTGGAACCTAGTCGACTAGTGTTCAACCCAGCTGACCCGAACTTGATCCGAGCCGACTCAAAGAATGACCGAGCCGACTGGAATGACGGGGTCACTTCCAATGGCTAGTTCCAGTTTTCTGATTTTGAATTCCAAAAGTGCTCCAACGGTAACCTGTCACTTCCTAATGGTCTACAACATTCAAAATCAAGGGAAGGCAGTTGAAGTCTCTATAAATGAGGTATGAGAACATCCTTAGAGAGGCTAATGAGTTATTGAACATTTATTGAACATTTATTGAAATAAGAAGAGAGAGCACTTGAGCTTTGAAGTCAGTCTTCAAGTCTTCACCAACTCTAATCAGAAGCTTGAAGCATCTTTTGAGGAAAGCAAGGAAGCCATTGAAGTGCATTGAAGAGCATTCAATTGAGCTTCACTAGAGCTGCATTGGCAACCACTAGACAACTGAGTTTGTCATTTTTGTTGCTTTTTATTCTACTCTTAGAATACTTGGGTTATTGGTGAGCCCGGTTGTGAAAACCAAGTAGGTTTCTTTGGTGAGCCTTCTTAAAATCAAAGTGTAGAGGTTCTAGGTGAGCCTGTGAAAATCTAGTATGGGTTTCTTTGGTGAGCCCAGTTTAAAAACCAAAGTGTAGAGGTTGGGATTGTAAGCCTGTAAAACAATCCAACTGTATTCCGGTTCGGGGGATATAGTGAAAATCCTGAGTGGTGAACTTGGGTAGTGGACGTAGGAGCTGGGTTGCTCCGAACTACTCTAAACTTGCTTTGTTTGTGTTGTGCTTTACTTACTTTTTAGCTTCCGCACTTAATTCTGATTAACACAGCACTCAACAACTAAAAGGAATTACCTGTGCACATATTTGCAAGAAATTTTATAATTTTCAATTCACCCCCCTCTTGGGAAAAGCCACCTGGGCAATAAGTGGTATTACGTATGTGTTGCATGTCGTTTGTTGTTGTTACCTCCGAGTTTTGTAGTCTAGGTTACCGTTAGGCACTTGTCTTGGGATCTTCGCTGGGCTGTCAGGCGCGTGCGACGGTGTCCCGAGGCACCTTTCCCGATTCGTGATAAGGGAAGCTATCATGTGCTCTGACATTCCCTCTAGTCGCCTCACTCTGGGAAACCTGGCCGTACCTCGATTGGTGGGCCATCGCCCTTGGAATTCGAATCTCCTGGTTGACTTCCTCTTTCAGGTGGTTCAGGTAGTTGGTGAGGAGCATGGCACCTCGATCAGTGGGCCTCTCTCCTTTCTGGTGTAACCGGCAGCTGCAGGCGGTCATTATGGTCTGGCAGATGTCTCAGTGCAGTCCTTAGGTGGTTCGCCGGTGTCCTGGGATGGCGGTGCTTATGCATGAGCTAAGGGCCTGGAAAGGCAGGGCTCGACTCCTACCAAAGCATCCCGAGCTCGCGGGATCGTCTCGGCGGTGGAGGGCAGAGCGCGGGCCCGGTCCAAAGGGCTCGACCTCGGAGAGGCTCCACGTGGCGGAGGAGGGCTAAGCTTGACTCCGACCATGGGGCTCGATCTTCGAGGGGCTCATTCTGGAGGGCAGAGTGCGAGCCCGGTCCAGAGGGCTCGACCTCGGAGAGGCTCCACGTGGTGGAGGAGGGCTGAGCTCGACTCCGACCATGGGGCTCGCTCTGGAGGGTAGGATGTGGGCCCGATCCAGAGGGCTCGACCTCGAAGAGGCCCCATGTGGCGGAGGAGGGCTGAGCTAGACTCCGACCACGGGGCTCTATCTCCGAGGGGCTCGCTCTGGAGGGCAGAATGCGGGCCCGAACCATATGGCTCGACCTTGAGGAGGGGCTCGATCTGGAGGGCGCCGCTTGGCTCTGGCCTAGGCATCCTGGGCTCGCGGGTCCGACCTGGCGGAGGACGGAGCTCGGCTTCGATAGGCGATCCCGTTGTCCTGGGGGAGCTTAGCCCGACGAAGGAGTCCGAGTAGGGGAATTGACGCGGCGGCTTTCTTTGACGTGGCGCCTGTCAGTTGCCCCACATCAGCGGTCTTGCCACATCAGCGATATACATATATATCGCGATACACATAAGTATCATGATATATATATTGATGTGGCCAGAACGCTACGTGACACGAGGCAGCGAACGTGGAGTCCCCATCAGACGCCACGACAAGCTTTCAACATGAGCGCCTTTGTCGAGCTAAGCTTCCCTGAGGCAACACCTATGCCAGCCAAAGGCAAGCTCCATCCTTCGCCAGGTCCGTTCCCGCAAGCCCGGAACACCTGACGCCATCAGCAGCTACGGGCCACGACGATCCGGGCGGCAACAGATTGGCGCCCTAGGAAGGGGGCGCAGTACGACACTCGATCCAGTTCAAGCCCGCTCAACCGAACCACCGGGGAGATGATGACCACCTGGGCCAGGGGAGCTTCTCCCAGCCGTGCGGAGGGATCCCCTTCTCACGGGAACCCGCACGGACCGACAGAAGTGAAGCCACCTACTCCAGTCCAGCCACCCCCACCAGAGGCCCAGCTGGCCGCACTTTCCCAACATATGCAAGTTCTTTCCATGGCAGTGCGCCAGCTCCAATACCAGCAGCCAGGGACCCTGGCGGCCCATGCCGCAACTCCCCGCGACAGCCTGCGCTCCTTCCAAGAAAGGCCATCGCAGCCACGGGCCACCACTGTCAACCGAGGCAGCCATCAAGCTTCGACGAAAAGACAACAAGCCGGCTCTGTTGATGGAGAGAGCCGCTCACTAAACCTCGGGTGGGAGGCGCCCAGACCCCGCCGAGGCAGGAAAAGTAAGACCTCCCATCACGGGTGCCGCGCATCCATGTCACATTTTCCATCTCCTTCAGCGGAGGGGTTCCTTGATGAAGCCGCCAGGCGCGCAACAGGTAGGCGCTTGGAAGAGCATGAGCGCAAGCTGGTGGAGTTCGATCGCCGGTTCGCCAGCATGACGGGCTCTGCTAGTGAGCCAGCAGGCTACGATGCCCGTCCCCCATTCTTCCAAGAAATCCAAGCAGAGCCGATCCTGCACCGGTTCCGGTTGCCGCAGGTGGATCCTTACGATGGGACCACAGACCCCCTAGACTACCTGGAAAGCTACCGGACCCTCATGAGGGTCTAGGGGGGCCACCGATGCTTTGCTGTGCGTCGCCTTCCCTGCCACTCTCCAGAAGGCGGCTCGAGTATGGTTCTCCCACCTCGAGATGAAGAACATTAACTCCTTTGCACAGTTGAGGCAGAAGTTCGTGGCTCACTTCGATGTTTGCCGGAGGATGCCACGCGAGGCGGACAGCCTCTTTTCCATCAGGCAACAGGATCAGGAGCCACAGCAAGGTTACGTGGCTCGTTTCAGGACTGCCACCCTAGAGATCTACTGTTTGGAGGAGCCGGTCAACATGCTGGCCCTGAAGCGAGGGCTCAAGACCTCCCGCTTGACGTACTTGCTCGATAAAAAGCCTCCAAAGTCTTATTCCGAGCTCTTCATCCATGCCCAGAAGTACATCCGCGCCGAGGAGGCGGATCATACCCGGCGGGAGCTTGACGGGAAGTCGCCAAAAAGGCCCATGCCCGCCGAAGCGCTTGGGGCGCGGAAGCCAGCGCCATTGGCTCAGAGCTTCCGCCCTGGGCCGGGCCAAGGAACACTCCTGTCCTTGAAAGAAATCTCACTTCCCTTCTCGTCCCGAGGACGAAGATCCTAATGAAGGTCGAGGGCGAGACCTACTTGAGGCGTCCACCGCCATTGAAGCCGTCTGCCACCCGTGACAAGTCAAAGTACTGTCGCTTCCATCACGACCACGGTCACGATACCGAAGAATGCCGCGACCTCAAGTGGGAAATTGAGGAACTCATCGAGAGAGGCTACCTCGGGAGGTATGTGGGGGCAATCCCAGTTGGAATCCCAAGCACTCGTCGCCCTTCCACCAGTCCCAGCTATCGACAATCGCCCTACTGAGAAGCCGGTGGGGATGATACACTGGGGGACTGGGAGCGCCTCTAAGAAGGCCTGGGGGCAAGGAGCGGAAAAGCTCCCGAGTGTCCTGAGAGCCTGCCACACAACGTCCAAAGCGGCAACGGGCAAAGCACCATTCAACCTCGTCTTCGACATGGAGATAGTGATTCCATTTGAGCTCGGTGCGCTCCCTCCTCGACCTGGACCCCCTCGAAGAAACGGGGGCCAGAGCCTCGCTTTGGGTGGCGGTGCACCGGTAACAGGTCGCCTGACGTCATTATGCCCGGGTGAAGTTGAAGATCCTCCGACCTGGCGACCTGAGGCATCTCAACCCAGAGAGCGCAGTAAATTCCCGTCGAAATGAGAAGGCCCTTACAAAGTGGCCGAGGCTCTCCTACGGAGAACCCACTATCTCGAGGACCCAGATGGAACCAGATTCCCCACGGACATGGAATGCTTGTAATCCGAGGAGTTACCGCCAATAGTGTAAGTTCCCCTCCTTTTGAAATGAAGATCCTTTTCCTGTGCAACGGTTTATTTACCTTGCAGGAACAACAAAGATCGGACGACCTCCGGCACCGGCGAGCCCAGCTCCCCGGCAACAAAGACCGGACGACCTCCAGCACCGGCGAGCCCAGCTCCCTGGCAACAAAGATCGGATGACCTCCGGCACCGGCGAGCCCAGCTCCCCGGCATAAAAGACCGGACGACCTCCGGCACCGGCGAGCCCAGCCCCCCGGCAACAAAGACCGGACGACCTCCGGCACCAGCGAGCCCAGCCCCCCGGCAATAAAGACCGGACGACCTCCGGCACCGGCGAGCCCAGCTCCCCGACAACAAAGACCGGACGACCTCCGGCACCGGCGAGCCCAGCTCCCCGGCAACAAAGACCGGACGACCTCCGGCACCGGCGAGCCCAGCTCCCCGGCAACAAAGACCGGACGACCTCCGGCACCGGCGAGCCCAGCTCCCCGGCAACAAAGACCAGACGACCTCCGGCACCGGCGAGCCCAGCTCCCCGGTAACAAAGACCGGACGACCTCCGACACCGGCGAGCCCAGCTTCCCGGCAACAAAGACCGGACGACCTCCGGCACCGGCGAGCCCAGCTTCCCGGCATCAAAGACCGGATGACCATTCGGCACCGGCGAGCCTAGCTCCTTGGTGAAGGACCTGGGAAGCCCTCAGGCACTCGACGTCCCCGAGCCCAGCTCCAGGATGACTGCCCAACACTGGAGCTCAGATCTCCGGCCAAGGGAACTTTCTTGACCACTGCACCTATGAGCCCAACTCCAAGGCGCCATCTCAAGTTTTCATCGTCTTCGGGCCCAGCTCCAAAATGCCTGCTCGAAACCGGAGCTCAGACCTCTGGCCAGGGGCACCCCCGAGCCATGCAACTCGTCATCGACAACGCCCCCGGGCTCGGTCTCACGATGACAGCCGAAGCCGGGCCCTGTCCTCCGCCAGGTCCGCTCCCGCAAGCCTGGGATGCCTAGGCCAGAGCCGAGCACGAGCCTCCACCCAAGGCAGACCCCTCGAGATCGGGACCCGTGGCCAGGAGTTGAGCTTAGCCTCTTCCACCGCGAGGTGCCCCTCCAAGCTCAGATCTCCTGGGTTGGCCGGCATCGTCGCCAATCAAAGACCGGATCCCACAACCCTTCGGCACGAAAGACCTGGGAAGCCCCCAGGCACCAGCGAGCCTAGCTCCCCAGCATCAAAGAACGGATGACCCTCCGGCACCAAAGACCGGACGACCATCCGGCACCGATGAGCCCAGCTCCCCGGCAAAGGACCTAGGAAACCCCCAGGCACTTAGTGCCTCCGAGCCCAACTCCAGGACGCCAAGGCCTAGAACTCGGATTTCTAGCACCGCAATTCTCAAGGTCAATGTCCTCGAGACTGGCTCCGAGACACTAAGGCTCAAGACTCAGACTTCCAACACCAAGGATCTCAGCCTTCGACGCCGCCAAGCCTAGCTTCAGGATGGCGACCACTGAATTATGTCCCTAAGTAACTGAGTCCAATGCCAACACACATCAATGACGTGACCACAAGCTCAACGCCGGGTCCGTGCTAATTGAAGTTCCTGACTCCCATCTCGGACCCCCCTGCACTGAAAAGAATGAAATAGCAAAGAAAGGGGAGAGAAGAGAGAGAAGGGACATTTCACATTGCAGATGATGAAGACACCATGATTACAAAAGTGCATTTCATTACTGGAAGAGCTGATTACACTGTCTCCCGGGCCCCGACAGGCCGGGTGACCCGGTCGAGAAAAAGAAAAGACAAAGGAAAAATACAATTATAAGAAGAAAAGGAAGAAACCCTATCCTAAGCAGCCGGCTCCTTCTCCGAGCGTTGTGCGGCTGGGACCTCTCCGTCCTCCACCTCCGTCACTTGGGCATGCTCCTGGGCGCCCTCTGCTAGAGGAGCAGGTTCAGCTACTAAAGCCGTTGGGCTCGGATCAGCAACCCCCATCTGCAGCACGGGCGCTGCTCTTGCCGCCGTTGATGTCGGCTCCTTGGGGCCGGGCGCCGCCGAGGTTGTCGGGAAGCTAGCCCCGGCTGGAGCAGCCTCCTGCCCTGCCACCACCGTCATCATTATGGAGGGAGCCTTCTTCCCCGGAGTCCGGAGCGCGGCCAACCGCTCCTCAGATGGAATACCCCTCAGCTGCTGGCGGCAATAGGCAAACCCCTTAGCAAAGGAATCCGTCGCCGCCTCCTTGAAATCTTTAAGGTACTCAGGAGAAGGTTTGAAGGCGGCCACCGTGCCGACGACATCCCTTCGGGCGCCCTCCACCTTGCTTTTTTTAGTGGCCACCAGGTCCTCAGCACGCTCAGCTTGACAGATCGCCACTGCCATTCCCTTCTCGGCGGCCTCAGTGGCATGGCTGGCAGCAGCAGCTTTCTTCTCGGCCTCAGCGGCCCTCTTCTCCGCGGCTGCCACCTTCTTCTCAAACTCAACCCGGAGCTCCTTCAGCCGAGTTCTCTTCGACTCCAGCTCGTTTTCGAGCTCCTTCTTCATCCGAACAAGGTCGCCAACCTCGGCCGCGAGGCTCTTATTTTTGAGATAGGCATCCTGGGCATCTTGGCTCTTCTCCCTCGCCTCAGCCCGTAGAGACTCGAGCTCGGCCAGTCGCTCCTTCTCCCCTCTGGCCCAATTCCGGTAGAAGTCCCGGATGAGGAGGAGCTCTCTGCCTTGCTGCATCGAGGAAGGGGTGTCAGCTGTCAGGTAAGAAGGAAAAGAATTTATTTGAAAATGCAATGACGAGCAAAGGACTTACAGCATAGAGGTTCGCGAATGTCGTGCCGATGACATCGCCCAGGAGCCTCCCGCTTCCGTCTCGCTTGGGACCGCAAAGCGATCCTCCCGCTTCCATTGGGCCCTTGCGCCCATCAAGTCGCGGTCGCTACGACTTCCATGCCCGCCTCGACGGCCCCCTCCTGCATGGCCACGTGGCATCCTCCCACAAGCTCATGGGATCGCAAAGCGAGGCACCGCCGATTTTAGCCATTATTGTGCCCGATTTCTTCGCCTTTCCATGTCAGCGCCATAATTATGCCCTTCGCCCCAAGCACCGTGCGTCAATGGGCCTCGGGCGTGGGGAACAAATGATGTGGCCAGAACGCTGACGTGGCACGAGACAGCGGACGTGGAGTCCCCATCAGACGCCACGACAAGCTTTCAACATGAGCGCCTTTGTTGAGCTGAGCTTTCCTAAGGCAACACCTCTGCCCGCCAAAGGCAAGCTCCATCCTCCGCTAGGTCCGTTCCCGCAAGCCCGGAACACCTAGGCCAGAGCCGAGTCCGAGTTCCCACCTAAGGCGGACCCCTCGAGATTGGGCCCCGTGGTCAAGAGTCGAGCTCAGCCTCCTCCGCCACGAGGCGCCCCTCCGAGCTCAGGTCCCCTGGGCTGGGTGGCACCCCGGCACCGAGCTCGTCTGAGGTCGGGCCCTGTGGTCAGGAGTCGAGCTCAGCCTCCTCCGCCACGAGGCGCCCCTCCGCGATCGAGCTCGGTCCACCTCCGTCCTGCCGAGCAGTACGCAGGCTAGTCTACCGCAGACGGGCCCTGCCTCTCCAGCTCGGCCCTCTGTTTAAGCCAATACGCTGGCCGCCAATGAAGCCATACCTCTCCTTCGAGGACAGTGGCGATGCTCCCGAGGGCCGTACGACACCAACCATGCCGCAATCAAGGCGCCATACCCTCCGCCGATCTGCCGTACAATCGGAGAAAAGACCCTACTGGAGAGCACAAATCCCAAGACCGGTGGCCCGTCGATCGAGACCCTGACAGACTCCCAGGAGAGGGATAAACAGAAGGAATGTCAGAAATCTACGGAGGCTTCCCCGATTGTCACAACAGGAGAGACGTCCCGTCCATGTCACGGTACCTCGTCGTACACGACAGCAGGAGGAGATCCCGAAGCAAACCAAGGTAGAAACTCCCGCCAAAAAATAAGCAAAAAAGGTATCGGCATCTAACCTCAAAGGGGGGATCCCCATAGCATGCTTTTCAAAGAAAAAAGAGAGGAACCAGAGCGACACAAGGGAAGAAGGCCGAAGAGGAGGGCAAGACCACCTCGGCCAACACCATTCCCAGCTCATCCTCATCTTCCACTCACACTATATTCACTCCTCCTAGCGTGGAGCTCATCCAGAGGAGTTCGACCATGAGGATCTGTTCCCCTGGATCACCACTGACTTACCGTCGGAGTGCCCCCGCCAGAATTTTCGGTCCGGGTCACTGACGTTGCTTCCTTTCAGGTCTTGAGGCACCGGAGGCATTCCCAGGCGGGCGGACGCGAAACACCTGACGCCATCAGCAGCTACGGGCCACGACAATCCGGGCGGCAACTATATGTATCGCGATATATATGTGTATTGTTATACATATGTGTATCGCGATATACATATTATTATGATATTTGAATATTTTTTATTTTTTTTTGAATTATTTGCTTAAAATTATAATTTTTCTTGTAAATAGATGAGCACGGAAGGGAACCCAGTAAGGTAGAGTTTTATCGGATTACTCATACTCATTGTGATGACACTTTTATCAGAAATGAATCTAGAGACTTATATGTAATTATTTATTATAATTTATTTCATGTAATGATTTTAATTTAATTTTGTTAATCATTAAGACCTAATTTTCTTAAATTAATATAGGAAAGAGCTACAGCTCTTCTTGCCAAGCGTATCGATGACTCCATAGCATCTATACAGAGTAATCGCATCGAGATCGAGATATTTACGGAGCTGATGAAGCCGGAGCACTACGGTTAAGTGAGGGGTTATAGAGTTAAGTCACCTCCACTCAGTTATCTGTGGTGAGTAGATATACACGTGATGCGATAGATGGTGCTCAGGATGCACATGTTCGCAAACTTGAGCAAGAGATAGATGAGATGCAATAGAGCCGTGCCGCCGATAAAGCATCAATGAATGCCATGAGAGAGCACATTGAGCGGCTTATATCCGTCGTATAAATATTTGTTCTATATCAGGTAAATACATATATTATTAAACATATATTCTTATATTAAATCAATGATTTATATAATATATTATCATTTATAGTTTCGCAACTTAAACATTTTAAATATTTCTTATAGGCTTCTGAAGCATTAGATCCTCGTGGACCAGATAATGACATTCCTCCGCAGATCATTGATCTCAATTTTTTTTATTTTATATATTTTAATTTTAAAAATATTTTTTTTAAAAAAAATAGATTTATCGATGCTTTAAAGTGTTGGTGTATTTCTGATCTTTTAAAAAGTATCGAAAAAATTCTGGACGTTTTAAAGTATCGACAATATTCAAATTATCGATATTTTAAATAATCAAAAATTTTAATTTTATCTATACTTTTTTTAAAAAATATTAATAAAATATTATATTTTTGATATTTTAAAATATTAATAATATGAAATATATCGATATTTTAAAGTATCGAAAATTTAAAAATATGAAAAAAATTTACCTTCGTTTTCACGTTCTTGGTGCTTTTCGATGTGCTGGAATGATTTTTGTCGACGTTTATTAGTGCAGGAAAGATTTTTTTAGCGTTGTTTTTTTCAGTATTGTTGTAGTGCGATGATTTTTTAGCTGATCTGGCTGCTCCTGAGTCAAAATATGGGGATGTGAGAGAGAGAGAGAGAGGGCCGTGGTTCAAGGTGGACATCACTGCGACGTTGTACAAGGAATTGCTGGCTTCTTAGTTTGAACTCATCATATCGTCCCCCCTACTATAAAATAAAATATCATGTCGTCAATTGGTGAAATTACTTACTCGGTGGATGCTTTGGATATGACATTGTCCGGTCTGGTCGCTCCCTTGATCGAACCAAAAAAAACAAAAATGGCTCTCCCTGGTCAGGATTCATTTCAGGTCATATATAGCTTTGTGTTGTTGAATCTGACCCGCTTAAAACTCAGGTTCCTTATGCTTGTCCAAAACCTGACCTGAACTAAATATTAACTTTCCGAACCAAGCCTAAATTAGGTCAATTGGCTACTTGATTGATTAGAACGATGCCAAGCCTGGAGTCAATTACAGCTAATCTAAGAGTTTAGTCGGCCCGAACCAGAACCAGAGCCAGAACCATCCCGGGTGGCCACCAGTGAAACGGTATAACTCACCGCGTTCTCGACTCCTCCCACGTGCTAACAAGCCCAGATGAGGCATCTCATTGAACACCCAAAGAGGCAAAACAACAAGGTGAGGACGTCGACGTCGCCGTTTCCCTGTGTACGACGGCATCAAAAACTACACGCGCGCAGAGGGAACACAATTCGATTATTAAACTATGGTGGACAAAGTATGATAGCGTTACCCCGTCTTTGACCAAGTCCGATTAATTACCTTTCCCACCTCCTTCCTTCCCTTCCCCGTCACCTCACCTCCTTCCTCCCACTCTCCTACTTTCTCCTCATCATTCACGATCACACCTCTTTCTTGTTCTTCTTCCGTAACCCAATTAACATCCTTCTTGTCAAGCCATATATATTAAGAATATTTCTACCCATTTATCCAAAACGTAGCAGAGAGGATCATCGGTGCTTAATTCCATGGACAAATCAACTAAATCAAAGACTGCCAGAATCTTCAGTTTCCTTCCAAAGGCAACATCCTTCTCTATCCCTCACACCACTTCCTTCAGCCCTGGCCGCGAGAATTATGCGAAGTCGAAGACTCTCCATAGCCTCCATAGCAGCAAGTTCTTCTCCGGTTCCATCATATCGATGGTACCGGTGGAAGCTCGATGTAAGGAGAAGAATGGATGTGGTTTTGATGCCCAGGAGCCGACATCCCCGAAGGTTTCGTGCATCGGCCAAGTCAAGAACAAGAAAGCTTGCCGTCCGAAGCCGTCCTCGCCTCCCCGAGTACAGGAGAGGAAGCCGGCTTTTATCATCCGCAAGATGTTTCGGCGTCGCAAGGTGACGCCGGGCCGGAGAACGGACGCGGCGGCTGAGGAGAGCAGCGACGGGAGGCCGGCAGTGGCCGTTAGAGCGCCGTCATTAGGCCAGATGCGGCGCTTCGCTAGCGGGCGGGAGACGTTACGTAATTTCGATTGGAGGAAGGTGGAGATAGAGCAGGAGGCGGCTACCGGGGATCCAGAGAAGTGCGGTTTCTCCGACGGAGACAGCGATGAGGAGCATGATGCGGCTATTTACCACTCTGCACCGATTATGGTGTGCGGTGGAATGGTGGCTATGGAGCCAATTAGGAAGGAGGTGAACCTTTGGAAAAGAAGGACCTTGGCTCCACCCGTTCCTCTACAATTCAAATGAAGCTTAATTTCCCTTTAATTCTTCATCTTGATCGATGCATGCTTTGCTGATGTTCGTGTTTGAACCTTAACATAAGGTGGGATAGAAATATAATTAAAGTGCGTGTTAAGTTTTCCAGAATTTTCTGATGGACGTATTGATAGCTCATGTTTTTGAATGTAAATATGCAAGTGGTATTTTGTTGATTGGCAGATGATCGAGTGTGGTGTTTTTTTTTTTTTTTTTTTTTTTTTTTTCCAAGAAATTCCAAAGACCTTCAGGATCATCATTGATTTATCTGGTAGCTAGTTTCGTTCATCGCAAGGTTTTTGATACCTTGAGATTTAATAAGTCGAAGGTTTTGGTACCATTAGAGGGATTCTTTTTTCAGCAGGCAAGCTACGACTCTGCAAAAATGAATTCAACCTTGGAGGATATCACCAAATGGGGATGGTATTTAATCTGTTGGTATTTTCTTTACTCCATAAAATCTAGTGTCATGAGATTGATACAAAGATTTATTCTACAAGGACCGGTCTTTTTTTTAAAAAAAAGTAATCATATATAAATCCTGGACCTGTAGAATTAATGATATCAAAGTCTGCAATTCTTTCTTTATATATATATATACTACAATCTATTATTTGTTTCACAGACCGATTAAATTCCTTCTGTTATGAGAAAGTGCATGAGGGGATATATCGCTCAAAAAAACATGGTGCATGCATGAAGGGAACATCGATCCCTCCTACCCACCTATGCATGCAGCTATAAACTTTATCACAATCAATTATCAAAAAAGAAATATAAAAGATTCTCCATGAACTAAAAGCTGATAGTTTTCCATTGTTTCCTTTTATGAAGAAAAAGAGAGAGAAGAAGAACTATACCAGTGATAGCTGCCACAAAGTAATGCTTCAATATGGGCATGGTTATCATGTGAGAGGGGGATGGATGGCCATCAATCTTTGTTAGCTAGGAATCATGTTTCTGTGAATCTGCTTCTGAAAAATGCTCTAGTGTATTTCAAAGAGCGGAGCTCTATGTGCAATCCCAAATCCAGAAAGAATGTGGAGAGAGCCTTCCAAATGTTGAAGAAACACATCTTTCTAGCACTGTTCTCTCCCATCTTTAATTATTTCCCCTGTTCCTCTTTCTCCTTTCTTTAGTTCTTCGGATGTCTTTTTGATCATGCATGTTTTTATTTTTATTTATTTATTTATTTATTTTGTACAAATACAATCCAGGTAAGGAAACACGATTAGCATCAGCTCGAGCCATGTACAAAAAAAAAACTCGGAGGAAAGTGTTATCTTACATGCATCACACATTCTCGAAAGTCACTCTCCCCGGCCCCATACGCACAAACAAATGAGCTTTTTTTGTTTTTTTTTGTCCTTTGAAATGATCAAGCAAGTGGGGGTTCCAAGCATGATCCTTACCGACCGGTAGAGATCTTATCTTATTATCAATCGGTCATGATTTTGAGGCATGATCCCAGCGATGACTCGATTAAATTTAAAAATTTTTCTGAAATTTATGATTGCTGATGTGAATGAGAGATCAGGATTTATTTTTTTTTTATCCTATACTACCGAAGCTCCACCGGCTTTATTTACCAAAAGGATCAAGCAAGCGAGCGTTTGAAACAATCATGTTTTAGGTTTAAATAATTTGGTGGCAGGACGGATCGCTTTTTGGGTAAACCATGCTGGAAGAATAATTTATGATGCCATCTTTGCCTCAATTCTCACCAACCCTCCATTTGGCGAAAGATGAAATTTAAAAATCGTGGCTTGGCGTCTCATGCTCGTGCTCGCTTCCTCAGTGTTGTTCAAACTCTAGAAAGTACGTGGAGTGTGTTTTATTTCGCTCTGACCATTCTGCGGACAATGTGTTCGGCCGGCAGGCTCATGTTTTGTCTTACTCGCGTATCTGGCCTTTTCTAATGGTCAGTATTCAATCCGGTTACGAAAGCTTTTTGGCATTTATCTGGATGGCAAAGGAGGCATGGGAAAAAGGTGGTTTCTTGTGAGGCTGGACTGGACTAAATTGGTACATTGTGTTTCACATAAATCAAGTGTTATAATTGCTCAAAGTTCAAAGCATAATTCCCATTTTTCGTTGCCGAAATCTCAAGCATTTGGATTGAAAAATTGACGAGTTCTAAGCCTATCAAGCAACTAAATCAGCACCTGCTAGTGTTGTGTGAACAGGGTTGCTCTAAGCCGCATAAGAAATTGGTTCATGTGAGCTGATGGATTCCAGTCTTCCATCCACTTGGCACGCATCACAAGCAGCTCCGGCGTATGTTGACAACTATGATCTAGCGCTAGGGCAATGCTATGTTTACTAGAGATTAGCATTGGACCTATCTATTGCACATAAGAGAATATAAGTCAAAGATCGTTGTATCGGTACCGAAACCTAAATTGATCAGTCATTGATATGATACGGTGTCATATTGGTAATACGTATCGATATTAGTAAAAGTAAAAAAAAATAAAAAATTCTTTCATGGTTACATTATTCGATCTGAATCAGATCGAATGGAATCCGAACTAGACTAGACCGGTACATACCGGACTGAACTTATGTGTACAAGTACGTACCGTGTCGAACCGTCCTAAACCGGTCTAATTCGGATATTTTTGGACTGTTTGGTATTTCGAATCGTTTTTCAAGATCGAACTGTACTGGTTCCTGGCTGGTACAATTCAATACATCCCGAACCGGATGGTCCGAGATGGTTCTAAATCCTTGATATAAATAGATACGATCCCATGAGAGGAAACAAAATGGTTGTAATTATTTATTTGATAAATTCATTTCTATTTGCATTGGCATGCTTCCCTTGTTCCTCTCATTTAAACAAAAAGCTGAACTAGGTGAAGTGAAGTCTTATAAGGAATATGCACAGAGAACCCGTGTAAGTTAACATATCAAGAATCATGCATGGCATTCATGATTACTTTAATTCTATCCTTTGTAATTTTCTTTGTTAATAGATGATTAAAATATAATAATTTAGTCTTCATATTTATTTTCTTTTAATATTAGGATTTTTGAATCATGAATTGTCTAAAGATTAATGCTTGTTCACTCATAATTATATGCATTTATATCTTTGTAATTAGCTTATTAGGTTTGATAAGCCACCATAGTTTATATACTTTGAACGCACCATAAGCTTGGCTGTATTTCCATTGTTACAATACTCTTCAAATCATTAGAAAACTCTACCCTTGAATTATTCTCTTGACCAAATGATTCTCTTAATTATTCTCCCAAAGCAAATTGATTTAGAACTATTCAAATATCCTTAAACATTCATAAATTTTATGTTTTATTTATGAATTATTACGATAAATCTTTTAAAAAATGTGTATTACAATTTCATGATAACATATTCAGTTGGTAGCAATGATGTTTTTTGCTATCATTTTTTTCACCTCTCGTATACTTAAAAAAAATATTTTAAAACCTATCGTTTTTATTTTTTCTAAATTCTTTGTCATTCAGATTTTTGATAACTTTTTTTTTCCTTATTCTCAATCATTATAGCTGAATTCTACCGGCCGGCATCAGGGACGAACCACACCAATTTTTCTTAGAAAAGCCAAAAAATATTAATAAATAATTAAAATTAATTTAAATATTTTTTATAAATATTATTTAAATTATATTTATCTTGTTTTATAAGATTAAATTTATTAATAATTGAATGTACTATAAAATTTTCAGTTATCTTTTTATCGATATAAGTGATTAAATAATCAATAAAAAAATTTCTTCCATTTATTGTATAATCTGGACTTGACAATCTTCATTTTTGAAAATATTTTCTCTATAGTAGTAGTTGAAACCGGAAGAGTAATAAGCGTCACGGACTCGTAGAGGATGCGCGCGCACCGGCTACAATAGTGGCAGCATCACGCCGAGTACCGTTGGCGCTGTACAAGATGATGGTGCCAAAGATGATGGGATGTGAATGCAGTAGCATTGGTAGGGCCTGAGGCATGACGGGCGCCAACCCGTCCGTGCCCTTCAAGATCCAATTATGCTACGCGATGGATCCGTCGCTAAGACGGTGCACAGCTTCACCGCACGCAATGTTCGTCAGTGTAGCGAGGCTAACGAAGGTCACTGAGATGGCAGTCATAGGCTAGTGCATCGATGGTATCCGGTCTTGTGTATGCGCAACCGCCTGGTCTCGTCATGGGAGCGTTATGTTGATCACATCACATGACAAGTTCGGCCACCATTTTAACCATCGATGTGGCGAATGGAATGGTGCTGACTGCGTGCAGTGGCTTCAACCATGACGAATTCTGGAGACAGATGCTGGTTGAATAAGTTGATTTATATTATTTGTTTCATTTTTTTTTTTTTTTTAAAAATTCTTCAAATTATATTTAATATCCCCAAATTTAGAAGGACCAAATATATAAATATATAAATATATATATATATATATATATATATATATATAAGTTTACACTAAATCTTAATTTATAAAAAAAATAAAAAAAATAGGGGGGCGCTGAGAGGCCTCCTTGCCCTTTCCACGATCCATTCTTGTACATATTTAAAAATTTATAAAAAAAAAATAACATATAAAAAAAATTTACAGGGCGCCAATCCCCCACCCCCCCCCCCCCCCCCCCGGGACCGCCCTCCCAAAGCAAATTGATTTATTCCTATTCAAATATCCTTAAACATTCATAATTTTTATGTTTTATTTATGAATTATTACGATTAGTTTTTTTTAAAAAATGTGTATTACAATTTCGTGATAACATATTCAGCTGGTAGCAATGATGTTTTTGGCTATCATTTTTTTCACCTCCAGTATACTTTAAAAAATTTATTTTAAAACCTATCGTTTTTATTTTTTCTAAATTCTTTGTCATTCAAATTTTTGAAAATTTTTTTTTTCTTGTTCCCAATCATTATAGCTGAATTCTACTGGCCGGCATCTTAGTAATACCAAGTTGACGTACTCACCCATAAATAAAGAAAGACTACAAAAATTTAAATTTTTTGTATCGAACATTACCTGACGGTACAGACTTGCGGGGATAGCTACGCTGAGTTTAACCACCTATTCCTTTTCTTTATAAAAAAAAAAAAATCATTATAGCCAAGTTGTCTAGATTACCGTACGTATAGCTATATCATCTCCTAGTTTGCTGCATTTTTAAATATTATTAATAAAAAATATTATAATACTTTTTATATATATTTTATTAGAAGAAATAAAATATTTAATTATCGATTAGATAGATAGAATTAATAAAGAAAATTCCAATCAAGTGGTTACTAATAATTAAAGGGCCATTTCGGGAATGGCAACTTGGGCACATAATTAATTAAGGTATAAAACTAGATTTCAGCTGTCAAATTTATTTTTTACTCAAAAAAACTAGCAAGTCTATTTTGGCCGCAGCCAATCTGTTGGCGGGACCTCCTGAGCAAAGGAAAAAAAAAAAAAGAACGTATGCTTGGATACGGCCTACCAAACTTCTTTAGATTTTTTAAGACCATATTTGAGCACATGGAAAGGAGACTCATGGCCACCTAAATCTTAGTGATGGTTTAGTAGCAGGACGGTGGCCTTGGAAAACATGTGACTTGTAGTAGATAAACTTAGCTATTCACTGCAAAATATATAAATAGATCAAAAGATCGGAGCACAAGGTTCTTATGGTGTTCAAAGAGTCTCATAATTATCAACATAGATGGTAAATAACACAAATAAGGTGCCGCTTTGAGGGTGGTTCGTTGTGACTTGGTTCGTGTGCTATCATCCTCGTTTGCTATGTGGGTTAGGGTTTCAGTGGGGTTTTGCTGATTTTCAACGGGATTTTGCTGGTTTTCAGTGATGTCCGAAGGGGATCCTCGCCATTCGACCGGAGTCTCGGACTCTGAGGAGAAGGGTGACAGTGAGAGAACTTGGACGAAAGTGGTCCAAGGCTCAGCTCGAGCTCTGGGATGGTCAGCCTATAAGCTCTCTGAAATGGAGATTGAACAGTTAGAACAGAGCTTCTCGAAGATACTCGTGATGCCCGGATCGGTGCTAGACGACTCTCGCCGAAAATGGGAGGGAGTTGTAGTGACTTTCCGAAGCTTGGGACGGCATATTCCGGTACCTTGGGTGGTTAAGGAGGTCCGGCAATGGCTGAGCCTTGACTACGACCCAGAGGTGTTTCTACTTGGAGAAGACTACCTCGTTCTTCGATTGAGCTCAGAAGGTGACTGTGCTAGGGAGTTGGAAGAAGGCCCGTGGTTCATCGGAGGCTAGCTGATGGCATTTTCTGCTTGGGAGTTGGACTTTCTCTCGGGACGTAAGCTGGTCAACCAATCCGTCATGTGGATGCGACTCTCGGTGCTCCCGTTGGAGTACTGGGTTCCGTCTGCCATCTTGGTGGTGGCGGCCGAAGCCGGACACCCCCTCTCTATAGACAGCTTCACTGAAAAGATGAGGAAGACGGGATTTGCCAGAGTTCGAGTGGAGTTGGACGTGTCTAAGCCTATGCTACAAGGGATCAAAATTCAAGGACAACGATGGGTATTCTGGAAACAATATGTGTTGGAAATTGTGTCCCAAAGCCAATCATCTAGGCTGTAGACAGTTGTACTAATTTTGTACTTGTATATGAATTTTTTAATAAAAGTTATTCTTTTGGCTGTTCATCACATGTGCATTTTCTTGAAAAGAACTCTTGTATGATGAAGTCCTTAGAACTACATTATATTTGATATAGAGAGGATATATCAAGTAGTTCTTAAACTGGTTCACAACCAAATGATACATTGTTATAGGACGATAATGTATCAAGTGTAGGTTGTTGTATGTCATATTTGTTGGTTGTCCTCTTAACCAAGGAGTGTGGAGACACTGGTGTGACATGCAAGTGAAATGTATGACATCTCACTAAACGTGACCATCTACGGAGCTCCCTTCTGCCAAAGATTGCTCGCGAAGGGATATGGGTATATGAGTCCCTCAGACCTGAGGTCACCATGGTAGCTTGCAAGTAACTCATTGTACTTTGGTGCCGGACTACCTGGATTTCTAATCCAGTGATGGAAGGTTTCTGGGTGCAGTCAAGTACTTGTGGAGTGGTAGTAGATTGAGATGGAATTGACCCATCCAAATAGTTTGGAGTGAATGACTCGCCGTGTCTCAATTTAGCAAAATCTTGGCCAGGATAGTTCTTGTGAGGAGTCACAGAACTTGTAAAGTTGAGACATGATCTGGATGAACCAAATCAGGTCATCCTCAGCATTATGAGGTCAAACGGATGAATTATGCGATAACTATATGCCAGAGGTTCTTGAAAGTTGCTCTACAATCTTTGACATATCCAATCGTCGGGTATCATTGCTAGATAAGAACTTTGACTGGTGCTGGAAGTGTTCCAGTGCACCGGCTTAGTGTTTGAACCTATGGGGTCATACCATAGGAGTTTTCTATCTAATCTAAAAGCTAATCAATGATAAAGAATCGTTTGCTGTCGCTGGCGATCAATATGATTGACCTTGTGTCGACACTTGAGGGGTCGATACTTGGCTGTGACAAGAAATATTTTCGGAAGTTTTTTATGGACGAGCCAACTCGACCCCTGCTCGAACCGACTCGACCCCTGCTTGAGCTGACTTGACCCTTATGTTCTGGACGAGCCGACTCAACCTCTGCTTGAGCCGACTCGTTCTGTATTCTGGATGAGCCAACTCGACCCCTGTTCGAGCCGACTCATTCCTGCTGAAAGAACAGTCCGACTGTTCTATGTTTTGGACGAGCTGACTCAATCCCTGCTCGAGTTGACTCGTCTCTGCTCGACCAGAAAACCCTGAATAGATTTTCTGGAAAGCTTTTTGAGAAGGTTTTGACCTGGTTTGAATTTCGAATTCAACCTGTTTTGGCTCCAAACTTTCATGGAATGATTGTCATTCATTCCTAATGTAGTTAGAGCCAAATTGGTATGCCCTTGACCTTCTCCCCCATCACTCCTTCCTCTTTGTCCCTCTCATGGCTACCTCTATAAATAAAAGTTATTTTAGGGGCTATTGGTGGGTTGAAGAACTAGAAGAAAAAAGGGGTTTTGTGAGGACTTAGGATTGGGTGTAAGAATACCTAGCATTCAAGCTAGGTCTTGGAAAGAGAGAAAGTTGGGAAGGGTTCCACCTCTCCTCCTTGTCTTTCAAGAAGAAGAAGATCGGCCCGAAGGATCCCAAAGAGCTAGCACTCCGAGGGAGTTGATCAAAGTCGAGCCCCAGTGTGGATTACTTGTAGAGGCCAAACATGTGTGTGGCTTGAGCGCTTTATCCTTGTCCATAGTATTTTCAAAGGTACAACGGTAAGGTATTTTTATATCTTTGACTATTTTTTCTTGCTCTTGATGTATATTGCATGCTACATTATCTTACTAGATCCTGTTGCTGGCAGATTGGTAGATCGTTTTGATCAATCTACCAAGCCTTTTGCTACTCATTTTAAAATTATTTTAAAATACTTTCTTTCTGCCTAGCATGTTTTTCCTTCAAATGGTATCAGAGCACAAGGTTTTCTTCGTAATATTATAATGCTAGCATGCTTTAACATCATTGTTTTCTCTTAAATACTTGGATTGAGTGCTTCACCATGGCTGTCCGGTCATAGAAGAGAAGTAGGGCTGCAAGACCCTCTCTTCCTATTCAATAGGGTCTCCTATGACGTATAAGGGTGCCGCTTGTGATTGACTCATAAAAAAGAAAATAAGAGAAATATAGATTAAAAAATATTTTAATTTAATGTTATGATCATAAAATAAATTTAGATGAAATCTAAAAGTTTTGTTTTGATTGTGTTTTAATTTCTAACTTTGAATAGTTCAACTAAGATGCATGAAATTAAAGTCACCTTTTTCTGCCCACGTAGACGAGCCGACTCGAATCTTGCTCGAGCCTACTCGTTTATGCAGGCAGAATAGTCTATCTTTTCTAGTTCTAGATGAGCCGACTCGACCCCTGCTCGAGACGACTCGACCCCTGCTCGAGCCGACTCGACCCCTGCTCGAGTCGACTCATCTCTGTTAATAGATGAATCCGTCAGTTTTTGGTTCTGGACGAGCCGACTCACATTCTATATGAGTCGACTCGACCAGAAAGTCCTGAAAAAGTGAATTCAAATTTACTTGTAAAATTGTTTTACATTCTTAATTGAAACTATTTCGATTAATTAAGGCTATTGGACTTAATTGAGACTTAAGTTATATTGAATGACAAAAACTCTAGGAATATGATTCAAAGATTTTAAGTCATTTCAATAAGCCTTAAGGGTCATGGGTTAGCTTCTTTTGGGCCCTTAATTAGGTTAGACCTAAGTTTAGATACATTGGACTGGATAGAGAACTAATCTAATCAAATGTTGGTTAGGGTTTCTTCTCTATAGATCTCTCTAATAGTTAGATTGATTAGTCCATAGATCTAAATAGACCTTATTTGTAGCTCAGTGGTCAGCCCGAGTCTTTAAGCTAGTCTAATCGACTTTGATGAACCAATTGGTGTCTAAGTAAGTTTGGCAGTTTGATCATGATTCTTTGGGGCTACCTCTTACCTAGCCAACTCGGTTGGTGTCTAAGGCAAAACGGTTAATGGCAAAACCCAACCCATGATCTCACTTACCTGGCCAATATGGTCAATCAGAATTGATTGGATAGCTCATTGACTTATGTTAACCCATGTCACCCAAGGTTAATTAGTCCTGACTGATTTTAGGTGCCCATTGATCATTAGTTATGTGTAACCCTCCTTGATTGCTGATGTGGTCAGTGGGAGGCTGATCCATGTCTTCTCATCTCTTCTTCTGTCATATTAAAATTAAATTCTCTAAATTATTAGGTCCATAAAAGGACGAAGTTATAGGGATAACCAAGTTATAGCCTCCCATTAAGTGGGATGGTAATGGGTCCAATAGTTGGGTGTTCATCGACAGATCCAAGGATCGGTGTTCATCGGTCTATTGGAATTGCTATTCCTAATATGATGGCTTAGTGCGACTCTCTTAATGGTGGTCAGATGGGCCGGCCAAAGTCGGGCTTGACTATTCGTTAGCTAGAAGCATTGAGTTTTGTCATGTTAATGGTTGGACCTAATTGGGACCTTCAATAGGAGGCCCAAAGGCCGATTGAAGTGCACCTTGGGACAAAAACCTAAATACTAGATGTTACTTGGAGAAGTAATCGATTGAAAAACCTACCTTTAGATGTGTATGGATGGACTGGCCAAAGTTGAGCTTATGTGTTGTCTATTGGACTCTAGTACCCACTTAGGAATCAAAGTGATTCCTCGGATTTGAGGTAAAGGCTACCAGTCTGAACAAAATAGTGAGAGGGCCTTTAGACTAAAGTCCATGTATATAGGATAATAATTCATATACATTAATTAGCTTTGGTTTTCCTTTCATATGTCTTCCAACATGTCGCTCTTGTCTCTTCTCGATAACGAAAAGCTTAAGGGTCCCAACTTCAATAGCTGGTGTCGAAGACTCAAGATTGTCCTGGGGCATGAACGGATCTTGTATGTGATATCAGATCTGGTACCTAAAACCCCTGCTCCCAATGCTCAGGATTCAGTCAGAGATACTTATCAGAAGTGGCTCTCTGACAGGACCACTGTCCAATGCATAATATTGGCAACAATGAACGACAAGTTCAGTCACAAGTTCGAGGAAGCCCAGCCAGAGAAAATCCGTCTAAGGTTGAAGGAGTCCTTTGGCACACCAGATGACGTTGAGAGGTACAGGGTCTCCTGTGCTATCTACAACACGTGGATGCCTGATGAACCCTCAGTCACTGATCATGTATTATACATGATCGAGATGATTGAGCGCCTGGGCAAGCTCGGATGCCACTTGCATGAACAGCTTGGAAAAGATACGATTCTGAATTCCTTGCCCTCTTCCTATCTAGACTTTCTCAATCATTATAGAATGAATAAGCCTGCAGTTAATTACCATGGTCTGTTAGGGTTGCTATAGACTTACGAGAAAGACCACCATCTGAACAAAGGGGTGGTAAATCTAGTGGGAGGATCTTCGGCAGGGCATCGTCCCTTTAAGAAAAGGAAAAAGAAAAATAAAAGAAAACAGGTGCAGAATGCTTCTGGGCCCAGTCAGGCCAAGAAGGAGAAGGCTGATAAGAGCCAAGCGAAGTGCGTCTTCTACAAGAAGTGGGGATATTGGAAGAGAAACTGTCCTCTTTACATTGCATCCATTGACCCGAACAGGTATAAGAAGAGGAAGCAACCAGAATGTGCTAGACAAGGAATTTATATGATAACACCTTGTAGTTTCTCTAAAAGTGATACTACTAACTGGGTATTGGATATTGGAAGTCCAATTTATATTTGCAATTATTTGCAGGGATTTCAAGTTAGTAGAAGATTCAAAGATGGCGAGAGATTCTTGAACGTGAGAAAAGGAAGCCAAGTTCTAGTCCTAGCGTTGGGAGTCCTCAAACTAGTTTTCAAGTCTTATATAATCATTTTGAATGAGTATCATTATTGTCTATCTTTTATTTTAAATGTCATTTTTGTAGGCCAATTGGCCATGTATGGTTATGAAGTATCAATAAAGAATGACATTTACAAAATCATTTGGAATGGTTCTGTTGTGATGAATGGATATATGAATGATGGCATTTATGTACTATCGCGACCTATTAGTGTAGTATACATGTCTAGCAAATGCCCTAGGATAGATAATGTCAGTGATATGTACCCATGACATTGTAGGCTAGGTTATATTAATAAGAGCAGGATAAACAGGTTGAACTGCAAGGGTCTCCTCGACTTTAGTGAAAGTGGTTCACTTCCAACCTATGAGTCTTATCTTCTTGGAAAGATGACAAATTCATCTTTTACTAGAAAAGGTGAACAAGCCAAAGAAACTCTAAGTCTGGTACATACTGATGTATGCAGACCCATAAATATTAGTGCTCGAGATGGATATAATTATTTCATTATATTTATAGACAACCTTTCAATGTACGGTTATCTCTTCTTGATGAGACATAAATCTGAGTCGTTTGAAATGTTCAAACGATATCGTAATGAAGTAGAAAAATAAATTGGAAGATGTATTAAAACCCTTCGATCAGATCGAGACGGTGAATATCTTTCTAAGAAGTTTCTGACATATCTCGAGGAGAATGGGATTCTCCCTCAATGGACACCTCCAGGGATACCTCAGTTAAATGGAGTGTCTGAAAAGAGGAATCGAACCCTGTTAGATATGGTTCGGTCCATGATGGGCTTTGCTTCTCTACTGCTATCCTTTTGGGGATATGCTCTGGAATCGGCCTGTTACCCTTTGAATAGGGCTCTGAGTAAATCCATTAGCAAAACCCCACATGAGATATGGACTGAAAGTAAGCCAACACTCTCGCACCTTCGGGTCTGGGGTTACCCGGCTTATGTAAAACATTTGGAAACGGACAAACTTGGACCTAGATCTGATCAGTGCCTCTAAGGGGTATTACTTCTACTTGGCTGAGGAACAAAAATTGTTCATCAATCTTAGAACTATTTTTTTGGAAAAGAAGTTCCTTGGTGAAGGAACTGTAGCTGCTAAGATTGAACTTAGTGAAGTTCATAAGTAGAAGAACCGACACACTTAAGGAACAACATAGAACCGGTTATGATTAGATCACACCTAGAGCCTACATAGGAACCATTAAGAAGATCCGGTAGGATACCGAGTCGACCGAACAGATACTACGGTTTCTTGGTCCGGGACGGTGAGCCCATTGAACTCGATAAAAATAATAAGGATCCGAAATGGCTAGGAGCCATGCAATCCGAAATGGAATCCATGAAAATCAATGATGTATGGATATTGGTTAATCCGCTTGAAGGGATAAAACCCATCAGGTGCAAATGAATTTTCAAAAGAAAGAGGAGTGCAGACAGACAGGTAGAGACCTATAAAGCCCGTTTGGTTGCCAAAGGATATCATCAACGTTATGGTATTGACTATGACGAGAAGTTCTCTCCTGTGGTAATGCTCAAGTCCAATCGAATCATGCTTATTTTAGTGGCACACTTTTACTATGAAATCTGGCAAATGGATATTCGAACAGCTTTCCTGAATAGTGAGCTAGAAGAGGAGGTATATATGATACAACCTGAAGGGTTCACATCCACGGATGAGTCAAAGGTGTGCAAGCTTCAAAAGTCCATCTATGGACTGAAGCAAGCATCAAGGAGTTAGAACATGTGATTTGATAAGTGTATCAAGTCGTATAGCTTCGTTAGGAATGAAGAAGAACCTTACATTTACAAATGGGTTAATGGTTCCATAATTGTATTCCTTGTGTTATATGTGGATGACATTCTCTTAATCGGGATGACATCCCAGCACTGTAAGGAATAAAGGTCTGGTTGTCATCTCAGTTCTCTATGAAGGACTTGGGTGAAGCCTCTTACATGCTAGGTATGAAGATCTATAGAGATAGGTCTAAGAGGCTTCTGGGACTATCCCAGTCTACGTACATCGATACTGTGTTAAAGCGGTTCAGCATGAAAAATCTCAAGAAAGGCTATCTCCTGATAGACTCTGGAATTGCTCTCTCCAAAAAGGATTGTGCGACAACATCGGAGGAGAGAGCGTATGAGTAGAATCCCATATGCCTCGGTAGTGGGATCTATCATATATGCCATGACATATACTAGACCGGATGTGGTATACTCACTACACATAGTAAACAGATACCAGTCTGACCCAGGTGAAGCTCATTAGAAGGTAGTAAAAACCATCCTTAAGTATTTGAGAAATACTAAGGACCAATGGTTGATTTATGGAGAACCTGACTTAAAACTTGTGGGTTATACTGACTCCAGTTTCTAGTCAAATAAGGATGATAGCAAGAGTGTGTCAGGAATTATCTTTACCCTAAATGGGAAAGCGATCTGCTGGAAAAGTTCCAAGTAACCTACTATGGCAGACTCAGTATGCGAAACAGAATATATTGTAGCATCAGATACAGCGAAGAAAGCTATGTGGTTGTAGAAATTCCTTAGCGAGCTGGGAGTGGCACCTTTCCTAGATGGTCCTATTTCGATGTATTGTGATAGCATTGGAGCCATTGCTCAAGCTAAAGAGCCGAAGTCTTATCACCGTACAAAGCATATTATGCGACGCTATCACCTTGTACGAGAGATCATGGAATGAGGTGGCATTGACCTTCAGAAGATCGATGGAAAGGAAAACCTGGCTGACCCCTTCACTAAAGCCGTTCGATTTCAAGAGTTCGACACTTGTAAATAAAAAATGGGAATAAGATTCTGTATCGATTGGCTTTAGTCCAAGTGGGAGTTGTTGGAAATTGTGTCCTAAAGCCAATCGTATAGGCTGTAGGTGGTTGTGCTAATTTTGTACTTATATATGATTTTTTTAATAAAAGTTATTCTTTTGGTTGTTCATCACATGTGCATTTTCCTGAGAAGAACTCTTGTGTGATGGAGTCCTTAGAACTACATTATATTTAATATAGAGAGGATATATCAAGTAGTTCTTAAACTAGTTCACAACCAAATGATACATTGTTATAGGATGACAATGTATCTAGTGTAGGTTGTTGTATATCATATTTGTTGATTGTCCTCTTAACTAAGGAGTGTGGAGACACTGGTATGACATGCAAGTGAAATGTGTGACATCTCACTGAACATGACCATCTACGGAGCTCCCTTCTACCAAAGGATTGCTCGCGAAGGAATATGGGTATATATGTCTCTCAGACCTCAGGTCACCATGGCAGCTTGCAAGCAACTCACTGTACTTTAGTACTGGACTACCTGGATTTCTAATCCAGTGATGGAAGGTTTTTGAATGCAGTCAAGTACTTATGGAGCGGTGGTGGATCAAGATGGAATTGACCCCTCCAAATAGTTTGGAGTGAATGACTTGTCATATCTCAATTTAGCAAAACCTTGGCCAGGATAGTTCTTGTGAGGAGTCAGAGAACTTGTAAAGTTGAGACATGATCTGGATGAACCAAATTAGGGTTGGCAGTCAAATCCTAGGTCATCCTGAGAATTATGAGGTCAAAGAGATGAATTATGCGATAACCATATTCCAGAGGTTCTTAAAAGTTTCTCTGCAATCTTCGACCTATCCGAACGTCGGGTATCATTGCTAAATGAAGACTTTGACTAGTACTAGAAGTGTTTCAGTGCTACCGGCTTAGTGTTTGAACCTATGGGATCACACACTATAGAGATTTTCTATCTGATCTAAAGGCTGATCGACGATTAAGAATCGTTTGCTATCACTGGCGATCAATATGATTGACCATGTGTCGACACTTGAGGGCCGACACTTGGCTGTGATAAGAAGCATTTTTGGAAGTCTTTTCTGGATGAGCCAACTTGACCTCTGCTCGAGCAGACTCGTTCTGTATTCTGAACGAGCCAACTCGACCCCTGCTCGAGCTGACTCGTTCCTATTGAAAGAATAGTCCAACTGTTCTGTGTTCTGGACGAGCCGACTCAATTCCTGCTCGAGTCGACTCATCTCTGCTCTACCAGAAAACCTTGAACAGATTTTCTGGAAAGCTTTTTGAGAAGGTTTCGACCTGGTTTGAATTTCAAATTCAAGCTATTTTGGTTCCAAACTTTCATGAAATGATTGTCATTCCTTCCTAATGTACTTAGAGCCAAATTGGTATGCCCTTGACCTTCTCCCCCAATCACTCCTCCTTCCTCTTTCTCCCTCTCATGGCTGCCTCTATAAATAAAGGTTGTTTTAAGAGCTGGTGGTGGGTTGAAGAACTAGAAGAGAAAGGGATTTTGTGAGGACTTGGGATTGGGTATGAGAAGTTTTGTGAGGACTTGGGATTGGGTGTGAAAATACCTAGCATTTAAGCTAGGTCTTGGAAAGAAAGAAAGTGGGGAACGGTTCCACCTCTCCTCCTTGTCTTCCAAAAAGAAGAAGATTGGCCCGAAGGATCCCAAGAAGCTAGCACTCCGAGGGAGTTGATCAGAGTCAAGCGCCGGTGTGGATTACCTGTAGAGGCCAGACACGTATGTGGCTTGAGTACTTTACCATTTTCCATAGCATTTTCAAAGGTATAACAGTAAGGTACTTTTATATCTTTGACTATTTTTATTGCTCTTGATGTATATTGCATGCTGCATTATCTTACTAGATCCTGTTGCTGGCAGATTAGTAGATCATTTTGATCGATCTACCAAGCCTTCTGCTGTTCATTTTAAAATTATTTTAAAATACTTTTTTCTGCCTAGCATATTTTCCCTTCAATATGTGTATGAGAATCTCCCATCGGTGTGATTTCACTGTGGAAGGATTGGTCATCTGGCGGAGGGCTATCGATTCCTTGATGAAGCTTCATAGACCAAAGCCGAAGGTGCAGGGCTATGTCCTGAGAACCTGGTGGTCGAAGAAGGAGAGGAAGCTGTTCCGAAATAGGGTTTGGAGGGTTCGCAGGAGGGCCTGTCGGTTGGGGTAGGGAGTCTTCGGTTTGGCCCGTGGTTGGTTACCTTGAGGAGTCGTCAACCTCGACCGACGGGAGCCTCTGTGATGGGAAGGCAGGAGCCAGAAAGGGGTAACAATCCTATGCCTTCTTCTGGCCCCTCTTCCTCATCCCTGCCTCGGTCATCTTCGGCTCCCTTATCTTCCTCTCCGATCTCGCCACCTAACTTTGACGGGTGGCAAAAGCCTAAAAAAATGGCCCATCGCTGCTCGCCGGAAGCAGGATCTACTGATCTATCCGACAATCGCGAAGTGAAGCAAGGGCGACAGGGATCTTCGGGCCACTCTCGAAATGCATGGAATTAGTCCCGGTTGAAACCTGTCCAAGGGATTTGGCGATGGTGGAGTACGGGATGGTATCCTTGAAGCGGAGTCACAGTCCCTCCGGGTCCTCTTCGCCTCCATCTCTGAAGACGGTGGCCACCTCGTCAACTCAGGTTAGCACCCCGAATCCTTGTATGTTGGGGGATAAGGGGAGGAAGAAAATCAATGAGGGGATCTCACTACTACATTCCAAGGCTTCACCTGAAGCTGTCTTCAGTTGTGGGCAAATCAAGGGAGCAGAGGAGGGGGTCACAAGGGTGGGGGGGAAGATAGGGGAGGGTAGGCTGGAGCTATTAATGTTGTTGGTGGAGGGCTTGTCAAGGCTCCTGCTTTGATAGGGGTGTTGGAGGTAGGAGGGGTTGCTGGGGCCTCTAGGGTCTCTGATGTGGTGGGGCTCTTGGGAGTGTTAGGGTGGTTAGGGGTCTAGAGGGCAGGGGAGCTTCTGGGTCGGAGGGGTCTCCTTGGGGCTCAGGGGTTATGGGGAGTTCCTTGGGGTTCTCAGGGGCGACAGGGGTTTTTTGGAGGGCTCGGGAGGGAGCTTGTGAGCCTGTTGCTGAGGGTGGTTTTGGCTTCTCTGGGGTTTTTGTTAGCTCTGGGAAAAGTTTGGTTGATGGAAGGTTGTCTGCTGGTGTTAGGAAGGTGGGGGACATAAGGTCTTAAGTGCCTGGGGCCTCACTCGGGCATGTGGCTATCTGTGAGAAACTGAAGGGCATTTTGGACTCTGTGGGAGGGCTCTCTGCTGGACTAGGTATTCGGGAAGGTGCTGGGGAGTCAGAGGGGCAAGTCTCTGTTGATGTTGGGAGGAAGTCAACTGGGTGTATGGGGTCAGGGGTTGAGCCTGGACCGGGGTCGGGCTCGGCTTAGGTCTATGTTTGTTATAAAAATTCTTATTTGGAATGTAAGGGGGGCTAGTAAACACTCCTTTTCTTCTGCTTACGGTAGGTTTTTGCAGTTAAATCATCCCTAGATCTGTGTTCTTCTGGAAACTAGGCTATCAAGGCCAAGTCTGGAGCGTATGTGGCACCGTGTTCCCCGGGGTTGGGGTTTTTTTTCTATGGAGTTGGGCCTGGCAGGTGGAATTATTGTCATGTGGGACCTGGGTGCGGCCACTGTCAATGTTTTCCATCGATCTTCTCTGTTGATTGCTGTTGTCGTTTCGGAACCCAACCGCCCTACGTGGCTTTTATACGACATGTATGCTAGTACGTCGTATAGGGAGCGTAGGGTGGTCTGGGAAAAGGCTTCGACTCTAATTAATCAGGGGGTGCCCACTATTGTTGCCGGGGATTTTAATTCAGTGGATCGGGCTGAGGACAAGCATGGGGGCAGACCCTTTTCAGAGGATTTGGCTCCAAGGAATTTGGTCAATTTATTCATAATAATGGTCTGGTGGATATGGGTTATGTGGGCCCTCGCTACACCTGGTGTAATAATAGGTCGGGTAATGCCAGAGTATGGGAGAGGCTTAACAGATGCTATGATACTTCATTGTGGCTCTTTTTGCACTCGGAGCATTCTGTTCGTCATCTTAGCCGTATTGCCTCTGACCATTGCCATGTTCTTCTTACTATTGCAAACCCTATCCAGAGAGCCACGCCTTTCAGATTTGAGAAATTCTAGCTTTCTTACCTGAGAGCCAGAGAGATTATTAGGGAGGTGTGGAGGATTCCAATTCGAGGCGATGCAACTTATCGCATTTCTCGTAGGCTGGATTTGCTCAGGAGGTGTTTGCTCAGATGGAATAGAGTCGAAGTTGGCAATATCATGGCCAAGATCAAGTCAGTTGAGAGCACCATCAATGCCTTGCAAGTCAAGGAGGACAGGTTGGGGTGCTTATCCCAAGAGGATATGGAGGTACTCCAGTCCTATCTATCTTTGCATCACTCTCTGTTACATAATCAGGAGGTGATCTAGATACAAAAATCCAGAGTGCAGTGGCTGAGGGAGGGTGACAGGAACACCAGTTTCTTTCATCAAGCTACTGTTATCCGGAGACACAGAAATACAATTCGTGCTCTATTTTTCATGGATGGGGATTGCCTCGAGGATCATGATGCCATTACCAGGGAGATTCTGTTGTACTTTTCTTCTAGGTGGACGGCTCCTAGCCGCCTCTCTTATTCTAACTCATCTTATCCTGCAATGGTTTCTATTTCAGCTATGCAAAACTCCATGCTCCTTATGCTTCTGAGGAGGAGGTTAAGTCTGCTCTTTGGTCGCTGGGGGAGGATAAAGCCCCGTGATCAGACAACTTTCCTTCGTTCTTTTTCAAGTCTCACTGGGATATTCTCCGCACTGACATTGTCTCTGCTGTCCAATTATTTATTCTCTCTGGTACAATGCCTGAAGATTGGAAGCATACTTATGTCATCCTTATTCCCAAGCACTCTGATGCTTCTCAGCCCAGCCACTTTCACCCTATCAGCTTATGCAATACTCTCTACAAAGTCCGTGTTAGACTTCTGGCCAACATAATGAAATATATTCTTCCCCAGCTGATAAGCCGGGAGCAGGGCACTTTCATTGGAGGCCGGAGTATATCTGATATTATTCTTGTCGCCCAGGAATTCATGTATGATTTTCGTCGGGCTCCTCAACGCCGCGATCGAATGGCGATCAAGCTAGATATGGAAAGGCCCTATGACTGCATCAATTGGGACTTTCTACTCTTAGCCATGGAAGATTTTGGTTGTCACCAATCCTGAATTTCGAAGGTCATGTCATGTATTATCTGGCCTTCTTCTCTATTCTGATTAATGGCTCTCCTACGCAGTATTTTCACTTTACAGTTGGTCTCTATCAAGGTTGCCCTCTCTCTCCATATCTCTTCATTATTTGTGCTGACTTCCTTTCGAGAGCGTTGCGTGTAGCAGTGCAGGATTTGGTGATCCAGCCATATATTCCTGCTCTTGCTGCTTGCATGTTTGCAGATGATTGCTTGCTCCTTGGTCGGGTCTCGACCGAACTTGCATCTTTTGTTTGCAGATGATTGCTTGCTCGGTCGGGTCTCGATTGTTTGTGCTCTGGGTTTTCAGAGAGTGATGGAGGAGTATTGTTTGGCTTCGGGTCAGAGAGTAAACCTTATTAAATCAGGTATATACTTCAGCCCAAAGACTCCAGCCAGGCTTCGTCACTGAATCAGGGAAACTCTTGGTATTGAGGAGTGTGTTGGCCCGCTCTATTATTTGGGTGTTCCTATATCTGGCTCTAGACTGAGCAAGACAGATTGTGCTCTGCTGGTGATAGCTGTCTGGGAGAGGATTAAGGGCTGGTAAGGTAGATCCCTCTCTTTTATGGGACAAATCATCCTTATCCGTTCGGTTCTCACTTCTCTTCCCATTTATCTTCTGTCTAATTCAATCATCCCGAAGACTATTATCCTCTCCTTGGAGCAGATGATCTGTGCTTTCCTCTGGGACTCATCCTCGGCTCGGAGGAGGATTCATTTGTTGATTATTGAGGGAGAATCTGCGACTGTGGTTTCCTGGATCAGACAGTCACGGCGAGCTCCATCGGCACACCCTATCATCCGGGACATTGGCATACTACTGCGGGATTGTGCCTTTTGTAAGGTTCGCCATATTTATAGGAAGGCTAACTCGGCTGCTGACTGGGTAGCCTCCTATGTTGCTTTTCATACTGCTTATGTTATTTGGTCGGATTGGCACATAGCTCTGTACAGCTTAGGGATATCTTACTGTCCGACTATCTAGACTGTATTCATTCTCGTTTCTTGCAATGAATGCACCACCTTATCAAAAAAAAAAAGAGTCCCATACTTTATTAGATCACGGTGGCTAGCTTAAGCTCGGATGGTTACGATCCAAATTTAAAATTATTATTTTGATTTTCTATGAAATGTGTTATATATATCTATACGGTTTAATTTAATTTATGAGTTGTTGTCATTATCTAATAATAAAGGGCAATTTTGTTATTATTTTATAATCAGTTGCTTGGTATCGATTGTTGGAACTGCCATCTTGCGGTTACAAGAGAATGGTCCCAACCTTCCGCAGAAGTGGTTTTAAGTATTTTTAAATAGGGATTATTCATCAATCCTAATACTGTGAAGAAACTATAAGAATGTTGAAGATCTTTCTCAAATTAAATACATAAATATCAGATATATTTTATACAAAAATATAATTAATTAATTAATATTTTTATATATAATAAGTTATGGAGATTTTAGGTAATAATTCTATCAAAATGAAATGCACTGCTTTCCTACTCACCTCGACATTTGGAGAAGGGAATACCTAAAGATATATCAATTAAAATACTACAACAATGACATGATAGTCCTATTTCAATATATTGGACAGTATCTTATTCCGATATCATGTGAAATGTAATGCAAGAATCCGGATTTTTTTTTTTTTTTTTTTTTTTAGAAGAAAGAGAACCTGAATCTTTATTACAGTCCCTTCGAAGCAGGAACAAGTCCCGCCACCTGCCAACGAAGTTTTTGTGCCAACTTCGTAGATTATGATCTTGGTTTGATGTGTTAAAATTGTTTGTTCATGGATGCCAAAAGGTGCGCTTCGTCTTATATTTTTATATTCTATATTTTGTTTTACATATATGGAATGATTTCATGCTTGGGAACCATTTTTGTGTAGTCCTACATTTCTTAATTGTTTTTTAATTTTATTATTATTATTATTATTTTTTTAGTTGGTGAGTAAGATGTCGTTTCCGTCGAAAAATTGGTCATCTTGATTTGTTTAGGATGTTGCTTTTGAATTTTTTTTTTTTTTTTTTTTTTCCGACCGGGTATATGACATGAGCTTAATCCATATTTGAATCGAGCTAAAGATTGAGCTTGTTATTACCATTGCTTTAAATAATAATAAGTTAAAAATTGATAGATTTTTTCTTTGAATGTCATTCCTTCCTCGATAGAATTTATGATGGATATATTTTTTTTTTTTTGTTCAGAATTCTTTTTGATTTGGACTTCATCTCGGAGAACTCCAATATTCTTTGATCCAGATTCTTTTACGTTGTTTCCCTTTAGAAAAAGTATAGGGCCTTCATTCTATGAAACCCCCCTAAGTCCCGATTACTTTCTGTTTATCATAACTCTTTGGTCCCACTTTCTTGGTCTCCAATCTATTTGTACTATGGTTGTCAAAAGCATATATTATTTTGTTCTTCATCACTTGAAGAAGTATTTTTCTCTTGATCGATTATCATAATTGAGAAAATATTGATCCATCTCTCAGATTATCATTTTTTGATTCGTAGTCAAGACCAAAAAAAGTATTATCCATTTGTTTTATTATTGTAATTTATTTATGCTATTTTTATAATTATTTTAGAATCCTTTTATTTAGATATTTATATCATCTTTGTACATGTTGCCGTCCTCACCGTCGTAGCCTGTAGCTTCGATGTGGGGTCGGACGTCAGTCCCGTCTTTCTCGAATCCTTTTATTTTTTATTTTTTATTATTTTGAAATCGCAGGTTGAACCTGCGATTTCACTTATTCTTTTTTTTTTTTTGGAACGTCGTACATCTAAATCCGTAAATATATTTCGACTGGCATTAATTCAGGAAATAAAATTTTAAAAAATGTTATTTTACAAAAAAAAAACCCGTAGAAGATCATATAGGATGGGCTTTATTATATATCATATTTTTCTTTTCATCAATATTAGAAAATAAGTATAAAAAATAAATAATATTTTTACTAACGAAGTTATAATTTTATAATTATAATATTCCCTTTCTTCCTAGTTTTTAATATATATTTTTTACTGATGCATATTATGTATCAGTAAGCCCTCTAATATATATCATTTAATTATATACTATATATTAGTGAGCGTCATATTTTACAAACTTTGTATTGATTTATCTAAAAGCATGTATTAAGATATTAGATGAATATTTTGCTAGATATATATCAACTAGCTATGGACTATATATTAATAAATACTATATTCAGAAAATTATATATTACTTTATCTGTAGATATGTATTGGATTGCGATCATGTGTGTATCTAAAAAATTACAGTATATTTGATAAACATTTTAGATACACACGTAGTAACAATTCAATACATACCTATAGATAAATTAATACATAGTTTTCTAAATATAGTATATACCAATATACAGTTTATGACCAATTGATATATACTTAATGGCTTATCGATATATATTGTAAATTTTTTTTTATATATATCTAGTAATGATCTAATATATATCTATAAATAAAATAATACATAATTTTTTAAAATATATTATTTATCAATACATAGTATATGACTAATTAATATATATTTAATGACTTATCGATATATACTATAAATTTTTTTAACATGTACATAATAGTGATCAAATATATACTTACAGATAAATTAATACATAATTTTTTAAATATAATATTAATCAATATATAGTATTTAATCAATTGATATATACTTAATGATTTATCGATATATACTATATGTGATTAGTTGATACATATCTAATACAATATTTATTTGGCATCTCAATATATATTTTTATATAAATTGATGTATAGCCTATAAAATTTAATACTTATCAAAATACAGTATCAAATGATATATACTAAATAATTATTAATATATACTATATATTAATAAAAAAATTAATTAAAAATAAAAAATATCATGATTATAAAAATATAATTTTATTAAAAATTATATTTATTTTTTTAAAATTAATAAAAAAAATAAGATACGATAAATAATGAGATCTGTTGCGTATGATATTTTATAGTTTTGTCCCATATGATTTCTGTTCCCCTGCCTCGGCCTAAGAAAGAACATCCGGTTGGTGGATGGGTCCAAATAGGCTGCTTCAATGTCACATCTTATTAATTGCAGCTGTCCCGTGCTGACTCCATGCCTCATTAACACTTACTTGCCACGGCCATAAAGAATGATCACGCCATCCAAAGACTAAGGGGCTTGGCTTCGAAGATGAACCACAGCACCATCATATCATCCAAGATTTAAATAGGGAAGAATAATTGCATCCCATCATTCATTTTCGGTTGAAATGTACGGTGGATTTCTCCTTTAGTGATAAAAATGAATCCGAATCGATTCGAATTATTAATAATTTTAATTTAATTTAATTTTTTGATCAAATCTTAATATTATATTTAAATTTAATCTATCAGAAAATCAAATCAGTTCGGATCGAATTTACTGTCAAAATTTTTGACTCCATGGACAGGGACGGATGACGTCAATTTTTCTAAAAAAATAAAAATAAATAAATAATATTAATAAATAATTTAAATTAATTTAAATATTTTTTTATAAATATTATTTAAATTATATTTATTTTATTTTATAAGATTAAATTTATTAATAATAAAATTTATCATAAAATTTTCAGCTATCTCATTATCGATATAAGTGACTAAATAATCGATAAAAAAATCGCCTTCTATCTTATTGCATAATCAGTTTTGGCGATCTTCATTTTTAAAAATATTTTCTCTACGATAGTAGTTGAAACCGGAAGAGTAATAAGCGTTACGCACTCATAGAGGATATGCGCGCACCGACCACAGTAATGGCAGTGTTGTGCCGAGTACCGTTGGTACTGCACAGCGGGATGTGACATTCATCGAGCGACGATGCCAAAGATGATGGGATGTAAGTGCAGTAGTATTGGTGGGAGCCTGAGGCATGACGGGCACCCACTTGTCCGTGCCCTCCAAGATCCGATTATGCTACGCGATGGATCCGGTCGCTAAGACGGTGCGCGGCTTCACCGCACGCAGTGTTCGTCAGTGCGACGAGGCTGACGAAGGCTACCAAGATGGTAGTTATAGGCCAATGCATCGATGGTATCTGGCCTTATGCATGGACAACCGCCTGGTCTCCTCGTGGGAGTATTCTCGTCGATCGCATCACATGACAAGTCCGGCCGCCATTTTATCCATCAGTATGGTATGGAATGGTGCTGACTGTGTGCAATGACTTCGACCATGACGAATTTTGGAGACATGCAGTGGTCGAGTAACCAAAAAAAATTATCTTCTTCTAAAAAATTATGGAAAAAAAATTAATAAAAATAAAAAATAAAATCGGTAGTAATCCAACTTTCAAGTAAAAAAAACTTATTTATAGTATTTATTTTATTTAAAAAAAATTTAAGATTCTTCAAGTTATATTTAATATTTCCAAGTTTAGAATGGCCAAATATATATATATATATATATTTAAAAGTTTACATAAAATCTTAATTTATAAAAAATTTAAAAAAATTAGGGGGGCCAAGGGGCCTCCTTGTTCTCGATGGTTCATCCTTGTATATCTTTAAAAATTTATAAAAAATCTTAACTTATAAAAAAAAAATTTAAAAAAAATAAGGGGGGCCAAGGCCCCCCTTACCCCCCCCCACCCCCGGCTATCCGCCACTGTCCACGGATCATTCGGATTGAATCGGATAACTCATTTCTAATCTAAAAAAATTAGATCCAGATATGATCTAGATCAAATATAAATAATTATATTTTAATTATTACATAACCAACTATTATTAACTATAAAATAAATAATATATAATATTATTTTTAAAATAAATCAAGATATAAAAATAATTATTTTTTTAATTTTTATGTTAAAAATAAGTTCCATACAAATTTTAAATTAAAATTTAAAAGTTCAGATAGATTTGATCCTAACAATACTAGTAAGTTTGGATCATGTCTAAATTTAGTAAATCAAGATCCGATCCGAAAAATGGAATGGACCTCATCTTGAAATCCGACATGAATCCACGGGTCCTTAAAAATGGATTAAATCGGATCTAAACAGATCATGTTGGATTAGATCACCGGTCAATCCAATCCATTTGTAGTCTTATTTTCCCTCCATTTTATTTTTTTTTTAATTTTTTATTTCATTACTAGAAATGCAAGTTGGGCTAGGTTAAGCTGAAACAAAAAAAATCCATCCAAGCTATGTAATTCTTCATTGGATTAAGTCTATAGATTTATCAAATGAACCGGGCTTTGGTCGGCAAATACCAACTTGAATTGAAGTTGGATTGAGTTCAGGATGATGGCTCGAGAAACCCAACCTAACCTGTACCTGATCCAGTTATGATGCATTTTTCGTCCTAACCCAACCCAGGCGCTGAACTTGGCACAAAATTCCTATCCAACCCCACCCAACCAAAAGATGGCCCGTATATGACTTTGGACATCTTGGACTAATCTCCTGGACCTGGTTTTTTTTTTTTTTTTTTGATAAGTTGGATGCATCAACTAATAGACCTGGTGTAAACACATCCAAAAAAGTCAAAAAAAATATAATCTCGAAACTTCAAAGGAGAGTCCTCCAATCCTATCCACAATACTTGTCCAGAGTAAACAGCAACAAAGAAAGCCACCCAATTTCTTGGACCCGGTGCTTTACCTTCTTGTTCTTTGGTATCTCATCCACAATTGTCCTTATCATGGAAGAATTTCTTTTATACCCAATGCAAGAGGATGGCTTAGTAGTCGAAAGCATCGCCAAACTTACACCAAGATCAAAACATACGGAATCTTGCATCAAGGACCACCTTGAAAAGCTAGATATTTCTAGGTAATGGATAGCGAAGTAATACCATGAAAAAAAAAAAAAAGAAGAAAGGAACCTCCATCAAAGAGTAAAGTAGAATATAAAATTATAAGCTCTTAAGTAGTACAAAGAGAATGTCATCATTAACCGTATGCCCGTGAAAAAAAAAAAGAGCCAATGACTCATGGTGGCTCGGTTAAGAGAATTTATTGGAACCATGATAATAAAAATGAGTCTCTACAGGATAACCGTCATTACTTATACATCTAAATTTAGATGATCTATCGTTGACATAATATTTTGATACAAAAGAATTTATTTTCGGAATAGAAATATCAATTCTCGAAAAATAATTATTTATTCTTGTTATTTCAAATTTTTATTTGATTGGAAATTCGGAATAAAAATTTTATTTCAACATGACCGTTACAGTAGAGTCGAATACATAGAAATAAATTGATCTGAAATAAGATTTTAAAGTATCAAAGATTGATCAAAATAATTTATTCTAGATAGCCCATCTTGATCTCCGTAGTCATTCGAAAGAATAACTTGGACTAAGAACTTATCCGGACATAACCACCTAAGAAAATAAAGGTCTGACTTGGCAATTGACTTTTAGTCCGAATTCTTTCTTCCCTTGCGTGTCCTAATTTTCTCTCTTGCACGCTAATGGAGGAGTTAGCAGTATCACGCGGCATACATTGATGCTTCTACCACACCCATACTGTTAAACACAAACTTTCAAGCAAAATCATGCATCGTGCACGAAAGCTTTAGGTCTCACAACCAAGATAAACTTAATCCATCATAATATATTCATTCTATAAGGTTAATTAACTTGGGCGTTTCCTCTCATTATTATATTGTACAACATGTGCCTTTCAAAGAAAACCATGCGGAGTGTTTGGACCTATGCATCTGGACTTGTTTAAAAGCAAGTTCTGTTCGAAGCCTAAACAATAATTTGTTTGATGTCCATTTCTTCCTTGGAAGGAATAAAATAGCACGTATAGGTTCTTAGTTGCACTTGCTTGAAGGGTGCTAAAAGTCTTGCATATAATTTTGAACCTTGTAAGAATGTAAACTTTGTAAAATTACATGTAACTTCTATATCAATTTTGCATACTTCCAAGAAGAGGAAGAAGAATTACTTGAACCGGAATGGGAGATGGTTATGTTACGGTTCTAGGATAGATTAAAATGGTTCATGTCCTATTCCAGTTGCGGCCGAGTCCCCTGTATCTGAGAAGTAGATAGAGTCCTTTATATGCTTGGAAGTAATTAATGATTTTTCTCTTATTTACTTTTTTTTTTTTTTTTTTTTTTTGGGCTCATGATCAAAATTCTCCGATATTTCTTTTAGCTTTCATGTAATGATGATATCTAGAAGTTCATTTAAAAGATCAGATATAAAATATTATTTAATTTTTTAACCGGGTACAAAAGCATTCAGGATCTTTTAATATATAATTAATATACGACTAAATATACCTTTGTATATAAATTTACACACACACACGCGTAAGGTTATAATTTGATGGAAGAACTAAAAACATTGCCCGATCTGTTACCAAATCGGGTCTTGCGCCAGTAGTTTTTTTTTTTTTTTTTTTTTTGGTAAATTTTTTGATAGAAAGGCGATCAAATCTTCATATATTAAGAAAGCTTTACATGACATCGTCTTCAAAATAGAAGAAGTCCAAAAATATTTACCAATAAGAAAAGATATAAAAATTACCATAAAATATATATATATAACGATAGATTTCCAGACACTTGGCCCATCACCAGGTACGGTATGGAAAGAACCCTACTTTTTCTATGTATTAGAATCAGTATTAATCTGCGACGTTCCATAGGCCATCATATGTAAAGTATAAGTAGTTTCGGCGTTAGATGAAGCAGGACTCGGATAAATTCTCCTGACAATGATGTGATATTAAGAAGAAGTACATTGACGAATATAAAGATGAAACTTCGGTAATGAAGATAAAAGTATAGGTACTGGTAGTCTTTTGATAACCCTGATACCTCAACAACCCTGCAAAATCCTCCGGGTATATATGTACATATACCAGTCTTTATCTTCTTTTGATGCTCCAAATGAGATTTTGACGAGTCCATTAACAATGGCAGAGCTCTAACATCGGCCTAAAGATTCGACGCATCTATTTGGCACTTTTGCTCCCTAGAGTTGGCAGTTTAGGATCAAAAACAGTAGAGTTTTTGTTTGATTTTAGAGTCACGTACTGGGATGCGACGCATTTCCTAATTGGTAGGACCCGGGTGGATAAAATTTTTAAATTATGGTACGGCTCAATCTGGAGTCCTGGCGACACCATAATGAGAACGAAAAAGGGTGACAGGTGCATTGCTGGTGATTTTACTTTTATTCCATGCCTAATTTGGTAGGAAAGAAAGAATGCAGAACTATAGCTGCTTTCTCTTTTTTTTCTTTTTTTTTTTTTCCTTTTTTTTTTATTAACAAAAATAACGAGCTTTCTCGCAATCCCGGTCACGTATTCCAGGATAAATTTTTAATTTAATCAAGTCATTCACGAAATTATATATATATATTTATTTTTTTTATTAACAAAAATAATGAGCTCTCTCACAACTCCGGTCACGTATTCCAGGATAAAATTTTAATTTAATCAAATCATTCACGAATTTATATCTCGAATCCATGACCAAAAAAAAAGTAAGAATCATCACGGGATCATGTTTCGAACCCGTGACCGAAAAAAAGTGAGCTAAGACCACGGGCCCGTGACCGAAGAGAGGTGAGCTAAGCCCCTACCAACAGCCACAGGATCATGTCTCGAACCCGTGACCGAAGGGAGATGAGCTAAGCTCCTACCAACCGAGCTACCGTCTTAACGGTTTTTTTTTTTTTTAATGTATGTCTTAATGTTGCAATAAATAATTCAATAAAAGAATCTTGAGTGCAGAGCACTTTTTTTAAAAAATAATAATAAATTAGATGTATTAAATTAAATTAAATGTGCATATATAAATTCATAAAAATAAAAAAATAAAAATACCTAAAATTCGAACAGCTAAAGAGGTTCGCAAATTGATCTCGTATAATCAGCTATACAGGATACCATCCAATCAGTAGCATTGTTAGCTTCTTTAATTATAAACATGCGAAGCAATGATCGAGTGACGAGAACTCGACATCTTTTAACAGTCCTGAATATAAGATGAAAACTTCCATCAGCAAAATGTGGATCGGAAAGCTAATGGATCATGATCATAGAATCACCCTCTAAACAAATATACGAGACCCATCCCTAATATGTTAGTAGTATAGCTCAAACCTTCCCAGGTTGTACGTAATTCTATTAGTAGTACTGCCGTATTATAGGCTCTAACGCCACCTGCAGCAATGTAAGCATTACTAATATTTTTGATAACAAAAAATTCTTTGGTCACGTACATCATCATCAAAATTGATCTCAAGAAAGTAGAAGATTGTGGCTTCTATGAAAAAAATATGTATTTTATAAAGATACAAATACTTATAAAAGGAGAGCTATAGATTACTCCTGTTTTCAGAAAAACATATCACAACAAGCCAGGATATTGAAACCTTACCGATTCAAAATAGCCCTGCATGAAAGCAGAAACCATGCTAATTTCCATATAAATAAAACAACCTTGGGATGGACTTTTAATTTCCAAATCCAAGCAAAATTTTGATCTAATTGGGGTTTAGAATGTAAAGTTTGATAAAAGACAAATAACTTGATAAATAGGCTAGAAGAAAAATCCCAAACCAATTTGTCTCCAAAATCACCGCATGGTATAGGAATTGACATGATTCGATTCACCGAGTACTCTGAAAAGCTTTGAATAAGAAATATTTGATTCCATTTTCTTCCACCATTAATAAAAATATCTTTAATCATCATACCTTCTAAGACAATAATATCAACAAACGTTAATCAAGGTGCCGAAAGAAAAAGGCATCAACCATGAATCCTGGAGCACATTTATGGAAACATCATCCCCAACAAACAAGTTAACATTAGAATAAATAATCAGCGAGACAATCCGTGTATATATTGGATAAGCCACCAATAACCGAGAGCCATATTTAGCCTGCATAAAAGAATACTAGAATTTATCTTGCATCAACAAAAACCTCAGCATATTTAGCCATAAAAGCATCACTTTTAGTAAGCAATGAATGAATACTTAGACCACCATCGCACGAAGATTAGCAAATATTAAACCATATGAGATGCACCCTATGAGAATTATCAGTAGAGCCCTGAAAAAAACTCCATATAATACTTTTCAATTTCCATAGTACTTCCCGGGAAATGATAGCATGAGAAATTAAATAAACTAGAAATATAGATAGAATTGGCTTAATAAGAATAACTCTGCCCATCATTAAAAGAGCCCCCTGCTTCCAACCCTCCAACTGATTTCAAAATTACTGAATCAGGCCATTGCAATCAAATAAAGTAAGACTGTTACCAGACACAGGGTTTTATAAATATTTCAATATGCCATCAATTTCCTAATGTACAGGCCTATTCTTGAAGCGCTGCCTGGTGAAAGAATTCACTTTTGGATTGAATTTCAGCATAGACTTTTCAAAATTGACTCTCCGTGCAGATGCAACACTATAATTCTTCACAATATTTGATAAGACTTGTATCAGCCAAAATAGCCCTGATAAATAATATACAATCATTTGCAGATAAGATATGAGAAATAAAATAATATATTTGGTGAGGTGATACACTGCTAAAAAATGATTTGCAGTCATAATTTTTAACATTCTTGATAAAGCATTAGTAGAAATAATAAATAAATATGATGATATAGGACAACCTTGTCGTATATCAATAAAAGATTGAAATGACTCTGAAGGCATTCTATCAATCAAAATAGCAAAAGAAGGCGATTCAACACAACATCGAATCTAATTAATCCAAGCATCATGAAAACCAAATAATTATAGAGAAGAGAACGAAAAATCCTACTGGACTCTATCATATGCTCGTTTCATATCTAGTTTAAGCATCATAGAATTGTATTATACTAATACATGCTATAAATCAAATATAATCTCCTGAGCTATAAGAATATTATCGGAAATACTTCTACATTTAATAAACGTATATTATCCCTGGCTTATTAATAAGTTTAACACAAGTTACATCCAATTAGCTATTAATTTAGCAATGATCTTATATACAGTAGTACATAAACTAATTGGTTGATAATGAGATGGAAGAGATGCATCTAGCCTCCTGGTATCAAGGTAATGAAAGCATGCTCCCATGACACAGGCATAGAATTAGTCACCGAGAATTGTTTCACAGCTAAACAAACATCTTTACAAATAATTGGCCAATAAAAATTGAAGAAGAAAGGAGGATGACCATTTATCCCCGGAGCTTTATCTTCTGACATAGATTGCATTGCAGATTCAATCTTAGCATCCGAAACCACTCTAATTAAGAAGCTCATTATCAGACTGATAAAATAGTAGAAGGTGGTGGAATAACAACATGATCCGTATTCTCTGCAGCCATCCTCCATCTAGTCCGAAAAAAAAATAAGCAACTCACTTCTAATAATAACTTCATCCTTGATATTGTTTCCATTAGCATCCTCAAGAAAATGAATCCTATTCTGTTCCTTCCTGAAAATCGTAGCTTGATAAAAAGAATTTCATATTCCTGTCACCTTTCTTTGGCCATTTAATTCTTTACTTTTATTTTACGTGACTTCTTATTGATGTGCTAATTAAAGAATGACGTTTAGATAGCTGGGATCAGAGAATGGTTAGATCCTCGCTAGACAAAACTCCCTCCACGCACACTCTTTCTCTTGCAACTTTAAAATAACTTTTTTTTTAAAAAAAATATCACCTACAACTGGTCTATTCCATAATTTCAATCTTCTTTTATGTGCTCCAACCTTTTCATCGTGCGGTACATATTGTCCCCCTAACAAGAGTCATCCGCACATCAAGCACAATATTTCAAGATTGGAAATAATACAACTCGAAATTTTCAAAGTAAAACAAAGATTTGCACGTATTTTCAATAATAGTTTTAATAAGATTCAGGCAATGATAAGAAATAATTCAAGATAGATAATATACCTGATAATTAGAAGAGCTCTGAATCTAATTTTTAGTAACAAAAACTCTATCAATTCTCTTCCACGTCCGAGCCGGTCCATTATAATTATCACATCATGCAAAATAGATATTAGAATAACCCGGATCAAATAGATTATTAGAGATGATAAATGATCAAAATTCTTTAATATCATTTTTTGCATAAAAAGATTACTTATCCATTTTTTTATAAATTTTTAATATAGTTAAAATCATCGACAATGATAGTAGATGGACGTTGATTAATACTTGCCGACACCTTTTTGATTATTAAAAAATAAATAAATTGAGTACAAAGCTTTTTTTATCTTAATGCTTTATATATATATATATAATATTGTTATCATGTTTTTTTTTTTTTTTATAGAACAAAAGGGTCCCGGCGTAGCGTCCCATTCTAGCCTCCAGCCCGCTAGGCCTTTGTTCGATACAGGCCACAAATTTTCGCGTACCTTCTACAGCTTCCGGAATTTATCCGAACCTGTGAGTACGTCAGCCTAGTTCCTCTACGATGTTGGAGTATCAGCCAGTTCATCCCCAGTCACGTGTATCCAAAAATTTTAAAATTGTAATCGAGTCATCCACGGAATCATTTTTCTAACTCGTGACCAGATAAGGGAGAGCCAAGCCTTTACCAACTGCACTACCAATAAAGATATATTGTTACCATGCTTGCTTGACCTAGAATCCACTTTTTGTTTTTTTTTTTTGGATTATTTAAAAAATTATGCGATGCTACGGCAGCCGTAATGGTTTTTTTTTATAATTATAATTTTACGAGACACAATCCATGAACGCGTGGATGGCATCAAATCATATCACCAAACTCATGATTTTATCGCATGTAAATTAATCTTAGAGTAAAAACCTGTCCAGATGAGCGGTTCTAAAAATTTATGAGATCCATGAATTAAAAATATAATAAAAAAATAGTTGGAGTAAGACTATAATTTTAAGCTAGATGTTGTAGTCGTGCGATACACCGAATATAACATTTTTGATATTTAATCATATTTAAAATTTATTTAATAAAATTTACTATTTATTAAATTTATTATTCTAAATTTATTAAAAATTTATTTTAAAATTTTGATGTTTGAATTTTTTTTAAAAAATTAAATTAGATTTCTTTGTTTTTATAGATACGATAGATTACATCAAAGATGTAATTTTTTAATATAAAAAAATTATGAAAACTTGATACTCGATGATCCTTGAATTCAGATAATACTATTTTAATTAGGTATAATAGATAATTAAGTATTTTTAGAGTGGATTAGCTTGAATTGTATAGGAAAAAAAAAATCTATAAGATTTTTGCTGGTCGGCTATTAAAATTTTTGAGTATTTGAAATTGCAAGCCTAGTCTTGATTGTTTTTTTCTAATTATATTAGTCCAATCCAAAAATGGTGTGAAATTTTGAATCATTTATCTGATCCTAAAAGTCAATATACCCGTGACAGTATAAGATTGTTAGGACCACATTCACCGATCACATGTTAAGCACCTTGCACAAGCAAAGGCATCTATTTGACCACTACTTTAAAAAGAAAAGAAAAAAAAAAATCAGTTAACAGTCGACGTGGCACAGCAGATTCTCGCATCGAACCGATAAACGAGGGGAATTAAAAATATTATTCAAATCTTAATTCCTGCTACGTGGACCTCATTTGAGCCACTCACCCTCCCATCCTGCTAATTTCACTCCCCTTTATCCTTCTAATTTCACTCCCTTTATCTCAATTTTCCGTACCATAGCCGTCGGCCGGGTATGGGACAAAGATGGCCGTTGGATACCATAAATTAAATGCCCCCCGCCAACCGCTCCCCATCGAGGCGTTTCAATTCCCAAAGTTGTTTGACCTTTTCATCCAAGAATTCACCACGGAAACAAAAGAAAGCAAGTCTCATCAACTGTGGCGCTGGAAGTGCTACAAAAAAAAAAACAATGGCGCTGGAAGGCCAGATGATGCTGCATTGACGGTCATGATATCGCCGCTCTCGAGTGCTGCTGCTGTTTGTTTTATTTTTATAAAAAAAAAAAATATTTTTTTTTATGAAACAGTATATTTATTGTACAAAATGAGGGAATACAATTAAAAAATCAGATAAAATAATATTCCTGAACCGTACGGGAAAGGTCTACCACTTCGATCATAATATCGGGACCGAATAATAAGCAACATGAGAGGTAACCCAGTCTGCAACTGAGTTAGCCTCCCGAAATACATGATAGATTTGAACAGACACACAACCCTGTAGAAGAAGAGCAATGTCTCGAATAATAGGATGGGCATAAGGAGTCTTCAAGGCATGACGCATCCAAGAAATGACCGTCAGCGACTTTCCCTGGATGATGAGATGGTCCAGATGGAGGACGCAGCGAGCATATCTGATGCCGGTCCATGCAACACACAATTCCATTGCAAGGACGGAGGAGTCAAACAAAGGGGTCCCACCAGCAGCCAGGAAACCCAATCTGAAATCCCGGATGACAAAACCCACACCTCCCAACCTGCGGCGAAGACTTCTATCAAAATTGAATTTGAAGAAAGGAGGGGGTTTCCAAGAGATGAAATGAGTAGAGGGCGCTCGAGAAGCAAGACGGGAATCCCTGATCTCCAAATGTCTGTCAGTCGATCTGTGGAACTCAACAACCGCATCAGTAGCTCGGTGGATAAGAAGCCAAGGAGAGCATCTGATCGAGCTGAAGACAAAGTCATTCTTGGACAGCCAGATATAATAGGCAATATAAGCCAGGAGGGCAGGAACAAGGATGATAGCAGTCGATCACAGAATCCGAACGAAGGAAACCTGTCTGCCAGAGTCCCGAAGAAAGAGGTGATCCAAGCTAGCCATCTACCACACACACCAAGCTCGGCGACAAGAGAAGAGGGCATGATCCTGGGTCTCGTGACTGTCGCCACACATAGGGTACTTGGAAGACAGATGAATCCCTCGAGAGGCCAAGAAATGTCTGGTAGGAAGGCAAGGGCAAGCCACCTTCCATATGAATAGAGAGACTCTTGAATGCACCGGAATGGACCAGATCTAACCTAGAGGGGTAGGGGTCGGAGGCTTAGGGAAGAAGATGGTCATGAGATCCGACATCAGAGCCATAAGGGCTGCAAAGTGCCTCTAAACTCTAACATCCGGGCCAGGAACAGTTGGCAGGATAATAGAGCAGACCCGGAGCCCAAGGATATCCCTGAAGGTAGCCATAACAAGTCGATGATCCCATAGCTACTGGCCAGGAACAATGAGATCAGAGATGGATAAAGAGTCAGGGATGTCAGCCGAGACGAAGGTAGGCTATCTAGCAAGAGAAAGATCCGAAATCCAAGGGTCCTGCATGAATCGAATGGATCTACCTCACCAAAAACCTAGGAGATATGAGGAGCGATGAGAGGAACTCTAGTCAACATATCCCTCTAAATGGCCGAGGAGCGTCTGGTAGGATGCACGGTGCCATCAATGAGGGCATAATGGTCAGCATACCGGGCTCCCATCATAGTCGATCATATGCTATCAGGACACAAAAAATTTAGTGAAATGCCTCCCAAGAAGGGCCGCTCTCCTGGATAGAAGAGAAAGGATCCCGAGTCCACCAAGGTCAGTGGGTTGGCAAACTATCTCCCAACTAACAAGATGAATCCTCCGGTGAGATAGGGAAGAGTCCCATAAGAAAGCCCTGATCATCTGCTCCAATCTGAGAATAATAGTCATCGAAATAATAGCATTAGACATCAGGTAGATCGGTAGAGACAAGAGCACCGATTGCATAAGGGTAACCCTGCCCATAAAGGATAGGGATCGACCCTGCCAACCGTCAATCCTCTCGTGAAGAGCCAAAATCATCGGGGAGCACTCCGCTCTGGAGAGCCTAGATCCGGAGATAAGAACACCCAAATAATTAAGAAGACCAAGCCGCTCTGAAATCCCTAGGATGTCCGCAATGCGATGACGGGTCCTGGAGGGGGTCTTCGAACTAAAGTAGAGGCTAGATTTGTGAAAATTGACTTTCTAGCCCGAAGCCAAGCAGTAGTGCTCCATAATCCATCGAAATCCCTAGGCACAAGATACGGAGGCCCTGTCGAGGAGAAGAAATCATCTGCAAATAAAAGATGCGAGACTAAAGGAACACCAGGAGCGGGTGAAAATTGCTGGATAACCGATTCCTGCATCGCTGCTCGCAACATTCTCGACAGGTAGTCAGCGCAAATGATAAAGAGGGAAGGAGAGAGGGAGCAACCTTGGTGAAGGCCAACAGTGGAGGTGAAATAATTTGTAGGAGAGCCATTTATCAGAAGAGATAAGGAAGGTTCGGTAACACAGGAGAGGATCTGGAGATCCAAGTTGGATGAAAACCAAAGTCATAAATGGCCCTATAGAGGAAATCCCAATTGACTCTATCGTATGCTCTCTTCATATCCAGCTTAATGGCCATAAAGCTGCGACGAGAAGAGGCACGATGAAGGTCCGACATAAAGTTCTGGACAATCAGAATATTATCAGAAATACAGCGCCGAGCAATAATGGAAGAATAACATTCATCCTGGAAACCATCAGTTTGGTACAGACTTTATACAAAATATTGCATAAGCTGATGGATCTATAGTGGTGCTTAAGAACGAGAGTAATAAAGGTCCGTTTACAGGAATTTAGCATGGTATCTAAAAAAAATAACAGAATGGCAGCAATAAAATTCAAAACAATCAGTATCAAAAAAAATTATATATATCAGGATCTAAGATTTTATCCTCTTTCAAGGATTATAATATTGATCGGATCTCGTCCTCAAGAATCGGAGCCAAAAGAAAAAATTTATGATCGGAAGAAACCATCGTGGCACGAGAAAAATCGAGTGCTTTCCTTATTTGGTATTTAGATTGCGTAACGTGCACCCATAACTTGCCCGCTTTTTCCTGACCTCAACGTGGGCCCCGGAGACAGAAGGCGTCGCGGATCGCGTGACCTGCTGCGTGCGGCAGGACGTGGCACCACGACACGTGATCCTACGTGTGACCAAATCGGCCCACATAACTTCCTTGTACGGATCCGACAGTTACGTGGGACGAGGGACACTCCCGCCTCCGGTTTTTTTTTTTTTTTTTTGCCTTCTAACCAAAAAGAATAGAAGGTTAAATCCGATAGAGCAATCCCGCAACTTTTATTTTAAAATATATTTAATTCAAAATGTTTAGATTTTTATAATATTTTTTCGTCAAGAATAAGCACATCAACTTGTTATTGTTAAAATGCTGATAGAATAGGGAAACAATAGGTGCATTCCAAAAGTAATTCCTGGATTTAATCCAGTCATTCACGCGATCCCCTCACCTCTGGTCTACTTCGACGACCGATTTGCTCTCTCCGCATAGGAATGTTTCTGTACGGGAGGCCGGAACCTGATATCTCTCCGTCCGACGACAGGTATCGATGTCGATAACCCCACCGGACGTCCAATGCCGTTCCCCTAGAAAGCGAAATCTCAACAGCAACCTGCACACCTCTGCTCTAAGATACGTGTTTACGTAGTGGCGATGCATCTGACGAACCGCACCAAGTCATCAACTTCTTCTTGCGAATCGTAAAGCATCCATCCCCGGCCAACCGTTACCGAGTTGGCGTTGCTGCACCCTTATCTCCTCCACCCGCCCTCCAGCTCCTGTCACCTTCTCACTCACTCTCCTCTCTCTTTATATCTCCTGGCACCTTCTCCTCCTCCGTTTTCTCCTGACCCTTCTCCTTTCTCCTGAAACCTCTTTCAGCCCAAAAAGTTGGAAATTTTCTCCCTGATTTTATTTCCTTTTTTTTGGCAATAGCGACAGCTTGTCGCTGGAGGTGCGCAAAAAGCCAACTTAATGCTTCCCATCAACCACTCTCCTCCTCCTTCTTCTTCGTAGATCCCTCCCATCTCCACCAATACTCCCCATAGATCCCGACGCCTCGGAGACCCGCACCTCCGCCGCGGCGATGGAGGCGGTGACGGCGGCCACCACCGACGGCTCGGAGCCTCCCGTCCTCCTTCACGGCGACCTCGACCTCTGGATCTTGGAGGCCTGCAACCTTCCTAACATGGACATGATATCTGAGCGCCTCCGCCGCTTATTCGCAGCCTGCCGCCCACCCTCCCCCTCCTCCTGCACCCGCTCCCGCCGGCCACCCCACCACCGCCACCGCCCCAAGATCATAACCAGCGACCCCTACGTCACCGTCTCCGTCGCCGGCGCCACCGTCGCCTGCACCCGGGTCATCCCCAACTCCCAGGACCCCAAGTGGAACGAGCACTTTAAGATCCCCCTCGCCCACCGCTCCCCCTTCATCGTTTTCCACGTCAAGGACAACGATATCTTCGGCGCCGAGCTCATCGGCACCGTCTCCATCCCCGCTGCCCTCGTCGCCTCCGGCGACCTCGTCCGTGAGTGGTACCCCGTCCTCGGCCCCTCCGGGAAGCCCCCCAAGCCGGGGACTGCCCTCCTCGTCTCCCTCCAGTACAGGCCCGTCGACGGAAACCCCATCTACGTCCATGGCATCGCCGGCGACCCCGAGAAGCTCGGCGTGAGGGACACCTACTTCCCGGTCCGAAAGGGGTGTTCGGTGACGCTCTACCAGGACGCCCATGTGAGGGAGGGGGAGCTCCATGAGATCGAGCTGGAAAAAGGAATGAACTTTGAGCACAATAGGTGCTGGGAGGACATCTGCCGTGCCATTCTTGAGGCCCACCATTTGATCTATATCGTCGGTTGGTCGGTCTATGACAAGGTGAAGCTGGTGAGGGAGCCGACCCGGCCGCTGCCACCAGGGGTGGAGAATTTCACATTGGGGGAGCTGCTCAAGTACAAGTCACAAGAAGGGGTTCGAGTATGCTTGCTAGTTTGGGACGATAAGACTTCGCATGATAAATTATTTATTAGAACGGTATGGCACTGAATCTATTATATGTGAATGATTAGTCAATGACTATTTCTTTTTGATAGACTTGATTTCATAACCTTTTAATACCTTCCATTTCATGCTTAGGATGCTGCCGGTTTGGTTTTCCCAATCGCACAATCTGTTTCTCGGGCTGGCCCTCTTACTCATTTTCTTCATTCTGAATGACATTTAATGACTTAACATGATAAATTTTTTTCTCGAAACAGTATCTAACCAGAGTCCGATTCTTTGCAAGAGTAGAAACATGCTTGACCATGGCAGTCGCAGCACATTTTTGTATCAAGCAAACCTAACATGTAGTTTCCGGTTAGGATAAATGATGGTGGTAGCATTCATGTCAATTTTGTCTTATGCAATGTGATTTTACATGTCAAAATTGTCTAATTTCCAGGGGAAATTCCATGGAGAAGTAATATCCCCTAGTGTGGGTCGAGCCATTGGCCTAACTTTTAAAATATAGTCTATGTAGATGGATATTCTATCATTGGTTTCTCATTGCTTATCCTATGATCTATTTTATCTGACTGATTATGCGTCAAAGTTCCTGAAACTTGGGTCGGGTTTCAAATAAATCGGGCCGGACTTCGGGCCTTATATTAGAAACCATTTAACTTTCGGGCCGGGCTCGAGCATCCCTTTGGCCCGACCTGAACCTTTCCGAAACCGGCCCAGACTAAGCCCGACCCAAACCCGGCCCACTCCGATTCTCCTTTTTTCTCTCTTCCTGTCTGGCATATTTCTGACTCTTCCATTCTCTCTCTTGTTTCCCAATCCATCGCGGATTGCCCGGTCCGCTCGACGGTGAGTCGGTGATGCTGCCCCTGGCTCCGATCTTCCTCCCCCGGTCAGCGCTCACATGGTCGTACCGGTGATGCTGCCCCCTCAGCTCTGATCTCGTTCCTTTAGCTCCAATCTCTGTTCCCTGGCCCCGATGCTCGCACCTAACGCCCCTGCCCCCCTGAGCCACCCCGTGGCCCCCCTCCGGCTCCTATCTCCCTCCTCCGGTCTCGGGGTCCGCACCCAACGACCCCATCCCCGTGCGATCCTGTGGCCCCCCTCGAGCTCCGATCTCCCTCCTGGCCTCCCCCACCCCGGTGCCCCACCCAACCCCCCCGGCCCCCGAGCGACCTCACGACCCCCCTCCCCGACTCCGATTTCACTCCCCCCGTTCCGGTACCCTCAGCCCCCTGTGCTCTGGCAAAGCGATTTTTTTGTCATTTAGATTTTATTCTGGCCGACTCAATCAAGCTCGGGCTTGATGCTTTAAAAAAATTTCGAGCCTAAACCCAATCCAAAGATTGAAATATTTTTTCGGACCGGGCTTGAGTAGGAGTGTGGCCCAGTCCGACCCGACCCACTTCCAGCCCTATGGACATTAGTTTCACGAGTGCCACTAGTATAATTGATCCCATTTGCAAAGAAGTTTTAAATTTGTATCAAGTTGCAGACCCTTTTTATGTGCCATCTCCAGTTCCTACCTTCAATTCTTGTCTAGATCCTAAAATTGTCAGATTTTGCTAAGAGTCAATCAACTCCAAATATTTGAGCCCTTGAGATTCCTAATTTCATGGATGGAAAGAGTTTTTTATACTTCAGGGCCTCGCCTAACATGGAGATTCTGGGATTTAGTAGCTACCCTAAATATTTCCTTCTAACACGAGGCCCACTTTGATTCTGTGTTGGCACTTACTAGCTGGCCTTTCCAGCCTGTAATCTGTGTTCACATTAATTGATGGATGTAATTCCCTATGTAACCTTGTTAGACTTCTTTGCTATTTAGACTTTTCCTAGTCCAAGTGAATTTTGCAGGGTTGCTTCTTGACTGCAGGTCTTTTCATCGATGGACTAGACTTCTAGTTTCAAGGCTCTTTCAAAAGTTGTCTTGCTTAAAAGTTTGGTGTTAGGTCTTAAGCAGTTGGCATGTGTTTGATGGCTGATTGTAAAATCAGTTCATTCTTTCCATTGAATAAGTCAATGATAACAATACTGGATAAATTGTCATAAGTCCTGTGAACAATCTCCATCCTCCACATCCCTATGGTTTTTCCTTCATTTAAGAACACCATTATAATGTATGTATGATTGCTTCACATTGACCTTCCAAACAATTTGAAGTTTGTATCTCATGTATTTAGTTTAGGCACATTCAAGGGCCTGAGGCATTCTTGATTGTTGCATTCTTGACTGTTGCATGTGCCATTACCTATAGCATCGTATGTAAAATACTGACTGCCTTCTCTAGGAAACTTTAATTGGCCTTCATTGATTCTTTTTGTTCATCAATGATGACCATTCCAAGAGAAGTTCATGTTTATATCGAAAATCAAAGAAGTCAGTATCTGTCATGCCTCATAACTTGACAACATGTTGTGATCATTTTTTTTTCTTTTCCTTTTTGTGTATTGATGAAATTGATTGATGTGCCTAAATTTGGTATCTGTTGCAGGGGGGAGTGATGCAAACTCATGATGAAGATACTCGAAAATTTTTCAAACATTCTTCTGTCATTTGTGTGCTGTCACCTCGTTATGCCAGCAGCAAGCTTAGCATTTTCAAGCAGCAGGCAGGCTTCAAATCATGCTTTTACTTCTGTCAAATATGTAATGGAGTACTTATGTTAGCTGAATGGACTTGAAGACTAAAATTGTTTAAAACACCACTTTGCTGATAATATGGCTATCCATGTAAGATTTAATTCTTCAAGTAATATTGTCTTACATTTTAGTGAAAACTAAGTGTTGCTTTTATGGGAATCTGCTGGAACTGAAAGTATGTACATGCCCATGTTTTAGAGTCTCAATTCTAGTTATGCTGCAGCCAAGCTTAAGCTCGCCATGTTTTTGCTGCTTCCTTTTGTTTTTACTGATTTCATCCAATTCTTGCCCATTTACAAGTTCTAATATCATGGACTATGAATGATCTAAGATTATTATTAAGCATGATTACAATTTCATATAATCATACTTTGAGAGAGGGCAATGGTCTATTCTTATGAATGTTATTGTGCTATGATTTAATAAGTCAATGTATTCACAAAGCAGCATAGGTATGTCCAAATGCAAACACAAATAGCCACCAGGAGTATTTTGGGAAATACTTGGGAATGCCTATCAACTCTTTTCCATTCCGCTTCCAAATGTGGTTTGGTTTCACTGGATTCCAGCAAAAGCCTGGTAGTTTCATTTTGAAGGTTGTTTCATATTAAATTAATATCAATTTATCTGAAGGGACTATAAAATTTTACCCTATGTAAAGCTTGTTAAAGTACCATTTTTGGTGGATTTACAATAAAACTGCTGGGAAATTTGGTTAGAAATATATTGGTTCCTGTTTTAATTAGGATCTCAGCTAGTATTGGTTTGTTTTATAGTCTGGACCAAGTATAAACCATCGAACCATGCTGAAGATTCCTAAGTGATATGATTAACAACACCAGGAATATAGATGTGTCTTTTTTATGTTTTCATTGATCATGATTTCTTAACCAGCTTGCTCTTGTTTTATGAACCAGTGTACTTGTACTACTTTAAAACACCAATAATGTAATGGTTATATTTCGTATAATGTTGTCCTGTGGGAAGTATGTTTGATGCATGTTGAAAGTTGCTTTGTGTTTTTCAGTTCTTTTACCTGTTTCAAACATTGCTTATCTTAACTTGAATCCATGTCAGCTTGTCTTATCTAGTTATGATATACCAATTATTGTATCTCAAGTTTTGGCTGCTGGCACTAGAGTGAACATGTACGTAACTCTATAAGGGGATTTTTGCACATAGATATCCCTTAAAATTCCCTTATTTGTGTGTTTACTCTTTAAAAGTTGCAATGTATTTATACCTGTCTAAAAGTTTAAAGTTAGATGTTAAGTTAGATGTCTACCCATCATGTCTTGTTGTAGTTTTAAGCTTGGTTTGACTGGGATGAAAGGTAACTTCACTTGAGTCTGAGTAATTTCTGATTTATTATATGCATTTTCTTGAAAAATTTAAGTGGCATTAGTAAGATTCTGCGTCAATATTGTAGGTTCATTGTTATTGTTTTAACTAAAGAATAATAACTAGGCACCTTTGTAGGAGTATATATGCAAAAATCTATAAACGATTTCAAACTAATATAAGTACTGTCACATTTTTGAGGAATATTTATGCATATTTCACTTTTTGGAGGAAAAATAAGCAAGAAGCACTTCTGGAGGGTATATATGCGAAAATCCATTATTTTCTTAATATCTAGCTTTTGTAAACTAACATGGCCACTCCATCTCAAACAGACCTATTTAGCAAGTTCATCCATTTTGACAAAAAGAGCATCAGTGTCAATTGATTTCATACGTTATGCCTGGTCCAACCAATAGGTCTATTATTGTCTTGTCTGGAGAACATTTAGGACCAAAGAAGTGACCAAGGTGCTGGTTTTGCATGATGCGACCTGGTAGATGATTACTAGCTTGAAGAAGAAACAGTAAAATGGATGAATGGAAGCCATACATTAGTCATGTAGGGAACATATGGATGGCTATTATTAGTTAAAATTCAATAGAGAATTTACCCCATAAGTAGAAAATATATTCTTGGTGTTCTTTCAAGTAATCGTTTTCCCCTTTGCCTCTTGAGTAACGATTTTTCTTATAACATCTCTGTGCAGGTTGTTGGGACCCTGTTTACACACCATCAGAAATGTTTATTGGTTGATACACAAGCTTCTCGAAATAACCGCAAAATCACTGCTTTCATAGGAGGTCTTGATCTTTGTGGCGGCCGCTATGATACACCGCAGCATAGAATTTTTTCTGATCTTGACAGTATATTTTTGAATGACTTTCACAACCCCACATTTGTATGTTTCTCTGGGATGTTCATCTTTAAAGTTCTTATCTACTTTTTTCAATATACCTTGCCAAACTTGTTTAGTTAGGTAGACTTCAGGTTTTGAAACAGCAAGTTTACTCTCAACATCGAAAAGCTAGGCATATTAGATTATTAGCTTCCAATGACTATTGCCTTGGTGTTGCCTCATTATGCATTTTTAGTCTTTTTCTTGTCAAAATATGTAATATGTGATAGGAGGCATTTGAAATCTGCATACGCATTGCTAAAGTAGTTTATCAATCATGGTAATGTTTCTTGAAACTATAGCTCATTCCATTTGGATACTTACTATTGAATTGTCTTAATATTAGTATGCATGCATCACATTGCAATGTGGATATGATTGTCAGGCATGTACACTAGACAGTTGCCAGAAGTACATACCTTAGCAGGGGGAGCGAGATACATTAGTATGTCCATATATGTTCATCTGCATGTATAAATGGTAATAATAAAACTATGTGATTATATAAGTTATTTAAACTTTATGTGACTTGGGAAACAATTTCATGTACAAAAAAGTCTACATGAACATGTTTATTACATTTTTTTGGATGATAACTCATTAGTTACTCAAGGTGTATTTTGCGGCAGAACAAGATCTCTGGGATAGACCATATGTCTTAGGACTTCAATGGCTATAATATGACTTTCTTATTTACAAATTCAATTGCTGTACTGCATGCTTGGACAGAAGTATCATCTTATTGACACTAAAATTGATGTCAAATACCTCTTTTGGACACCTGAGACATGAATGTTCAATTCATAAATGCCAACCAACTCAAAAACCTGCTGATATTTTGTGGTTATTACTCACTTAATTTTGTAAATGTGCATGCTTTATTATTATTAGTGGTCTGTAAATATGGTTGATACAGACTGATATGATATTACAAACACGGGCACACATGTAATGAGTGATGACACTAGTGGATGTGATAACTGTAACTACTAAGGAAATATTTTTTCTTATTGACATGTGTCAACATGTTAAGTTCATTTTTATCTATTCCATGAATCCAGCAGGCCACTTGTATGTGTTCCTATTGCAATGAGATGAGATTTTAAAATAGAACATGCTTTCTTTCTCTTTTGGTTATGTGCAGGCAGCAACGAAAGGCCCGAGACAGCCATGGCATGATTTACACTGCAAAATTGAAGGTCCTGCTGCATATGATATTCTTACGAATTTTGAGCAGCGCTGGAAGAGGGCAACAAGATGGCTGGAGGTTGGGAAACATTTTAGAAAAATATCTCGCTGGAGTGACGATGCTCTAATAAAGCTAGAACGCATTTCATGGATACTAAGTCCTTCACCAACTGTTCCAAATGATGATCCAAGCCTTTGGGCTTCCAAGGAAGAAGATCCTGAAAATTGGCATGTACAGGTTGTATAACAATCTGCGCATATGCAAATTCTCTCTTGACTCTATTTTTACTTAAAGAAAACTAATTAATTTTCTGCGATGTGTTAGGTTTTCCGATCTATAGACTCTGGATCAGTTAAAGGATTTCCCCAGGATGTTCATGAAGCTTTGAAGAAGGTTAGCCTTCTGCTATGCTTCATCAATTGACCATCCAGTAACTACTACTTTTGTGTGCTTGATCATGCCTAATCCCATGTTTCATGTTTCTATAAAATTCTTATACGTATTTGTTAGGCGCAGCACCATTAAAAAACTATATGTTTGGTCTAAGTTACTAATCAGATCCTATCAACTAATAATTTTATGGACTACTGCAGAACCTGATTTGTCGAAAGAATCTGGTGATTGATAAGAGCATCCATACAGCATATGTAAAGGCAATCAGATCTGCGCAACACTTCATTTATATCGAAAATCAGTATTTTCTTGGTTCATCCTATGGTTGGACATCCTACAAAAATGCAGGTTTGGAACACTTTGTTTCAGTGTTTGTTAGCAGTCCTCTTTTCTGAAGTAAAAGATGCAACTTCTTTAAACCTTATGACCTCAAACTTGGGAATGTTTTTATGAACTAACATGTTAAATTTTTTCCTTAACAGCCATTCCTAAATTATAAGATGCAACTTCTCTAAACATTATAACCTCAAACCACATTAAATTTTTACTTTAACAGCTATTCCTAAATAAGGTAACTACCTTCAATTAGCATCATAGCTAACAATTGTGTTGCACTGTTGCTTTTGCATCACCTTCAATTGATACATCAGGATTAGGTAGTTAACTTGGTGCTGGTCAGATATTTTTGTTTGAATATTTAGTTAGCTGACCTTTATGTATCATGTATGAATTATTAATATTTTGCTTTGGCCATCTTAGTTTCCATGAGCTCTATTTTTACTGGATCTTTTGGCTTCAGAAAATCAAAGTGGACTGCTTTTCTCTAATCACATCTTAATGACAAAACATGAGAAAGAAGATCTGTATGATTCCAAAGAACTCTTTCCACAAGTTAGAAATCACACTAGATAGTAAATGTATAGAATACACGTATACATAATATCATAGTACCATCATTTTGTGTTGTTTAGCTTTATTAGTTTGAGGTTGTGCTTTAGTCTTGTGGAAAGCAATGGTTCCTGGAAATTAACCAAGTTTTTATTTAGTCCAACTTCCAAGTCAAGTATATCTATTTATGTGTACAATTCTCAATAAAAATTGATAACGTTGCTATCATTCGGAAGCTGAACCTTGGAGAGCAAGTGCATGACAATTACTTAATGTTTTTTCTAAGCAAAGTATTGGGCATATGTGATTAAAGAGAAATCTTATTCTATTAGTTAGCAACAAGGTTTGCTATACCAATCAATACCGGTGTATACCAACTATATTGGTGCCAAACTGGTACATGGTATGGGAGGCGTACAGACACTCGATATGCCAAATTGGCCCTCATACTAGGCATACCAATGCTGTAATAGGATGGTACTAGTACTGGTACGTTGTCCGGTACCAAGATGGCAAACCTTGGTTAACATTAAGGAGTCCACGTACTGAACATATGCAAAAACTCCATCTTATATGACTAAGCAAATAATTATATGGATTGAAAGAAAAGATCAGCGGCAATCCACCAAATCAGTCATGATGTCTAATATAACTAAAGATATTGGTTTATGTAATGCTTCGTACGTGCAATGCAATGATTTGTTTGTTATCATGCTCTATATGTTGCATGATAAGGCCATAGCCGACCGCCGACTGCACTTGTGCATTTGGGCTATTGCCCCTAATGATGGATAATTATATCATCGTAGTTATCTTTTGTTGTTGGCATGTTTCTAAGTAATAATGGGTTTGACACCATCCTATTTTAGTTCATTATATCTCTAAACTAGCTACATTTTTACCCTTGTAATAATTCTACCCCTTTTTCGTTGGGCGGGTTTTATGCCAGGTCATTTGCAAAGTTAATCATATTAGACAAGTATTTTAATAGTGAGGCACTCTTAATGTGCTAATTGAAAACTCCTAAGAAGATATGGTACAAATTTTGTGCTGTTATCTGTTTAATATGGAATTTCCAAAGATAAATCGGTAGGTGTTATTCGTAGTCTTGTGCAGAGGTAGGAATTGATGTGAAAAGATGGGATATATTTTCTTGTTCTCAATTAGCCTTTACTTCATATTGTGTATGGTTGGAGCACTCAACTTATGTACAATACATGTCATTATCAGACTTAAACATGCAAATATGGAAGCAAAAGAGTATGTTGAGCACATTACAGCAAACTACTCCATTTCAAGTTTCAACGAGTACATGCAATTGCAAATAAGATAGACTCTGAAGCAAATAAATGCTAATTTCAGTTTTAAGGAGTACTTATTATATCTTGTCTTCTAGAAGATTGCTTGGTGATGCATGGAATAAGAATATATAATAAAAGAAGATATCATCTACAATCTGAAAAAGTGGTGTGTGCATGTGCCACTTCGAATAAGGGTGTCAACAAGCCAAGTTAGTTTGGCTTTGTGATAAATTTTGGGCTCATTAGCAGGCCTCAAGCCCTAGATTGGGTTCAGTTAAGAAAACAATCCATGCAGAACTACGTTGGGCTAGGCGCTTGGATCAATATTTGTTACATGGGTACCAGTGGCAAGCTATTGGGCTATAAACATCCTTATATCCATTAATGTTGAATTGTTTTATTGATGGATTTTTTTTTGTGTTAATAAATTATTAGTTTCAAAAGTTATGGTTGTGCGGAATTAAAGCAAGCTTGATAACACATGAACCAATCTAATTCAAAGAGCCAAGCTTGAGCCCAGGCAGGAAGAAGTAAGACTTAATAATGAAGGATCCAACTCATTTAAGTTTCAGGCCCAAAGCCAGCTCGGGATTATTTAGCTTAATTTATTGAGACTCTAGCATGGAATTTCCAAATTTGGTAACGTTTATTTGGAACAGCTGTGAAGGTGGATTTGGTTGCAAAGCAGGCATGCTTGGTCTATTTCTGAGTGTCAGAATCTGGAAGGTCTACTCTCTCAATGAGTGGTGGTAAAGTTTTTTCATTCCTTTATCTGCTTTCCCAAGTTTTATGGTAAGCTTCTGTTCTGGCCATAGTTTCCCTGGACATGACTTCAGATTCAGGGCCTTTCATTTATTGTTCATGTGCCTTGATGAATCTATTCCTCGATCTAGAAAGTCTATGTCAAAAAGACAGGACAATGCTTCCCAGTTAACAGGAAGTTTACCAAGAGAGCCTGCAAAGCCTTCATCTATAAAATAATATGAATTTATTGACAGATGTGTTTTTGTTGGTTTTCTTTCTTAACAGATTTTTTAAGTAGCCGTTTGTTTTTAACATCTTGCAATCAATTTTTTGCATCATAATGGTTATTCTGACCTACAATAACAGTCAAGGAACAAGGTCATATCATGGATAATGATGTATGTGTTTTTTAGTACTAACTACTTGTATTATTTTATTGTATTATTATATATCAAAGTTTATATATTTATATCTTTCTTGGCATATAAATTAATGAAATATTATCAAGCATTACAGATCCACTTATTAATCAATTATCTTAGTTCTATTCTGGCCTTTGGTACTTGAGATAATTTTTGGGCCTCCATATTTTCCACCAAAATTGCAAGAACAGTTTTAGTGTATATCAAAATGTAATTCTAAATTTTTTTTGCCTGAATAATCTATTAAAGCTTCTGTACTTACAGCTTTGTTTGCCATCAACAGATGCCGATAATTTGATACCAATGGAATTAGCCTTAAAGGTTGCTAGCAAAATTAGAGCTGGAGAGCGATTTGCGGTGTACATACTTATACCAATGTGGCCTGAAGGAGTCCCAACTGCTTACTCGGTTCAAGAAATTCTTTTTTGGCAGGTAGTATTTCCTTTTAAAGGGCATATTCTATTAATATTCTTAAATGGAATTCCTAAACTACATACCATGATACTGCCTACTTATACACATGTAAGGAAAGATAAAGAGACTATCTGTATATTTTACTAGAATCTTATAAGGGGAGTTTGAGCCTGAATTCTATCAGTGTCTAATTATAAAGAACTGTTGGAATTAACAAATCCTGCTATTTATTATAATTTGACAGTTTAAGTAGCCTAATGATCACAATTCCATGTTGTTACCTGTGTACCAATTGGACACATAAGGCATGGTGTTGCTAATTAGAACACAAAAATTATGGCTGTTCATATAACTTGACCAATGTGTTAGGATGTTTTACCTTAATTAGAATCTACTTCATAGAAAAAGGTAGGCCCAGTCACGAGGCTCCCACCATTTCAGCATTGGGGAAAGGTCAAACGTCCATCAACTTACCCCCATTTGCTGAGAGACTGTTTCCAAATTTCGAACATGTGTCCAGGTCATAGTGGAGCAATCCTATCATTGTGCCAAGCTCACAATTAGAATCTGCTTCATGATATCAAAACTTTGGATCCTGTAACTTCTTATTGTACAAGCAGCAAGGTTTGCCATCCTGACCCATATTTCCAGATACCTGGTATACTGTACCATTACCTGTAAAGTACTAAAGGGGTATCGGGCTCCATACAGTACTGTATAGACACAAGGTATAGCTGCTGTCTCACATTCCAGCAGCATACCATGTGTTGTTACAGGTATATACCATAGCGACCTGTAATATTGATAAACTATTGGAATGGTGCTCGATACAAGTAAACCTTGTTAGCTATGAATTTTTTAAGTCATTCTCTTAGGTGATAGATCATTATTACAATTGAGTTTTCTTCAAGTTGTGGCCAGTATTTTTGGATCAGTTTGTTTTGGTTACGGCACCCACAAGCAAGTGCTACACTTTTCTCCAAAGCACCTAGTATCCATCCTGTGAGCTCATTATATCAGTTGCTTATTTGTATTAATACTTCAGAGTGAAGAATGATCGGTACCATGTGTAACTTGACTGCTGATTGAGTATCTCTTTAGTTCTGGCACAGCTGCAATTCGATAAAATCGAGGATATTCACCATATGACAAGAAATTTGATTCGATGACTCATGTTGATATGACCTACCAATCCTCTGCTTGGGTATCTTTTTTCCCATCTTGATTTTTAATATTCAAATGGTCATAACTTTTAGCTGTGGACATTGCAGGGCCAGACTATACAGATGATGTATGAAATCATTGGACAGGAGCTCAAATCCATGAATATTCAAAATGCACATCCGCAAGACTACCTGAATTTCTACTGTCTTGGCAACAGGGAAGAATTGCCTAAGGACGACTTGCCATCAGATGATCAACCTTCCGAAAAAAGTGCAGCGGTAATTGGATATGAGTAACTTAATCTTGTGTTAGAAAAAGGGATGATCTGCCTATTGTTGAACCTAATTGAACATTGGCAATTGCTCCTCATTTTTCTCCTGTTGACCCTTTCTCTTTGGTTTTCTGATTTCTTTTTTCTTCAGTGTTTGCTGCACCTGTTGCAATATCCTCATTCATGATATTCATATGCTATATTTATTATCTTGCATGGACAGGTTTTTGTTATATTGCATCAAGATGCACATATGTTGCTCTAGATCACCTACTTTGTTAGCACAAATGATACAGGAACTTCATGGAATACCAAGAGTTATGCGCATGCGCATGTCTGTATATTTGATCTTTTCACTTCCTGAAAGTTCTAATCTATCACAAGCCCTGATGAACAACCCTCAAAAATCAGGGCCAGTGACATTAATGCTTTATAGGGTGGGTCTGCCACCCAGACTAGTAACTCTTTACCTCCTAAACGAGTGCTAACCCTGATTTTTCATCTGGGCTGTGCTAGTTTAGCATTTTTCTCCTTTTCAAGTAGTGTAGCTGTGACCAGATTATTTTTTTGTTAAGTTTCCCATTCAAATTATTTTTTTCACTCTGTTTTCAAATGTAATCAGGCTCTTTCCCAAAGATATCGACGGTTCATGATTTATGTTCATGCAAAGGGAATGATAGTAGATGATGAGTATGTGATTATGGGTTCTGCCAATATCAATCAGAGATCTCTAGATGGTTCAAGAGATACTGAAATAGCTATGGGTGCCTACCAGCCCCACCATACATGGCTTGAGAAAAAAAGACATCCGCATGGCCAGGTTGGTGTCATTCCTCTCATATTTCGCTTTTCTGTATCATTGAATTACTTTCGCAAATCAGGAAACAAGTACATGCTTTCTGCAATTGTTAGCTGGAGCAACTATATCATGCATCTAACTATATATGATTTTCTTTGATATTTCTTCTTTCAATTAAAATATGCATTGTTATCTATGACAAAATATTCTAGCTTTGTTACCGAACCACGATAGGCCGTGTATAAGATGGATAAGACATCTAGTATCAACATAAAGTATCTCCTTGTAGAAGAAAATCCACTGTGATCTCTGTGGTTAAAATCACTACGCAAAGCAAGCAATCAAAAGTTGTGGAGGTCTTCCATGAAGACTTCATTTCAATTAAAGGATTTCAAGCCTGACCTTTGAGAGCGCCAATAGGAAAGTTGAGGTTCCTAGCTTCTCTTTTTTTGGTTCAAAAAAAGGTCATACATGGTTGCGGTCCTCGTATGGCACCCACCTTATTCTTTGTGAGTGTATTCTCTATGTTCTAGATGGCAATTGCAGCAACCCATTGAGGATCACTGTTGAGTTAAATTTCTGTGGCAAGATAATAATTCCAATTCCCTTTCTGGTATTTTTATGCTGCACAGTCGCCAAATCCTTTAGAAAGCATGGCTATTTTCACATATCCTAAATATATTTTCATAGAAATGTTGGAAAGTTGTGATGCAGGTATATGGATATAGGATGTCACTGTGGGCTGAGCATCTAGGCATTGTAGATGACCTCTTCGAGGAGCCCAGCAGCCTGGAGTGTGTGAAATTTGTGAACGAGAAGGCCGATGAGAACTGGGCGAGATACTCCACGGAGGAAGTGAGACCATTAACAGGACACCTTCTCAAGTACCCAATCAAGGTGGAAGTTGATGGTAAGGTTGGTCCCCTGCCCAACCAAGAGTGCTTTCCCGATGTTGGTGGTAAAATTTTAGGAGCAGCCTCTTCTCTCCCTGATACATTGACGATGTAGTATCCCCATGGCTCATGAGAATATGAAAGAACAAAGGGGGAAAAACAGTAATCCCTTCCTGAAGAAGAAAAGATAAAAAAGGACAATGTAGTATTCCCAATCTAACCTATTGTTCAGAGATAAGTACCATAAGGTGTTTTTGATATTGGAAACTAGGTAATTTTCTTGCCCCTTGTTAGACACTGTTGTGTGGGAATAGAGTTGTGTTAGAATTATTGCTTCTTTGCATCCTCCCAATGTAATCAATGCTTGTAAACTATGGAAGGATGCAATTAGTAGGATGAATATTGCTTTCAATTTGTAATCTTGAGTGCAAACTTTACTCCAGCCTCTCAAAGGTTGCATCGCTCACCTGATATGAATTTCTCGTGAGAAATAATATGCCAATTTCTTGTGGATAAGCAACAGAAACCACGATCTTGTTTGTAAACGACGCTCTTCATATACGGAGAATTGGAGCCGTCGAAGATATTTTGCAATGATGAGGCCAAAACTGGACATGTTCCTTAGTCCTATCCATCTCCAAAATTTAATTTTTTGAATTTTTTTTTTTGGTTTGATTTTTCTATATGTAATGCATACTGTTACATCCTAATGGCTCACCGTCTGACTGAACCAGGCCGCTCTTCCAAAGCTCTAAGTGATATCCCTTCGGAGGTTCGATCCATCGGAGCAGAGGTCTGACAGCCTGCTTCTGCTGGGGTCTGGCCCATTGCTTCCCTTCAGAGATCTGACAGTCCGCTCCTGCTAGGGTCCGGTTCATTGCTCCCCTTCGGAGGTCCGACGACCCATCGGAGTAGAGGTCCGACGGCCCGCTTTTGCTGAGATCCGGTCCATTGCTCTCCTTCGGAGGTCCGATCCACCGCAGTAGCGGTTCGACGGCCCGCTCCTGCTGGGATCCGGCCCATTGTTCCCCTTCGAAGGTCCGACCCACCGGGCTGGCCTTTTCGCTCGACGTCCGACGGGTATGCTTCAGAACCTAGAGGGTTCCAGAAATCCCTTTCTGTTACAACGGACACCTGCCACGTCGGCAGTATTGCTCTACTACTACGATGCTGTCATATTCGGACGCACGTGGTTACTCGCCAGATTCTCCTAGGGACAGATTGGTCTTTTTTGGACTCCTTCCTAACGAATTTTGGACTATTCCATGCTTATAAAAGGTGTCCAGGGGATCCCATTTTGAGCTAAGGACTATCTTCCCTCTCCTTGCGCTATCTCTTTGATTCCTCCATTCTGTTGCCTTCAAACTCCTGCTAACTTAGGCATCGGAGGGTCCCCGCCGGAACACCATCAGCGTCTTGGGAACTTTATTGTAGGTCTACCGGGCGAGAACTCCAGTACAGCCTACCGGACCCGGTCTAGGAGAAGTCGCCGCAACAGATTGGCGCTAGAGGAAGGGCTACTCAACCCTTCTCTAAAGGAGGAATCCATCTCCCCAGCCAAGCAATGGCTAAGGGAAGAGCTCCAAATGCCATCGCCCGAAGAGGTCTTTCCCCGTCTAGGTCCGAGAGACCTCACAGGAAAAATGACACCGCTGTCGCTGTCGCTGAGCCTACCATTACTCTGGGACCGCAGCAGTTCCAGATGTTAATGAATCGCATCGAAATGCTCACCACCATGGTTCAACGTTTCCAAGAGATGGCTGACAACCGACAGCAATCGTCAGCTGCTTCCTGCACCAACCCTCTGACTGCTGCTAATGGAAGCCGATAGCCGAAAGTCCCTTAGCGTCATTCTCATGCCGCCACGGAGCCTCAAAGATCCTTAGGCATATACGCCGACGGCAAGAGGGCAAGATTTGCTTCGCCGTCCTTCATCGAATCCGTCCCTGCTGGCATTCGGCCTACCACTGAACTCCCGAGAGACTACACCAGTAAGATTCTGCACATGGAATAGCGCATCGCAGAAATTGCTAACCGACAGAAGGCCGAGGGGGGGGTAGGTATACAATTCCCGTCCCCCGTTCTCCGATGAGATCCTGGCGGAGACAATTCCCCGCCACTTCAAAATCTCTCAGGTGGACCCTTACGACGGCACCACCGATCCGCTAGACCATCTGGGCATCTACAAGGCCCACATGATGGTATAGGGCGCCTCCGATGCCCTTCACTGTATCGCCTTCCCAGCAACCCTGAAGAAGACTGCTCGGATGTGGTTCAACGCCATCCGACCAGGTGCGATCTACTCTTTCCCCCAGCTTGAAAGCCTTTTTCTCTCCCATTTCAGGACCTACAGTCAGACCCCAAGGAACACTGACCGCCTCTTCCTTGTACAGCAAAAGGAGGGAGAGACTCTCCGGGATTTCATGACCCGTTTTAACTCAATGGCCATGGAGATCCCGGATCTAAATGAAGACGTAGCTATGTCAGCCTTCAAGCGAGGGCTCCGCTCGTCCAGGCTTACTTTCTTCCTGGACAAGAGGTTTCCGACAAGCTACTGTGAGCTTCTGGCCAGGGCGCAGAAGTATGCCCTGACGGAAGAACAAGCGGCCAGCCGGCGCCAGGCAAAGGGGAGGCCAGCCCCCAAGAAGCGGAGCAACAAGGCTCCTAAAGTCCGACCTCCGAATGACAGCAACCGGTCGGCCCAGCACCGAAGTCTGAAGCCCAAGGACTTTCCCAGGAGGTTTGAGACCTATGCGCCCCTCTCCCTTCCAATAGAGAAAATCTTCATGGAGATCGAGAACAAGACTTTCCTTCAGAGGCCTCGACCGATGAGGGGCCCCGCTACATACAGAAATAAAGATTAATTATGTCGGTTCCACAAGGACCATGGACATAGCACTGAAGAATGCCTACAGCTAAAGAACGCTATTGAAGACCTCATCCGGAGGGGGTACCTGTGCAAGTATGTCCGACCCCATCGGGTTCGGGTCGAAGCCTCAAACACCAAAAACCCTCCGAAGGAGGCGGAGCTTCCCAACCAACGGCCGACAGGCGGGACGTCGGCATGCTACATCAGCGGTCTGAATGGAGCTATGGAGATGGTCCGGACATTGTCAAGAGACCTAGGGGCTCCAATGTAATCACCTTCTCCGATGAAGACTTCCTAGAGTCCCATGTTTTTGAAAATGATCCTGTAGTCGTGTCGGCAGTGATTGCCAACTATGATGTAAGAAGGATACTTATTGATAATGAAAGCTCCATGGAGGTATTATTGTACGATGCTTTTGTGAGAATGAATTTACCCAGGTCCATGTTGCAAGAATCCCCCGTGCCGCTGACAGGTTTTGGGGGCAATTTTGTCGGAGTTGAAGGGGAAATAGTTCTTCCCGTGATGATCGGGACAGAGCCTTTCCAAAAACCTCTCCCCATCAACTTTGTGGTCATCCGGACGACCTCAGCTTATAATGCCATTTTGGGCCGACCAGCCCTCAACAAGTTCCGAGCCATCGTGTCCACTTATCACTTGTTGGCGAAGTTTCCAACTAGGAACGGGGTCAGAATTATGAGGGGAGACCATCGGATGGCCAGGCGGTGTTTAACTATTCTGAACCAGCAGTCAGAAGGCCACCCTACTCTGGAGCAGCTTGACCCGAGGGCTGAGGCCGACGGTCACGGTCAGCCGGATGAAAAAATCTTGTTTGTCCCCCTCCGGGAGGATGACCTCACCAAAGTTCTCCAGATTGGAAGTTCCCTCAACGAAGACCTTAAGTCAGAGTTGATTGGCTTCCTTAGGAGTAACACCGATGTTTTTGCTTGGTCGATGTCAGACATGTCAGGCATACCGTCGGATGTCATCACTCACCAGCTCAAGGTGGATCCGACCTACAGGCCCGTCCAGCAAAAGAAGAGAAGCTTCGTCACTGAAAGGCAGAGAGCCATTGACGAAGAAGTAAAGAAGCTCTCCAACGCTGGCTTTATCAAGGAAGCTCACTACCCTGAATGGCTAGCAAATGTTGTCATGGTGAAAAAGGCTAACGGGAAGTGGAGGATCTGTGTAGATTACACCGACCTCAACAAGGTTTGTCCGAAGGATTGTTTCTCCCTGCCAAAGATTGATCAGCTGGTGGATGCTACGGCCGGCCATCAGCTTCTTAGCTTTATGGACGCCTTCTCTGGCTATAACCAAGTTAGGATGCACCCAGAGGATGAAGAGAAGACTGCCTTCATCACCGACAAAGGCCTGTACTGTTACAGAATAATGCCCTTCGGCTTGAAGAATGCCGGTGCCACCTTCCAAAGACTGATCAACCGAGTGTTCGAAGGGCAGCTAGGAAGAAATATGTAGGCTTACGTGGATGACATTATAGTACAGAGCCTTCATAAAACCGACCACATCAAAGACTTGCGGGAATCCTTTGGCGCACTCAGACGTCATCGGATGAAGCTGAATCCCGTAAAGTGTACTTTCGAGATAACTTCTGGCAAGTTCCTCGGCTTCTTGGTCACATAGAGAGGAATTGAAGTAAACCCTGACAAGATAAGAGCCGTCATTGAGATGGCACATCCGACTAATAAGAAGCAGGTGCAAGAGCTCACAGGCCAAATTGCCTCCCTCAATCATTTCATCTCTCGGTCGGCTAAAAAGTCCTTGCCATTCTTCAAGACCCTGCACCGGTCGGAGGGTTTTATTTGGACTAACGAATGTTGGTCAGCTTTTGAAGCCCTAAAAGAATATTTGAAGAACCCCCCGTTGCTGGCTAAGCCAAGGGAAGGGGAGCTTTTGTATCTCTACCTGTCGGCTTCGGACGAGGCGGTCAGCACCATCCTCGTGCGAGTCGGAGAGGATGGTCAACAGAAGCCTATCTATTACATCAGTAAAGTCCTCCACGATGCCGAAACAAGGTATCCCAAGATACAGAAACTGGTTTATTCTTTGATCATATCTGCAAAACGGTTCCGGCCATACTTCCAAGCGCATCCGATTGTGGTGATGACCGACCAACCTCTTAGAGCAATCCTTCGGAGTTCGGATACATCCGGTCGGCTCACCAAGTGGGCCGTCAAACTTGGCGAGTTCGACATCTCTTTTCGACCACGATCTGCTTTGAAAGCTCAGGTAATTACTGACTTCATTGCAGAATGCACATGGAAGCAAGAGGCGCCCGCTCAAATGACCGAAGCACCTGAAGCTGATGCCGTCTGCGAAGCCGAACCAGCCTGGACCCTTCATGTGGACAGAGCATCCAACCTTGCAGGTTGTGGGGCCAGCTTAATCTTAGCCGACCTAGAAGGAGAAAGCTTAGAGTATGCATTACAGTTTTCATTTCAGGTGTCAAATAATCAGGCGGAGTATGAAGCCCTTGCAGGGTTACAAATCATCTATGAACTAGATATCAGCCAGGTGAGAGCCTTCTCCGACTCCCAACTGGTGGTCAGTCAAGTGAAAGATGAATTTGATGTAAGGGATCCGACCCTCTCCAAATACTTAAACAAGGTACAAAATTTCTTCTCTCGGCTCAAATTCTTCGAAATCCTCCATATACCTCGACTGCAGAACTCTCAGGCGGACGCTCTGTCATGGTTGGCTACGGCCGCCACCAGTACCTCCGACTGAACCTTTGTGGAGCATCTGCAGTGCCCAAGTGTTACGGAAGAGCCGACCGAGGTCCACTAAGTGGAACAAGAAGCTTCTTAGATGGATCCAATTCTTGCTTTCCTGGTCAAAGGGACTCTTCCGGAAGATCCGACTGAGGCCAAGCGAGTGCATTGGATGGCCTCCAAGTACGTCATCCTTGATGGTGTCCTGTACAAGCGGTCATTCTCACAATCACTGTTGAAGTGTTTGGGGCCGATTGATGCAGATTATGCACTCAGAGAAGTCCATGAAGGCATCTACGGGGACCACCTTGGGGGAAGGTCCCTAGCCTACAAAATCATCCAACATGAGTATTATTGGCCTACCATTCAAAAAGGCGCGTCGGACTTCGTCCGAAGGTACGACGCGTGTCAAAGATACTCCATTATCCAAAGGAGACCTGCCAGCCAGCTAACTCCGATTACTGCACCGTGGCCATTCGCATAATAGGGGATGGATATCTTGGGACCCTTTCCCCCGGCATCTGGGCAACGGAAGTTTCTACTTGTAGCCATTGACTACTTCACCAAATGGGTGAAGGCTGAACCGCTGGCACAAATCATAGAGACAAGGTAGAGAACTTCGTCCAAATAGCATTATCTTCCGGTTCGGCATTCCACATACAATCATTATTGATAATGGAAGACAGTTCGATAACTCTAAGTTCCGGGACTTCTGTCAGCAATATCACATCTTCCATCGGCTTACTTTGGTCGGTCACCCTCAGTCCAATGGAGAAGCCAAGATCACCAATCGGACGATCCTGCACGGGCTGAAGACCCGTCTTAATGAAGCCAAAGGGCTTTGGGCGGAGGAGCTCCACTCGGTACTGTGGACGGATTGGACGACCACCCGAACGGCGACCAGGGAGACTCCATTCAACCTTACTTACGGAAGTGAAGCCGTCATCCCCGTTGAGATCTCTCTACAATCCCTATGGATTGACCACTATACCAAGCCGGCTAACTCTGAGCGGCGAAGGGCTGACCTGGACCTACTGGAAGAAACTAGACTCCGAACAAGCTTGAAGATGGTGACCTACCGTCAGAAGATGGCAAAATATTACAACTCACAAGTCAAGCCGCGAGTTTTTCGAGTCGGAGATCTAGTCTTGTAGAGGACGGAGATTTCGAGACCGATCGAGCAAGGGAAACTTTTCCTAAATTAGGAAGGACCTTACCGGGTCATTGAAGTGATCCGGACCGGAACCTATCGACTCGAGCATTTGGACGGACGGCAGATAGCACGCCCATGGAATGTAGATAATCTTTGCAAGTATTATCAATAAAGTCCACAACTCATCTTTATGAAGCACTTCCGAAAGTCTGACTCCAGTCGGCAAAGACTCTAGGGTAGCCCACTTTCGAAAGTCTGACTCTGGTTGGCAAAGGCTCTAGGGCAGCCCATTTTCGAAAGTCCGACTCCGGTCGGAAAGGTTCTAGGGCAGCCCACTTCCGAAAGTCCGACTCCAATCGGTAAAGGCTCTATGGCAGCCCACTTTCGAAAGTCTAACTCCGGTCGGCAAAGGCTCTAGGGTAGCCCATTTCTGAAAGTCCGACTCCGATCGGCAAAGGCTCTAGGGTGTCCATTTTCGAAAGTCCGACTTTGATCGCCAAAGGCTCTAGGGTAGCCCACTTTCGAAAGTCCGACTCTGGTCGGCGAAGGCTCTAGGGCAGTCCACTTCCGAAATTCCGACTCCGATCGGCAAAGGCTCTAGGACAGCCCACTTCCAAAAGTCTGACTCCGGTCGGCAAAGGCTCTATGGCAGCCCACCTCCGAAAGTTCGACTCTGGTAGGCAAAGGCTTTAGGGCAGCCCACTTCCGAAAGTCCGACTCTGGTCGGCAAAAGCTCTATGACAGTCCACTTCCGACAATTCGACTCTGGTCGGCAAAGGATCTAGGGCAGCCCACTTCCAAAAGTCCGACTCTGATCGGCAAAAGCTCTAGAGTAGCCCACTTCCAAAAGTCCGACTCCGATCGGCAAAGGCTCTAGGGCAGCCCACTTCCAAAAGTCCGGATCCGACTGGCAACATCCTTGGGTTCGGACGAGTCGACAGACCAATACTTGGAAAAAAAATTTTAGTTTGGTTCGGCCTGAGCTACAGTCCTTCGCCCACCTGCACTCTCTTTGAGTTCGGACTAGCTGATGGACCAATACTGGGAAGAAAATCCTAAGCGAATTGGTCCGGCCTGGGCCGCAATCTGACAACAGCCTCAACCACCTTCGACTTCAGACGAGCGGACGGATCAACACTTGGGGCAAAAATCCTAAAGTAGCTTGGTCCGGCCTGAGCTACTATCCAACATCTACTTCGGTGGTTCGGCCGTCCGCTCAGATTAGCCGACGGACGAACACTTAGAAAATTTCTCAGAAGAAGTTTGCTTTGGCGAGTCTTATCAGTCGGTAACACAAACATACGAAACATGCCTTACAAAGAACAAAATTTTCTATTAGATTAAAAGGTTCTTTACAAAATCGAAGGTCAGACCTTTACAAACATCTAGGTCTGACCCTCGGAAAGTACAGGCAGGATGCCGACTTCGGTTTCCTCGATGCCTTCTGAAGCTCCAATGGAAGTAGCCGCTATCCCCGCATCAACTTCGATTTGGGCATCCGATCTAGCCTCCACCTCAATGGCCTCAACCGAGGCCTCGACCATAGCTGCAATCGGATCCATCACCTCCACGCTCCCTTCTTCCACCGGCTTCGACGGCTGAAGGAAGGAGAGATCGAGGTCTGGGAAAGCGGCGCCAACCTTCTCCAGACATTCCTCGTATCCAAAACTGAAGTCGATTGTCCCGGCTTCGTTCATCTCCTCCGCGAAGTCTTCAGAGGTCTTGTATTCTGCAATGGCCTTTTCGGAAGCTGTCTTCAACAATTCTTGGATCGTCTTCGGTAGACTCTTGTATCGCTCCACCACCGCCAGGTGGCCCTCGAGCGCGCCTCGGCTTCGGCCAGGCGCCCCTCCTCTTCTGCCAGCCAGCGGGTCAGGGCTTTGACCTTCCACCTCTTGTCCTTCAGCTTTGCCTCCTGGGCCAGCAAGTCCTCGAGCTGTTTCCTTTTGGCCTCCGACTCGGTCTGTAGGGCAGACGCTTCTCCTTCAACTGCCCGTAGATTGATCGTTCCGCTCTGGAGGCTGTCAGAGCCACCCATGCGGTATCCCTCGCCACTTCGGCCGCCTCTGCCCTTTTGGTCATGTGCTCCTTCAGATGGAGCAACTCGCTTAGGCCGTCGTCCACTAACAGCGAGTCCTGGATGAACTGCTGACAGATACTCAGTTAGAAAAGTGTAAACATGTAAAGCAAGAGCTGAAGGCTTAAGCTGGAAACTTACCCCCAACAAGTGGTGAAGGGTGCTCCTGACGGCCTCATTCACCGACCGTCCGTCGATGCCATCGACAGCCTTCTAGAGCCGTTCTTTAACTCGTTCAGCATTGTGGATAGCCTGCCACTTCCGGCAGTCCTTATCGTCGCTGACGTCGTCGGCCCTCCCATGGGAGGCCGTCGGCCCTTCAGCTGCTTGGTCCTCTCGGACCGTTAAGGAAGCCTCCTCCGTCGGGCCCAATGGCGGAGAAGATGGGGTCGTCTCTTCTACAGCTGGCACCGGATGCTCCTCTTCCGTCCGGGTGGCTGACTGTCCGATCGAAGAGGACCGCTCCGATGCCATTACCCTTCGGCGGTCTGCCAGCGGTATGTCATCTTCCGACTCCACCGACACTACCGTGGCTGACGGCTCCTCCGTCCTTTGCTTCTTCGGCCTCTCAGGCACCGACTCTACTGCCATCTGTCTCTTCGGCTCTCGAGGAGCCGAACGGCCCACCTCTGTGTCGATCGTGCTGAAAGAGTCACCCGATCCAGCTTTATTTTGCCACCTGCCAGCAAACAAGACCATAATCGGTCATGGCAACAAAACAGACAAAGGAAGGAAAGGTAGGTCCCTCTCAACAGCCTCCGTCCTACCCAGCATTTGATGCTGGTTGATGCCAGCTTGATGGAGACTCCCTTCATGGAGCATGAAGCCGACAAACTTTGGGTCCTCGTCGTTCAGCTTGTGGAAGTCAGCCTCATCGGCCCTCGACACCTTCCTCCCATTCTGGGTGCTCGGCCTCGGCTCCCTCCACGCCGTCTCAAAACCTCATGGTTCTAGACTATCTACAAAGAAGAATTGGGACTTCCAGCCGTGAATGGCGATGGAAGTCCCCCTAGTATCTTCCGGTTAGGGCGGGGACTAAACATCCACCACTCCTGACTCTGGAAGTCCTGCTTTAAAAGGAAAAAAATTGAAAATTAGGTCGGCCTCGGCTCAATATCGGCCTCTTGACAGAGGACCACGAAACCGTAGAGCACCCGAATGCTGTTCGAGGTCAGCTGGGAAGGTGTGATCCTAAACAGGTTAAAAACCTGGATGAAGAAATTGTGGATCAGAAATCGGAGGCCGGCCTTCATGTGGTCTTCATACAAGGGCTTCTAAATTTAGGGGGCTGTTCACCCTACCCTCGCGGCTGGGGATAGTCAGGTGTAAAGTGGAGGGGATGCTGTATACAACCCTAAGACCCTCTACCCTCTCCCGGGTCATGGTTGAAAGGATATTATATGGACCGGGTTTCCTATTCCCACAAGCCAAACTCTGACTCCCAGAGGCCATCCTAATGGAGTTGCATAAAAGGAGGAAGATGGATGCGGGACTAACCTGGACTTTCGACTTCCTAAGGGAGCTAGAACAGCGGGAGGAGGAAGCTTTCTCTTCGAACCAGGGTGCGATAGAAAACTCCCTCCAAGCGTTGGTTCCTTCCTTTTATAGGTGCCAGGGGGCAGTTTCTCAATGCCCCCCCACGAGCCGCGACCCAACGGCAAATGGCACGTCTCTCGGGTTTAGCGAGAATCCGATGGGATGCACCGGATGGTATTTGGTCACGATCCGCATGACTGTCAAAGCAACGGTGGATGGATCGCTTCAGACACCACACCGATCACTCAGATGAAGCCATATGGCCCACGTCGCATCGGGGACTCAACGGGCGTGCATGTCCGGACTGGCGCCTCTCATCATGCATCATACCAACAGTAACTGCCTCTCCCACTGCCACCAATCTAATGCTGACATCTGTCCAAGAGCAAAAATCGGATCAGAAGGTGGCCGGTCGCAGCACGCCGAATCAGATTCGCCATCATCTTGAAGACTGACGCATTAATTATCAAGTAATGCCCTCGTCCTTCGAGCCTGCATGCTCGTCCGAAAGCCAAGGGTAGGGGGATAACTGTTATACCCTAACGGCTCGCCATCTGACTGAACCAGGCCACTCTTCCAAAGCTTCAAGTGACACCCCTTCGGAGGTCCGACCCACCGGAGTAGAGGTCTGACGGCCCGCTCCTGCTGGGGTCCGGCCCATTGCTTCCCTTCAGAGTTCCGACCCACCGGAGTAGAGGTCCGACGGCCCACTCCTGCTGGGATCCGGTTCATTGCTCCCCTTCGGAGTTCCGACCTACCGGAGTAGAGGTCCGATGGTCCGCTCCTGCTGAGGTCCGGCCCATTGCACCCCTTTGGAGGTCCGACCTACCGGAGTAGAGGTCCGATGGTCCGCGCTGAGGTCCTTGCTGGAGGTCCGACCCATCGGAGTTCCGACGGCCCGCTCCTGACCAATTGCTCCCTTCGGAGGTCCGACCCACCAGCTCAACATCCGACAGACATGCTTCAGAATCCAGAGGGTTCCAGAAACCTCTTTCTATTACAACGGACGCCTGCCACATCAGCGGTATTGCTCCACTACTTCCACGATGCTGTCCTATCCAGACGCCACGTGGCCACTTGCCAGATTCTTCTAGGAATAGATCGATCTTTTTTGGACTGTTTCCTAATGAATTTTGGACTGTTTCATATCTATAAAAAGTGCCCAGGGTATCCCATTTTGAGCTAAGGACTTTCTTCTCTCTCCTTGCACTATCTCCTTGATTCTTTCATTCTACTACCTTCAAATTTCTGCTAACCTAGACATCGAAGAGTTTCCTGCCGGAATATCATCGACGTCATCTACCGGACGAGGAGAACTCAGCACAACCTCGAATCGATTCAAGAAAAGTCGCCGCAACACTTACCATCAAACGTTTCTGCACCCATGGGGAGAGAGAAAGAGAGAGAGAGAGAGAGGCAGGGCGATGATGAACCATTTAAGTATTAGAAATCACAAAACGACGTACACCACAGCTCATTTAGTAACTCAACGGAAATATATATAGCACTCAAGTATTTTCTCATCCATCCACTACTCTCCTCAAGACTAGAATTGATCACCAGTTCAAACAACAAATAAAAAAAAGAAAAAAGCCACGAGGAACAAGGCACGGCAATCTAATTAACGGTCACTTTTCCCACCATCCCAGCACCCTGGTGAGGAGAGCAGTAGAAGGTGTAGGACCCCTTCTCCTTCAAGGTCACGGAGTAGGTCTCCCCCGGGGCATTGAGGAGGTCCTCCTCCTTCATGGAGATGGCCGATGCATCGACCCCCGATGGGATCTCTTCCTCATCAAACACGACGTTGTGGGGGAACGCTGCGTTGTTCTTGAACACGATCGTCTCCCCTGAAGCGACCGAGAAGTCGCTGGGGACGAAAGCAAGCTGGCCGTCGGTGCCTCCAAGGAGCACATCGATGGCCAGAGCATTGCTCGCCAGCACTGCACTTGCGGCGGTGGCTGCGACGGCCACACCAACCTCCTTGAGAGATGCACGGGGCGACACGGCCACCGCAACCGGCGCCTTCGACCCCATAGCAGCGCTGCTGCCGGTCCTTGCGGCAGCTGTGCCGGCCTTCAGGCCGGTGAAGGAGGGGATGGTGACTGCTGCTGCCGTCAAGCTGGCCATTGCTTAGCTTCTCTCTCTTTGATACCTGACCGTGGTGGGATATATATTATACTGCTTAAATGGTTCCGAGGCTACTGCAAGGGGAGGTTTAAAGGAATCCAGCAGTACATATATGCAAGAAAAAAGAATGTGTCATTGAAGAAGAGGGGAGAGATATGGTTGGTGGCTGGTGTTTGTGAAGGATGAGCGGAGGATTGCACAAATGAGTGGCAGAGAGAGGGAGAGTTATCTTGTGGACCTTCATCTACTGGCTGGATAGGGTGAGATGATGCTGTCTGACATGGCACCGGTATGTGGTAGGAAACGAGTGCTTCGGATTGGAATAATGGACCGCGGAGCGCTTTGGGACAGGGATGCCAATAAAATTCAAATTCAGATATCCCAATTATCGTTTTGACTAGATTTAGATCGAATTTAGATAAAATCCGAATACTTAATTTTAGATTTGGACCGAAACTAGATAGATATCCATCCGACCCAAATTATTTTAATATTTAAATATATATAATTAATATATATTATATTATATATATTTTATTATTTATTATTTATTAATTATTAAATTTTAAAATACTTAAATTCTTTATCCTGATCATTATTTTTCAAAAAAAGAGAATTATAATTTGTAATAGACTATTCTCCGATTAATCTCTGTTAATCTCTCGATTATTTCACCGATTTCATTCAATCCTTTTTGATTCTCCATCTTCCAGGCTCTAGTTCCCCTCTTCGGCTTTTCATTTCTTGGATCGATTGAAGAATGATGTTGCAACCAAGGATTAAACATGAATTATTCTTTACATTTTTGTATAACTTGAAACTTAGAGTTAGATGTACTTTTAAATTATATTTTTATTTTTATTTTTTTCAGAAGTATTAAACTAAGTCTTGTTAAATTTTATTTGTTTAAGATAATTTAAATCTTATTTTGATTGAATATGAAATTAAGTACCGTTGAACTAAAAATGCAGTTGAGTTTTATTTGATTAATATATGTATGATTTATAAAATGATTGATGATTTTAAAGTTAACAAAAATAAAAAAAATATTTAATATGACTCAATTAGATTCGGGCCGGGTAAACCCGAATTATCCGATACCCGATTGAAATGGGTTTGGATAGAAAAAATCCAGTTTCGATAGTGTTTGGATAGTTTATTGAGTATTCGGATTTGAGTTTGGATAGTTATGCACCCGGACCATTGCCATCCCTACTTTGGAACAATCCTGGAGAATGGAGATCAAAACGAGAAAGAATATATGTTGGCCAGTTAGCTAACCCAAGAGGGGGGATGAATTGGTTTTGAAAACTTTTTAAACAAGTATGTGCATTTTTTGAAATCTTAGTGATGTGGCAGGATCACCGACGTAGGGGAACCGACAGGCGCCACGTCAAAGGAAGACGCCGCTTCAATTCTTCAGCACGGACTTCGCTGCCGAGCTGAGCTGAGCTCCCTCAAGACAGCGAGCCGAGCTCTGTCCTCAGCCAGGTCGGGCCCGCGAGCTCGGGATGCCTAGGCCGGAGCCGCATTCTATCCCCTAGAGCGAGACCCTCGGAGGTTTGAGCCCTGTGGTCGGAGTCGAGCTCAGTGCTCACCCGCCAACGTGGAGCCTCTCCGAGCGCACGCCCTCTGGACCGGGTCCGCCCTCTGCCCTCCAGAGCGAGACCCTCGGAGGTTTGAGCCCTGTGGTCGGAGTCGAGCTCAGCGCTCACCTGCCAACGTGGAGCCTCTCCGAGCGCGCGCCCTCTTGACTGGGTCCGCCCTCTGCCCTCCAGAGCGAGACCCTCGGAGGTTTGAGCCCTGTGGTCAGAGTCGAGCTCAACGCTCACCTGCCAACATGGAGCCTCTCCGAGCGCGCGCCCTCTGGACCGGGTTCGCCCTCTGCCCTCCAGAGCGAGATTCTTGGAGGTTTGAGCTCTGTGGTCGAAGTCGAGCTCAGCACTCACCCGCCAACGTGGAGCCTCTCTGAGCGCGCACCCTCTGGACCGGGTCCGCCCTCCAGAGTGAGACCCTAGGAGATTTGAACCCTGTGGTCGGAGTCAAGCTCAGCGCTCACCCGCCAACGTGGACCATCTCCGAGTGCGCGCCCTCTGGACCGGGTCCGCCCTCTGCCCTCCAGAGCAAGACCCTCGGAGGTTTGAGCCCTGTGGTCGGAGTCGAGCTCAGTGCTCACCCACCAATGTGGAGCCTCTCCGAGCGCGTGCCCTTTGGACCGGGTCCGCCCTCTGTCCTCCAGAGCGAGACCCTCAGAGGTTTGAGCCCTGTGGTCGGAGTCGAGCTCAGCGCTCACCCGCCAATGTGGAGCCTCTTTGAGCGTGCGCCCTTTGGACCGGGCCCGCCCTCTGCCCTCCAGAGCGAGACCCTCGGAGGTTTGAGCCCTGTGGTCGGAGTCGAGCTCAGTGCTCACCCACCAACGTGGAGCCTCTCCGAGCGCGCGCCCTCTAGACTGGATCCGCCCTCTGCTCTCCAAAGCGAGACCCTCAGAGTTTTGAGCCCTGTGGTCGAAGTCGAGCTCAGCGTTCACCCACCAACGTGGAGCCTCTCCGAGCGCGCGCCCTCTGGACCGGGTCCGCCCTCTGCCCTCCAAAGTGAGACCCTCGGAGGTTTGAGCCCTGTGGTCGGAGTCGAGCTCAGTGCTCACCCGCCAACGTGGAGCCTCTCCGAGCGCGCGCCCTCTGGACCGGGCCAGCACTCTGCCCTCCTCCACCAGATGCCCCGGCAAGTTCAGGAATCTAGGTCAAAGCGAGCCCTGTAGTTCCAACTCAGCCTCAGCTCAGACGAGGTCCTCGCCAGCCCAGAACGCCGGCGAGCCGCCTGAGGACTACACTGGAGCGCCTCCCAGGCTGTACTGACCACCTGCAGCCGCCAGTTACACTAAAAAGGAAAGAAGCGCGCTGATCGAGATGCCATGCTCCTCACTAACCACCCAGATCACCCAAGAGAGGAAGCCAACCGAAAGATTTGAATCTCGTGGGCGGTGGCCCACCGTTCGAGGCACTGCCAGGTTTCCCGAAATGAGGCAACCAAGAAGAGTGTCGGAGCGCATGACAGCTCCCCTTATCACGAATCAGGAAAGGCTCATCGGGACACCGCCGCATATGCCTGACAGCCGGTGGAGATCCCGAGGCGGACGCCCAACGGTAACCTACTTTGCAGCAAACTCGGAGGTAACACAACAACACCAACACATAGGCAAAACATAAGCCAAGAAAAAAAAGTGCAACCCCCACCAGGAAGGGGGGCATGGTACCACCAGCATTCCAGAGCAAGGTCGGGAGGAAGGGCTACACAGGGACTCCCCCTAACCAGGCCACACTTTCTCCGACACACCTGCTACTCACATTCACACAACACACTTCTCCTTGTGTGCAGTCCATCAAGAGGGGCTCGACCAAGAGGATCTGTTCCCCTGGATCGTCACTGACTTGATCGTCGAAGTGCCCCCGCCGGAAACCCCAGCTCGGATCACTAACCTCTATTTTGCAGGCCCAGGACTGGAGGACCGCCAGGTGGCGAAGGGAGCGCACTCCGGCGCCGGCAGTAGCTACGAGCCACGGCGATCCTGGCAGCAATAGATTGGCGCGCCATGAAGGGGGGCATGGCACCACCAGCATTCTAGAGCAACGTCGGGAGGAAGGGCCACACAGGGACTCCCCTAACCAGGCCACACTTTCCCCGACACACCTGTTACTCACATTCACACAACACACTCCTCCTCGTGTGGAGTCCATCAAGAGGGGCTCGACCAGGAGGATCTGTTCCCCTGGATCGTCACTGACTTGATCGTCGGAGTGCCCCCGCCGGAAACCCCGACCCGGGTCACTAACCTCTGTTTTGCAGGCTCAGGATCGGAGGACCGCCAGGTGACGAAGGGAGCGCACTCTGGCGCCAGCAGCAACTACGGGCCATGGCGATCCTGGTGGCAACAGATTGGCGTGCCAGGTAGGGGCGCTGAATCAAGCCCTCCATCTCTTTACAGATTGACACTCCATGGAAGAATGGTGGCGACACAAGCTCAAAAGGCCTCCACCAGCCGTGCAAGGGGCTCCCCTTCCCAAGGGCACCCACGTCACCTTCTCCGTCTCCTCCGGCAGAGGGGTCCGCTGATGAAGCCATCAGGCGCATAGCGGAAAGGCGCCTGGAGAAATATGAGCATGGGCTAGCTGAGTTCTCCCGCTGGTTCACTAGTATGCAAGGCTCAACCAGTGAGCCAGTGGACTACAACACCCGCTACCATTGAAGCCCTTTACCGGTCGTGGCGAGACGAAGTATTTTCGCCCTCACCGCGATCACGGCCATGACATCGAAGAATGTCACAGCCCCAAGTAAGAAATCGAGAAACTTGTCAAGGGAGGCTACCTCCGGAAGTTTATGGAGGGGCCAGACCTCAAGCAGGGCCCCAGGCGCTCGCCACTCTCTCGCCAACTCCAACCATCGACAGTCGCCCCACCGTGAAGCCGGTGGGCGTGATCACCTGGGGAGTTGCGCGTGCGTCCAAGAGGACCCGGGGGGTAGGGGACCCCAAGAATGTACTCCCCACTGTGCGAGAAGGAGAAAGCGAGGAAGAAAGGCAAATGAAGATGCCACGGTTATTAGGATGACGATCACGAACCACCTGGAAAGTGCACCACATTCGATAACGGAAGCTCCGCGGACGTGCTTCCTTATGACGCCCCCTCCATGAGCGCCACTTTGATGACTTTTGTTGTCAACGGGCTTTCTACGGTTCACAACGTCGCCCTAAGATTGACTTAGGCCCAATCCGCTCAACGTCGGTCCCAATAAAACTCGCTGACAAAGAGCAGCCCCGGCGTTACAACGCCCGGGTTTGGCCAAGAACCTTTGGGCCCGGAAATCTGGTGCTGCGCCGGGCGGAGGCAAGTCAGTCCCGAGAACGCGGCAAGCTCCCACCAAACTGGGAAGGTCCCTACAAGGCATCGAAGCCCCATCACGAGGGGCTTATCACCTCGAAGGTCTCGACGGTGTCAGGCTCCCCCAGACATGGAGTGCTCGCGATCCGCGACGACGCCACCTATGATGTAAGGTTTCTTATCGATAATAATGATAACGACTTTTTCCTTGCACGAGTATCATATGTCTTGCAAGGAACAATATCAGGCATCCCCGAGCCTAGCTCTAGGATGTCAAAGGATCTTCAAGCCATGCAGCTTTCAGTCTCGAAGCGTCCCCGAGCCTAGCTCCAGGATGCCAAGGAATCTTCGAGCCACGCCGCTCTCAATCTCAAAACGTCCTCGAGCCTAGCTCCAGGACGTCAAGAGATCTTTGAGCCATGCAGCTCTCAACCTGAAGCATCCCCGAGCCTAGCTCCAGGACATCAAAAGATCTTCGAGCCATGTAGCTCTCAACCTCAAGCATCCCCGAGCCTAGCTCCAGGACGTCAAGAGATCTTCGAGCCATGCAGCTCTCAACCTCAAGCGTCCACGAGCCTAGCTCCAGGACATCAAGAGATCTTCGAGCCATGCAGCTCTCAACCTCAAGCATCCCCAAGCCTAGCTCCAAGACGTCAAGAGATCTTCGAGCCATGCAGCTCTCAACCTCAAGCGTCCCCAAGCCTAGCTCCAGGATGTCAAGAGATCTTCGAGCCATGCAGCTCTCAACCTCAAGCATCCCGAGCCTAGCTCCAGGACATCAAAGGATCTTCGAGCCATGCAGCTCTCAATCAACAACGTCCCCGAGTCCAGCTCCAGGATGCCAATCCAAGACCGGAGCTCAGATCTTCGAGCCAAGCCGCTCTCAATCTCAAACGCCTCCGAGCCCAGCTCTGAGATGCCAAGAGATCTTGGGGCCAAGCAGCTCCCATCAATGCCTCGAGCCTAGCTCCAAGGTGTCAAAGACCTGAGCCAAGCCCTCAGGCAATCCCTGGACCGGAGCCCAGCTCTCCGGCCAGAAAGGCCTCGAGCCTAGCTCCAAGGCAATCAAACCCTGTGACCCTCTTCTCTAATCTCCCCGCTCATCAAAAAGAGGGGGAAGGAAGAAAGAGAATGAGAGGGAAACCACGGTAAGAACCCTCTTCTCTGATCCCCACTCAAAAGAAGAAGAAAGGGAAAGGAAAGAAAGAGAATGAGAGGGAAACACGGCAAGAACCCTCTTCTCTAATCTCTCCTCTCATTAAAAAAAAACAAAGAAAGAAAGAGAGAAAGAAAAAGAAGAAGAGAGGGGAAGGAAAGAAAGAGAACAAGAGGAAAACACATCAATAAAGCTACCACTTCTCAGCCCAAGATCGGAGCTCAGATCTTCGGCCAAGGGACCTTCGAGCCACGTAGCTCTCAGTCATCAACGTCCCCGAGCCCAGCTCTAGGATGCCAGCCCAAGACCGGAGCTCAGATCTTCGGCCAAGGGACCTTCGAGCCACGCAGCTCTCAATCATCAACATCCCCGAGCCCAGCTCCAGGATGCCAGCCCAAGACTGGAGCTCAGATCTCTAGCCAAAGGACCTTCGAGCCACGCAGCTCTCAGTCACCAACGTCCTCGAGCCCAGCTCCAGGATGCCAGCCCAAGACCGGAGCTCAGACCTCCAGCCAAGGGACCTTCGAGCCATGCAGCTCTCAGTCAATAACATCCCCGAGCCCAGCTCCAGGATGCCAGCCCAAGACCAGAGATCAGATCTTCGGCCAAGGGACCTTCGAGCCGCATAGCTCTCAGTCCACAACACCTTCGAGCCCAGCAGCTCTCAAGTGTCATAACTCAACCCCCAGGCAAGGTGAGGCCCTTCTCTCTGATCTCCCCACTCATATACAAAAAAAATGAGAGAAAAAAAAGGGAGTGAAAGAAAGAGAGAAAGAAGGGAAGAGCCAGGCGAAAAACAAATGGCAAGGAAGCTCAACTTTCATTGATCAAATGCGAGTTACAAGTACTTTATGGGCCCCCGACATGCCGGGCGACCCTGACTAAGTACAAGAAACAAAAATACAAAACAAAGAAGGAAAAAGGGGCGACTCCACGCTGGCCGGCCTCCCTGCTGAGCTCTGAGGCTGAGAGTTCCCGCCTTCAAGAACCTCCGGCTGGGCAGCTCTGGTCTCGGATGGTTCAGCCTCGACTGGCATCGGGGACTCTGAGGCCGCGGCTTCCTCCACAGCCTCCTCGTCGGGCTCCGCGTCTGAGGCTGAAGGGTATTTCAAGCAGTCATGGTTCTTCTCGGGACAAGCACCTCAACCCGGCCGCGCAAGAACATAAAGCCCTTGTAGAAGGAGTCCGATGCTATCTGATGAATTTTGGTGATAAACTCCTCCGAAGCCTTGAACTTTGCGATGGCATCCTCAGCACCCTTCTTGGCCTCAGCGGCCGCCCTCCTCGACTCGGCGGCCTCCAGCCTAGCAGCCTTCGCCGACTTGGCTGCCACCTCCGTCGCCTTCTCAGCTGCAGCCAGTTTCTCCCTCCCTGCTGCCAGCTCCACCTAGGCAGCCCGGGAGGCCTCCTTGTGCCAATCAGCCTCGGCACTATACCAATTCAACTTCTTCTCCACGGAGGAGAGATCTTCAACGGCCTTCTTCGAACGGCTCCGCTCCAGGTCGCGGGCCTCTAAAAGTCTCTCGCTCGCCCCTCGATGTCGGCGAGCTGTTTCTCAAGGTCCTTGACCTTCAGTTCAAGTGCCCCATTTGCCCCGGCCTTCTCCTTCAGGTCAGCTTTCAGGATTCATCTCGACCGCCGTTGTCGCTCGAGACGCTCCCAATTCTGATAGCAGCCCTTGATGAAGAGGGCATCGGCACCGATCTGCACCATAAAAAGAGGTCAGCTCAAAAAAAAAAAGAGAAGAAAAAAAAGAAGAAAAGAAAGGAAGGGACAACTCATCGAGTACAGTTGGGGGAAGATGGCGTTGATAACATCGCCCAGCTGCATTCCGGCCATCTCTTGCTGGTCGCATGTCTGGACCGAGAAGTCCATCATGTACTCGGCCAGTTCGGGGCTCCGGAGGAACGAGCTCTTTGACCCCATCCTGAAGGGGAGACGGCGTCGTGCCTCCTCCCTCCTGCCCACTCCGGGAGTGGGCGGCCTTGCCCCGCTGGCTGAAGAGTCCCGGGGGCAGGCTGAGAAGCTGGCGTCGGCACATGCGGCGCCTCGGTCATGGTCCTGGTCGCAGCCCGGACCTCCTCATCCATGATCTCGATGACAGGCGGACTCGGAGGACGGCAGGGTGCAGCGGCAGCAGCTACAGCCCTTGCTTGGGCCACTACTTCGAGCTCTGCAGCAGGGGCCTGCTGGGCTTGCCTCGATGCCATAGAAGCCGCCCTCTCCACCGGCGCAGGAGCAGCGTGAGTCACCTCCGAACTCGGACCAGCTGGAGCAGCCGAGCTCAGGCCAACCACCACAATGGGGGCAGCCACAGGAGCGCTCTCGCCCCGACTCGCCTCGATGAAGGCTCCCAGGCTAGCCCGGTCGGCGGCCTCTTCCGAGTGATCGCCAGTAGGTCATTCTCGAAGAAAATCATCCCTGCATACAAGTCACACAGCAGTCAAAGTCCGCGGGAAGCAGTGCAAGGATGCAAGATAAAGAAAGAGGAAAGTTCAGGTTGAACTCACCCACCCATTCGTTGGGTCGATCCTGGAGTCGGTGAGGTTCTGCTCAGATAACAGGACCTCGAGAAGAGGAATCTCGGTGGTGCGGAGCTGCTCATAGTCATCCCGGTCAGCCAAATCGACCACAGAATTTCGGTTGGGAGACTTGTCCGGATCGCTCCAGACCCAGTCGACCCCTCAACCTTAACAAAGAAAAATTTACTCTTCCATCCCCTGATGGAAGAGGGGAGCTCAAATCTGATGCCCTTCGGGCGGGAGGACAAGGACCACCACCCATCCTCAGTTGGGTGGCGCTTCAGGGCGAAGAAGGCCCTGAACAAGGAGAACCGGCAACAAACCCGTGGAGGCAGAGTACAATGAAAGAAAAGATAAACCTAATGGCGTTTGGCACTAGCTATGCAGGGATCAAACGGTAGTTGTCCAGGACGGACAGAAAGAAAGGGTGAAAAGGAAATCGGAGACCCTCGGAGAAGGTCTCCTCGTAAAAAGCAAGATGGCCCGAGCCACTGGAAGTGAACCCATTCCCCCAGATGAGGGATCGTGAGCCGAACGGAAGGCAGGATGCCATAGACATCCCGAACGGTCCTTAGTTCCCCGATGGTGATCGTCGAGGCAACCCCACAGGACCTGTGGACTGAACGGATTCAAAGACGGGACAGAAGGAGGAGGGAAAGAAGGACGGATCTTGGTTCCCTGATGAGTACCGGACTGGGAGGACGCCTCCTACTGAGCTCGAAGCGAGTTACATCTTCCTCCCCGCCAGAAGAAAGAAGAAGAAGAAGAAGATGTCGGCCTCTGCTCGGAGGGACCGACCTCACCTTAATCAGTGGAGGGGCGGAATCCTGGACCAAAATAGGACATCCTCAAGAACAAGGGGAATGAAGGACTCAAAGTGGAGGATGGAAGAGCAGACTCAACTCAAAGAAGACCCCAGGCCCGGAGAAAGAACCCTACTTTAGCAGGGGAGAAGGAAGAAGAAACTGACCTGGTTCCTTAGAAAACTTGAGGCAACTGTGGGGAAGAAGGAAGCTTGGGCACAGCAGTAGGCGCAGAGAATTCAAAAGAATAGATGTTACGGGTAAGGCCCTCCTTTCATTCGAAATGACTCAATGGATTCGTACCGATCCAACCCCTCTGCCAACGGATCCACGTCACGTGCTTCCCATCGACAAAAATGGCATCCCGGCCACTCTAGATTCTGCACCAACATTAACTACTCCTCGGACGGGCCACGCGGCACCCCCGCATTGGTCCACGGGGTCATCTCTCGAAGTGCCAGCAATCATGGCCATCATCGTGCCAGATTTCCGTCTTTCCACGTCAACACCGCAATTACTCCCTTCGGCACGAGCGCCGCCCACCAACGAGCCTCGAGAGTGGGGGGCAAATGATGTGGCAGGATCGCTGACGTAGGGGAACCGATAGGTGCCACGTCAAAGGAAGATGCCACGTCGGATGCCGTGTCAATTCTCCAGCCCAGACTCTATTGCCGAGCTGAGCTGAGCTCCCTCAAAATAGCGAGTCAAGCTCTGTCCTCCGCCAGGTCGAGCCCGCGAGCTCGGGATGCCTAGGCCGGAGTCGCATCTCCCCCTAGAGTGAGTCCCTCGGAGGTTTGAGCCCTGTGGTCGGAGTCGAGCTCAGCGCTCACCCGCCAACGTGGAGCCTCTCCGAGCGCGCACCCTCTGGACCAGGTCCACCCTCTGCCCTCCAGAGTGAGACCCTCGGAGGTTTGAGCCCTGTGGTCGGAGTCAAGCTCAGCGCTCACCCGCCAACGTGGAGCCTCTCCGAGAGCGCGCCCTCTGGACCAGATCCGGCCTCTACCCTCCAGAGCGAGACCCTCGGAGGTTTGAGTCCTGTGGTCAAAGTCGAGCTCAGCGTCACCCCCCCATGTGGAGCCTCTCCGAGCGCGCGCCCTCTGGACCGGGTCCGCCCTCTGCCCTCCAGAGCGAGACCCTCGGAGGTTTGAGCTCTGTGGTCAGAGTCGAGCTCAGCGCTCACCCGCCAACGTGGAGCCTCTCCGAGCGCGTGCCCTCTGGACCGAGTTCGCCCTCCAGAGCGAGACCCTCGGAGGTTTGAGCCCTGTGGTCGGAGTCGAGCTCAGCGCTCACCCACCAACGTGGAGCCTCTCCGAGCGTGCGCCCTCTGGACCGGGTCCACCTTCCATCCTTCAGAGTGAGACCCTCAGAGGTTTAAGCCCTGTGGTCGGAGTCAAGCTCAGCGCTCACCCGCCAACGTGGAGCCTCTCTGAGCGCGCACCCTCTAGACCGGGTCCGCCCTCTGCCCTCCAGAGTGAGACCCTCGGAGGTTTGAGCTCTGTGGTCGGAGTCGAGCTCAGTGCTCACCCGCCAACGTAGCCTCTCCGAGCACGCGCCCCTCTGGACCGGGTCCGCCCTCTGCCCTCCATAGCGAGACCCTCGGAGGTTTGAGCTCTGTGGTCGAAGTCGAGCTCAGCGCTCACCCACCAACGTGGAGCCTCTCCGAGTGCGCGCCCTCTAGACCGGGCCCGCACTCTGCCCTCCTCCACCAAGACGCCCCCGCAAGTTCAAGGCGTCTAGGTCGGAGCAAGCCCTGCCATTCCAGCTCAGCCCCAGCTCGGACGAGTCCCTCGCCAGCCAAGAACGCCGGCGAGCCACCCGAGGACTATACTGGAGCGCCTTCCAGGCCGTACTGACTACCTGCAGCCACCAGTTACACTAGAAAGGGAAGAAGCGCGCTGATCAAGATGCCACGCTCCTCACCAACCACCCGGATCACCAAAGAGAAAAAGGCAACTGGAGATTCGAATCCCGTGGTGATGGCCCATCGTTCGAGGCACTGTCAGGTTTTCCGGAATGAGGCAACCAAGAAGTTTCGGAGCGCATGATAGCTCCCCTTATCACGAATCAGGAAGGCTCCTCGGGACACCGCCGCACGTGCCTGACAGCCCGGCAGAGATCCCGAGGCGGACACCCAACGGTAACCTAGTTTGCAGCAAACTCGGAGGTAACACAACAACACCAACACATAGACAAAATACAAGCAAGAAAAAAAAAGAGTGTAACCCCCACCAGGAAGGGGGGCATGGCACCACCAGCATTCCAAAGCAAGGTCGGGAGGAAGGGCCACACAGGGACTCCCCCTAACCAGGCCACACTTCCCCCGACATACCTGCTACTCACATTCACACAACACACCCTCCTCGTGTGGAGTCCATCAAGAGGGGCCCGACCAGGAAGATCTGTTTCCCTGGATCGTCACTGACTTGATCGTCGGAGTGCCCCCGCTGGAAATCCCGGCCCGGGTCACTAACCTCTATTTTGCAGGCCCAGGACTGGAGGACCGCTAGGCGATGAAGGGAGCGCACTCCGACGCTGGCAGCAGCTACGGGCCACAGCGATCCTGTCGGCAACACTTAGTATGGTGAGTGTAGTCTACCAAGAATTATGTGCGGAAGCAAGTAAAGATTAGAACAATCACAAACACTACAAATTTTACGTCCACTACCCAAGGTACCACTTGGAAATGTTACTATATCACAATGGAATACAGTCGGTTTATTTTACATCAGGCTCACAACCAAAATCTAATCTTGGTTTTACACCAGGATTGGCAAGAACCCAACTTTTGTTTTCACGGGCTCACCAAAAATCCAAACTTGGTTTTCACGGGATCACCAAAAACCGAATGTTTTTTTTCACGGGCTCACCAAAAATCCAATACAAAACAAACAAAACAAACAACAATAAAACACAAATACAAACTCCAAGAGTGGATGGTTGCAGCTTTAGCTTGATTTGGTGTAGCTCTAAGGCTTCAAAATGTGCTCTTCAAAGCTCTTTCTTTTCTTCAAAAGATGTCTCAAGAGTTGTAGTAGAATAATCTTAAATCTCTCTTGAGTGTGGAAGATAAAGCTCACTTGATTCCCTAAAAGATTTTTCTTTGAAGCTCACTCTTACTTCTCTAACTCCAAAACTATTCCATTCCTTAAAAAACCTTTTTCCTCTTGAGTTTGTATCTTCATTTTACACTCCTTGAAGTGTTTCCTGGTGAATTTCGCTGTTGGAATGCCTTGGAAAGCAAAATATGATTGTTTGGAACGTTGGAAGGAAGAAAAATATTTTCTGCAACTAGCCATTACTATTCAAAAAACTGGGATTCGAGTCAACTCGGATGACTCGAGTCGGCTCAGATAATTACTCTTCTGTCATTCTGGAGTCAGCTCTATTTTTCGAGTCGGCTCGGTTGACTGATTTTCTCATAACTCAATTTCAGCCACTCTGGAAGAGTTGACTCGAATTCTCGTTGAGTCAGCTCGAGTAAATTGTGTTCAAAAGGCTTTCAAACTTCTCCAAACTTCTTCAAACATCTTTCAAACTACTTCAAACATCTTTTAACCTATAATACTCTACAAAAACAATCTTTACAAAGATAATTAGTAACATAATCATGTATTATATTTTGTAATCATCAAAATCAATCCTAGGGTCAACAATATCTTGGATGCGTTATTAGTATTTGATGGAGTTAGGGCTGGAACTGGACCAGAGCAGGTCAGGCCACATCCCTACTTGAGCCCAGTCCAAAAAAAAATTTGGACTTTGAGCCAGGCTTAACCCGAGATTTTTTCAAAACATCAGGCCCGAGTCCAAGCCCGAGCCCGGCCTACCTGTCCAAAAAAAAATCAGACTTCGGGCCGGCTTAAATCCAAATTATTTTCAAAACATCAGGCCCGAGTTTTAAGCCCGAGCCTGGCCCGAGCCCAATAGGTCGTCCCGAATCGAAGTAGCCTGAATAAAGCCCAAATAATTTGAATAAAAAAATGGAGAAACGGGGACGTCGGGAGAAGGAGATCGAGCTCGAAGGGGGGGCACCGGGGGGTCGCATGGGGGCAGAGGTAGGGGCATCGGGTGCGGTCATCGGGGCCGAGGGAGGGGTAGGGGTGTCGGGTGCAGTTGTAGGGGCCAGGAGATCGGAGTCGGGGAGGGTGTGAGATCGTACCGGGGGCTGGGGGCATCAGGTTCGGGCGCTAGGGCTGAAGAAGCGACATCGGAGCCAGCGGGCTATGGGGTCGTACAAGGGGGGACGAGGTATCGAGTGCGTGCGCTTGGGCCAAGGGAGGGAGATCAGAGTCGAGGAGGTAGCGGGGTCGCGTGGAGGTGGCGGAGCTGGGTGCGAGTGCCGCCAGGCCGGGGAGGCTGGTGCAGAGTTGGTGGGTGGCACAGGGGGCACCATTGTGCTGGATGGGTGAGGATAGTGCCGACAACTGAAACGAGATAGAGAGGTGCAGATCGATGATGGGTCGAATTGCTGGAGAAGTTGGAAACATCTGGAAACAACTCAAATAAAGAACCTTTAATAGTTTCGGGCTCAGATCTATTTTGGATGAGCTGTGTCCGAGTCGAGTTCGGGCCGACCAGGCCGGGCCAAAAGGTGCCCGAGCCCAGCTCGAAAATTGAATGGGCCTTCTTATTAAGCCCGAAACCCAGCCTGAACATTTGGAGCTTGACTCGAAGCCTAATTAATTTCAGATCGGCCCAATCCCATTGGACCGGCCCAACCTAGTTCCAGCCCTACATGCAGTCCTCCATATCTGATGACAGAATTCCCAAATTGGTGTGGTCCAATCGAGTGATTGGAAAATGGCAATCGAAATATATACGTGCCAGAATTGCAACCACAGAACAACCTAATCCTGAGTTCGACTGGACCAAGGATGCACTCGGTGTCCCCCTAGTCCTGGAATTGTAACTGCTAAAAATTTATGTTATTTGAACGAGTTGCTAGAAGTTTGTGAATAACCTTTTTCTTAACTCGAAAAAAGAGAGCATACCTTTTAATAACCTTTTCTTCTTAGTTCTCACACACCTCCAGTGCAACCGCCCATAGCAATGTTATTAAACCCGGCTCAATATTGATCCGGACAAGATACTGAGCACTGGGTCACCGATTCAACCACCGGTTCAATGGTTGAACCGGTGGATTAACACACTAAACAAAAAATTTAACATTCATTAACTTATTTATGTTCAGTAATATAATAATGACCCTGATAATATACATTTCAATATTATAAACATCAAAATACCAATAAAACATAATTATAATCCCATAAATATAAATATATAAATTAAAATATTCATGAATATAAAATTTAATTACATAAAGTCACAACTAATAATACAAAATTTAAACTTTAAATATAATATTCCATATCTGCTAGAAAGTAAAAAGTTTTAATATAAATAAACTATTTTATGTCCAAGTCAATAACCAAAATCATTATCTATTAAAAAACTTAGAAATAACAAACAAGTAGACACATAAAGATTCAAGCTCATGGACTAAAATTTATATCAATATTTAAAAAATATCTCCTTGATTTGTAATATTCCCATCTCTTCCATCTTCGTTTGTATTGAAATCATTTCCATCATTTTCCATCATCACCCTTTAAATCTTCCAAGTTCAATATATCTACAAAGTTAAAAGATAAATTGCATCTCTTAATTATAATAACACTTTATTTATAAACTATATAATAAATATTTTCTTACCATCATTATTATTTTTTTGAATAGAATATGATACCAATTCACGATGAAATGTCTCTAATTCTCACTAGTTAACTCTGATGGCTCATCAACTAACACCCATACATCATTATCACCAACAATTCAAAGTCAATAGATCATAGTTCTGACCCTTGAACTAAAACTTGTGTTTAATATTTATTAGTTTGAAAATTATAAAACAAGTAAATAAAAATAATTGTATATCATGTTATAATAAAATTACCTTTGTTGTAGTCTTAATTGTAGTGCACAAATACTAGATCATTAAACCTTTGGTGCTCTAACCTATTTTTCTTTTTTAGAATGAAATATTTCAAAGATGCTCCAATTTCTCTCATACCTAGATGCACTACAAGTTTGGCTTAACACACAAATAGCTAACTTTTGCAAATTAGGTACACAACTTCCATAGATGACCCACCATTCATCTGAATGCAAAATATTATATTTGTTAAAATAGAATGCAATTGAATAAACTTTATATAAATGAAATTATAAAGATAAAATTAATGAAAAAGCTTATCTAGAGCCAAGCGATTTCAATCATTTATAGCTGATGAGTGTCCAAAGACATCCTCTACATTTCTAAATAACCTCATCTAATCCGTTAATTTTCTTGCAAAGTTGGATTATCAAATGAATACCTCTCTATAACATCTAAAAGTCCAGAAATACTGCGAGGGTGTTTCTCCATAAGCTCTGAATCATATTGAAAATATGGATTCAACCAAAATCTAGATGCATGAAGATTTTGATATAATTACAAGTCCTACTAGAAATCAATTATCCTTAAATAATGTTCCATTGTAGCCTTTTCCTTCTAAACCTCTTGATCATTTCATTTTTAGCTTGATGCATAGCATAATAAAAATAACCATTGAAGGTCTATCATCACTATCAACAATCCTCAAAACTCAAATTAAAGGCTCTGTTAGTTTAACAATGGTTACACATTTATTCCAAAAAATAGAATTAAGTATATTATCAATGAACATTTTTCCTTTATTATCCTTAGCATAAGCTGAACTTGCCCACTCTCTAGAAGTCACCATTGCTCTTAATGCATCTTTGTGGTGTAATATGCTTTGTAAAGTAATAAAATTTATAGCAAAACGTGTGGGTGCTGGACGAATTATCTCCTTTCCACCAGTAAATTTTTTCATCAAATACAAAGGATAACAATGGTTATAAAAATATTTTGTAATACTTGCAACATGAGCTACTATATCCTTGACTAAAGCTAATTCACTAATATCTTGCATGATGAGATTAAGGCAATGAGCAGCAAGGTAACCAAAACAATGTAGAAAAGTCTTACTTTAACATTTTACTAACAGTAACATAGTTTGTAGCATTATCAGTCACTATATGAACCACATTTTTATGATCAATAGATATGACAATTTTTTTGAATAACTTATACAACATATTAGCTATCTTCGAGATATCCGAAGCATCCACACTCTTCAAAAATATGATCCCTCAAGGATAATAAACTAAAAAATTAATCAAAGTTCTCCTACACTGATCTATCCATCCATCAGTCATAATTGTGCATCCGGTTCTCTTCCATGTGGCACGAAAACTTTTAACATGCTTTTTTACCTTATCAACATCTTGGTTAACAAATAACCACGAATAGAGTGAAAATTTGGAGCTTTGTAACCAAGGCCCACACTAGCTATGGCATCTATCATGGATTGATAATACTTAGAGTTCACAGCATTAAATGGCACACATGTATCTATCATCCATTTTGTCACTGCAAGATCACACCTTTCAAATACTTCTTTGTTTGCAACAAGCTTTTTATAGTTGGTTAAGAACCAGGTATTGTTCTTGGCATGAAAGATTTTCAATTATCATTGGTTGTTTTCCTTTTCCACTTACTATATTTGTCACTTGACCTCAGCTACCTCCACCAACTATACTTTTTGTATTACTTGTACACTTATTTGATGAGGTTGGACATAAATTCTTATATGTCATTGTTATCTTCCCCTACTTGCTCATCATATTCTCTATGCCTTGTACTAAAGGAATTATAATCTTCACCCATTTTCTTTGCTCTTTTTCTTCTCACCAACAGTTTGAATATTTTGTATCATTTGATGGTGAATATCCACCGGTACCTTACAGCATGGCTATACTTCTCTTTTTATTCCTGCAAGATGTTGTTTGAAATAATTAATCCCACCACCAGCAAATACCTTTGCACAATACAAGCATGCTAACTTTATCATTTTATTATTACCACTAAGTTCAAAAGTTTCTCTACAATGATTCATGCAGGATCACTTTTTTCTCTAATCTCGGATTGTTTGAGTAGATGAAATATTACTTGAATCACCCACGGATGGTATATTTTCTTGAGAGATCATTTTCATAATCTATAAAAATAAAATGATAAAATACAAAGTACAAGATGAAGGTACAAATAATTAAATAAAAAATTCTAGTGTAATAAAAATTATAAACATAGGCCAATACTTCAATCAAGTCTTCAATTACTATTTACCAATTTATAATATTTTTATTCCTTTCCCTGTTTCCCATTAAAGTATTAATTTTAAACAAATTTTTAAAGGTTAAACAAACTCTTCTTAGTTCTTATCCTTGATTAATATGTTTTCCTCTTCTTCTTTACTTGCTCTATTGCTCACAGCTCACCAGTCGATTTGAGTTTCTATCAGGTCCCAAGGGGGGAGAGGGAGGGAGTGGGAAGGCCGGAGGGGATAGGTCGATGGGGTGGAGAGTGGAGATCTGGCATGCCAGTGTGAGTCCCCATCCATCCATCGATCCACGAAACATCTAAAATTTCGAACTCCGAAGACTATAACAAAATAAAAACAGGGAGACCGAAGATGGATAAGGCGAGGCACAAACCTGGCCGCGACGAGGACGAGGAAATCGCTGGAGATCGATCATTGGATGGTCGCTACTGGCTAGGATTTGGGCCATTTGGTGATGGAGAATCATACATATGGTTTGGATGGGAGGGGTGGTCGGGTGGGGAAGCGCTTGCAACCGAGGCATCTCCCCTTTTTGCCTACCCCGTCCCAGCAAAAACTCAAGTCGAGGAGAGAGTATGTGATCTAAAGGCTGACGAAAACAGCCACTGGCGCATGGCATAGTTGGTTGTGAGACTTTCCTCACAACCAGCTGGCAGGGGTTCGAGCCCCGGTTTGTGCATATTTCAACTAAAAAGTCCAGGGATAAAATAAAAAAAAGAAAAATTAATAAAATAACCTGGAGCCCCTGTTGGCTGGTGGTAGTGAAAAAGTTAGGGATATATAATAAATCCCGTTCACTCAGCTGACGCTAGTGGTAGTCAGGTTGACGTACTCACCTTCGGGTGGGGAATGGCTGCGAAAAATTAATATGCAGCATGTATCGAACATTTCCTGGCTAGGGTTGGGGATAGGGATGGCAATAAAACCCAAATCCATGGGTACCCGACCTGACCCGATAGGTCGGGTAGTCAACGCTTTGACTGGGTTTGGACCGGGTTTGGATAAAATCCGAATGCCTAACTTTGGATTTGGGCCGAGACTGGATAGATATACACCCGACCCAAGCCCGGCCTGAGTTTTTTTAATATTTAAATAATAAATATATATAATCAATATATATTTTGTTAAATATTAATTATTAGTTTAAATTTTAAAATACTTAACCCTTACCCTAAACCCTAATCATTATTTTGTTATTAATTTGATTAAATTAACCTCCGGTGTCCTTGGCCCCTGCTCTCCCCTTCCTCTTTGGCCTCCTCTCGGATCGGTGGCGAGCGGCGGTGAGCGACGGCAGCCAGCGGCTTCCGGTCGTGATCCAGGTGAGTCGAGTGATTTTTTTTTTTTTTGGATTGTGATAGCCGTCAGGGAGGAGGAGCATTGAAGGGGAGGGTAGAGGCTGCAGAGCAGCGCATCCAGGGCGATGGGGGAGACATAGGCAACGAGGCAACGAGCAAGGAAGAAAAGGAACAGATGGGAGGGGCGGGCCGCGAGAGGGGTTTGGCTGTTTGGGTGGGTGGAAGGTGCAGTGCAGCGACAGCCGGCAAACGAGGGAGAGGAGGATCGTGCGGCAGTGGAGGGGAGGGACTGAGGGAGAGGGCGCCAGCGAGGAGGGCGGCGGGGAGGGTGAAATGTCATGCGGCGGCCGGCAGACGAGGGCGAGGGGAGAGGGCCTCGATGATGGCGGGGTTGTCGACGGAGAGAGTCGGAGAGGCTGAGATGGGGACTCGATTTGGACAGAGGGAGAGGGCGCCGACGAGGAGGGTGGAATGTTGTGCAGCGATCGGTGGACGAGGGCGAGGGCGAGGGCATCGCATCGATGACGGTGGCAGGTGGGTTGTCGCCGAGTGAGTCGGATCAGAAAGGAGGTAGTCACGCGGAGCCACGGAGACGGGCAGTCTGAGACTCAAACACGGCTGGGAGCCTGGGATGCTTAACTTAATGGGTTAAGGTGCTTAAGGAAAATAACTAAAAAATAAATAATAAATTATATATATATATAATGATAAAATTATATATATATATATATTAGGATTTTTTTATCTTATTTTATTCAAAGTAAATTCAAAACAAAGCCATAATTAATAGTTTACCAAATTCATAACATCTTAATTTTCTATGCATCTCAAGTGGGATCTTGAATATAGCTATTTAAGAATATGAATGATCAAGAATATAGCATTATTAATTCATGACTTTATACCATTAAATCTTTACATTTATGAATATGTTAATTTAATTATTTATATTTGTGAAATTGTGAGATTATAGTTGTGTTTTATTTATATTTTTATATTTGTAATATAGGAGTTACGCATGGAAACAAAAACAGAAAGCACTACTCAAATGGATCAACCACCACCTGTGCTTGTTAATGATTCTCTTATTGCTATAAATTCATATCAGCATATAAAGTCATCTACGTCACCTTGTATTTCTTCTGTTGGTACAAGTTTAGACCAACCTATACATGTAGATGAAACAAGAAGCCAAGATCAAGAAAAAGTTCCAAAAAGTAGCAAACTAAGAAGTAGTGCTTGGAGTCATTTTACAAAGGTTGATGTTCATCGAGTTCCAAAGGCAAAATGCAACTATTGTACTAAACTGCTTAGTGGTGGTTCAAAAAATGGGACTAGACATTTGCACAGTCACTACAAGGTATGTCCAAGGAGGAAATATGGAGATATTAAACAAAAAATTTTGGTGAATAAGCTTGCAAAGGAAAAGGATGAATCACAAACAATATCAGCTTATTCATTTAATCAAGAAACTGGAAAGAGAGAGCTGGCTGCAATGATTCTTCTTCATGATTATCCTTTGAATATAGTGGATCATGTTGGATTTAGGAGATTTTTGAATGTAGTACAACTGTTGTTCAAGATTCCTACTCGAAATACTATCAAGGATGAGATCAAGACTATATACAAGGAAGAGAAGAAACAACTAACAAATTTAATTGAGAAGAATGGAAGTAGGATAGCAATCACTACTGACATGTGGACAGCAAGCAATCAAAAGCGAGGTTACATGGTTGTTACCGCACACTTTGTTGATCAAAATTGAGTATTACAAAGTCGAATTCTTAGGTAAGTAATTTATATGTTATATACTTTATATTTAATGTACTTAAGTAACTTATTTTATATAGTTACTAATAATTTATGATGTTGAACAAGTTTGCTTATGTTCCTTCTCCGCATACTGCAATGAACCTTACCGAGGTACTTATTGCATGTTTGTTAGATTGGAATGTTGACACTAAGTTATCGACAATTACTTTAGATAATTGTAGCACCAATGATGCAATGGTTGATATTCTGAAAGATAAGTTGCAGCTTAGTACTTTATTATTGAATGGTACATTCTTACATATGCATTATTGTGCTCATATATTGAACTTAATTGTGAAGGATGGTTTGGAGGTGATTAAAAAAGGGATAGAAAATATTCGTGATAGTGTGGAATATTGGACAGTATCACCTAAAAGGTGTGAAAAGTTTAAAGAAACAGCTCGTCAAATACAAGTGAATTGTACCAAGAAGATGGGTCTTGACTGTCCAACTAGGTGGAACTCAACTTTTTTAATGTTGGAGACTGCTTTAATATATAAAGATGTTTTTGCCATGCTGAAACAACGTGAGACAGGATTTAAATGTTGTCCCAGTGATAATGATTGGATACATAGTCAGGAAGTTTGTCATAGATTGAAATTATTTTATACAGTGACTGAGATATTTTCTGGTACCAAGTTTCCTACAGCTAATTTATATTTTCCAAAAATATGTGATGTGAAATTAGAGTTACTAAAGTGGCTTGAGTCTCCTTTTGAAGTGATTGAGAAAATGGCAAAGCAGATGTTGATTAAATTCAACAAATATTAGGATGAGATCCATATTTTGATGGGAGTTGCTACAATTTTAAATCCAAGATTCAAAATATCCTTAATTGAGTATTATTTTGGCAAAATTTATGGGGATATGGCTGCTGACAAGATTGTGAAGTACATGAAGTTTGTTATAAATTGCTTAATGAGTGTCAATTCAAGGCTAATATGGAAAAGGAATATGAGAAAGACTCTAGTTTGATGCAGAGTGATCATGGACCTATGAATGATCAACTGGCTGATTTTGATTTGTATGTGCGAAGAAAAAAGAAGGCCAAAAGCACCTTGGTAAAAACTGAATTGGATCACTATCTGGAGGAAGATGAATACCTCGGTCTCCTTATTTTGATGTCTTGCTTTGGTGGAAAATAAATGGATCTAAGTATCCAACATTACAAATGATGGCTAAAGATTTGTTTGGCATTCCCGTGTCTACTGTGGCTTATGAATCTGCTTTTAGCATGGTGGAAGGTTGTTGACTCCATACCGTAGTCGATTACATCCTGAAACTGTGGAAGCCTTGGTTTGTGGTGGTAATTGGTTAAATAGAGATATTTTCATATCTTGTATATAATTATTTTTTTAATTAGTTTTTTTATTTAATGTGCTGATTGTTTAATGTTTATGTAAATTAATTGATGTTTTGTATAGATACTAATACTATACTTTCCAAAGAAGAGCAAGAGAAAATTTGTGATGTTTTTGAAGATTTTGCATTTGAAGACAACAATTCAAGTAAAAGTTTTAGTAATTTTTTCAACAAATTCTATTCTTCATGATCATTACTAACAATGATTAATTATTTACAGGTGAATCAGGTGAAGAATGATGCTACACTAAGGATTCATCGAGAATTATTCTTTACATTTTTTTACATCTTGGAATTTCAAGTTAGATGTACTTTTTAAATTATATTTATATTTTTATTTATTTCATAAGTATTGAATTAAGTCTTGTTGAATTTTATTTATTTAAGATAATTTAAATTTTATTTTGATTGAATATGAAATTAAATGCTGTTAAACTAAAAATGTAGTTAAATTTTATTTGTTTAATGTATGTATAATTTATAAAATGGCAGATAATTTTAAAGTTGATAAAAATAAAAAAATATTTAATATGACTCAATTGGATTTGGACCGGGTAAACCCGATTACCCGATACCCGATTGAAATGGGTTTGGATAAAAAAAATCCAGTCCCGATAGGGTTTGGGCCGGGTTTGGGTAGTGTATTGATATTTGGATTTGGGCTTAGGGTAGTTATGAATCAGGCCCGAACCTGGCCCATTGCCTTCCCTAGTTGGGGGACCGTCTGGGGGTGACCACGTCCGGGGTCTAACTCCTCCCTTTTTTGTTTTACCAAAAAAAAAAAAGGCTAACGAAAACACAAAAAAAAAAATCAATGCCTCACCTCACCTGAATGACGAACAGGAGGAAGTAGAAGCCAAGAAGAATAGAGCTCCTTTGTCCTTGCCCTTGTTGCCGCCGCTGCCACTTGATAGCCGGTCCGAGAGCAAGAGTCGAGAGTGGAAGAGGGATTAGGGAACTGGGGGGGGGAAAGCCAAAAGGATGGAACTCATGAAAGGTGGGAAGAGAAAAGCCAAAGAGGTCCTTTCGAGTTTCGAGTTTTTTTTTTGACTCATTCTCGATTTTCCGTTCAATTTTCTCTCACCAATTCAGCCGGATTTCCTTTAAGTTTGGATCGGATATGACGGTTCACGATTGAACCGGCCGGGTCACCAATTTTCTACCAGGTTTAGAGCAAATACGAATTAATTCTAAATTCAAACCGGATTAGTGCGCGGGTTTGTAGGTTTTTTGTCTGACCGGTCGGGCCAAGTTTAATAACACTAGCCCGTAGAAAGGAAAATAATCTCGCTAGAAAGATGAGTTATCTTTCCCTACAATACTCCGACTCAAGTTCCCTCTTTGAATAAGTCTTAAATCTAAAAGCCTTTTTCTTATTAAAATAATCTAACGTGTACCAAAATGTACGTGAAGTTAGGACATAGATGCCGCTTCCCCACCGAACGAAATAAAATTACACCCTTTGCCGCTTTTTTTCAAAAAAAAAAAAAAAGGGACCCGAGTGAATTAATTTAGATCCTTTGTTTACTCTCTCTCATCCAATTTTTTAAAGTTTGGATCGAGAGGAAGTTGACTAGTATAAGATTTTCAATATTTAATTAAAATTTGTAAGATGTATTTCTTATTTCTTATGCTAAATATATAATATTTTTTATGATTTATATAAATCTTTTTTGTTTCTCGAATTGTATACACATTTGTCAATTGTTTCCAGCCTTCATTTATCGTATTGTCTGTCTCTCGCTGGGAGGTACCAACGGATCATGTGGGGTTGAAGCAGATTCTGGTGGCGAAACCAGGCCCAGTCCAAATAATCTGGTCGGTAAATATAAATCCATATCTGATCCGTTTATTCGACCCAAAGGACCCACCAACTTCACTCATTTAATTTTTCGCTTGTCAATTATATATATATATATATATATATATATATAATAAATTAAGCCATAGCATGCAAATAAAACAAATAAAAATATTATACTGAACTTGGAAGGTATCATTATAAGTACAAAAAAAAAAAAAAGCCGTGATAGTAACAATGAAGCTATCAAATGATATTGCTATCTTAGTTAAACTTCAAGATTCTAATGTATCGCAACTTAGGTTATCCACCAGGTTCCGGAGCTAAATTTCAACCATTCATTTATAAATAGGTTGATTGCAACTTAACTCATTTCCTACCCTTTTTTTGGTACGCATTGCCGACCCTAATTTGAAAATAATCAACCATTACCTGTTTTCATGCAGGCTGTCAAGTCTGAGTCAGGTTTTGCCACCCCAATTTCTCGCTATGGCAAAAAGACAGTGTATGACATAACTCCACCAGCCATGGAATTAAACTTACAGACAACATTTTCTTCATAAAATAGAAACTTATAAGTAATATTAGGGATATAATAATAACTAGGGCCTCTCTCATAGGCAAATGGTGAAAAGATCCGAGTTTAACATGTCTGTCATTTAATTATTAGGATGCATGTCAATAATCAATGAAAGCAGCATATCGAAGAAAACAGCAGCACATGATCACAAGCAAACTTTCCAACTGCAGTGGCAGTGAAGAACTTGATCATTCTTAAATGCTTTAGTATTATAGTTTGTTTTCAGAGCAGCAATTTTACAAAGAGTCCGTTTGGCATCCACTGATTTGAAAAAGTATAGTTAATCCCACCCGGTGGGCGATGGCCAAACACATACAAGAGGATGTAGAATGTAGAATGAATTGATCCATCAAGAAATAAACAGGTATCTCCATAAAAAATAAAAAAATACGAGAGAGAGAGAGAGTGTGTGTGTGTGTAATAAGTAGAATAAGTAGATGACGGAAATTAGAAACACTACCTGATTCTGGAATAGTTCCAGAACCTTTCTTTACACTCTGACTGTGTACACTACCTGATTCTGGAGTAATTCCACAACCTTTATTTACACTCTCTGACCATGTTTGAATGCTCGTTAGAGGGTGGATAACATAGGATCATCAAGCTAACCAGCTGAACACCCAACCCCCCAAAAAAAAGTGAACGAAGCTAATGGACCGAAAAAAGTAGATAACCAAAACCAGGTTAAGTAATTTCAGAGGTATGGTACAATTAACCTTAACCATCCCACCAGCCCGTCCAACCTCTTTCTCTACCATTTTATCCAAAAGTGACATTTTTTACCGTTTCTTTATCACCATCACTTCACTTTTTTGTAATATGATATTAATGGTTGGTTGGCAAGTACCAACCAAACGGCCAATTACTTTATTTGCTGGTTAGCAATTAAGGGGTGAATAGCACCCAGAGTAAAATAAGCCAAAAGGTGAATAACCATATGGCATCCAAATGCAACCTATAAGTCATTCAAAATAAGGATATGATTGACAGCTCAGTTAATTGGTTTTAAACATCACATCCGATCTTGCACAACCATGAAGAGACCCAAATTCATTTTAAATCAATTCCTTGTGAGAGCCATGTTTCATAACCAACATGACAATGATGCCTACCAACTTAATTGTCTCTAGGTATGATTGACACCAACAAATATGTATTAGGCTTCTTTGTATCCTCCCACAAATACAAAAATTGACAATGATAATCTCAGAAAAACAGAAAGAAAATGATATATTACACTCTAATCATGACTATAACATTCTACTGTGAAAAGTATCACTTTTTTTCTTATTTTTCAGTGTGAAACCATGAAAACAATACATTCAGAGGTCCCCAAGAAAGATGATACAGTGGTGTCTAATCTGTTTTGTTGAATTATTTTATTTTTCTCCTAATATTGTCTAATACTTTTGGAATATTTTTATGATTTTCATATAGAAATTACCAAAGGTAGAGATCCAAGGCTACCAAAACGAAAAATCATTTGATTGGGTTAAAACTGAGTTTACAAACCTTAGAGTACGAGCCTGACTGTTTAAAACTAGATAGAACTCAAATATATTGGTTTTATTGAAAGATATTAAACAGACATGTTGTAAAAGCATTGCTACATGGTCCATTCATAAGAAACTTATAAGTTTACAGATAATCATAACCAAAACCTCTGAATCATAACCATTCTTTATCAGCTTGGATAGATAGATAGACAGATATACAGCTTCCATCCACCAGCACCCTTATCCTTTCACTCCTCACTGTGCACTCTAATCAAGATATTTTGCAGAAACAATTTTCTATTATTTATACTTTAAGCCTATTGATAAGTTCTGAACACTCACTCATACAGCTTTTATTTTAAACAACGATAACAAATGACATGAAATTGAATCCACCTTAGTGCAACATGGAGTTTTTTTAAAAAAAAAAAGAACATGAAAGTCCACTCGCATTTCATGAAGAAACAAATTTCCAAAAGTTGTGTAACTACACCAAAATAATCTTAGATTCCATATTTCATCTTAGCTAACAGATCTTGGATCCATGATTCTAGCCAAAAGACACTAAAACCATGGTGCACTGCTAATAAGACCAAACTTTTGCGACTCCACTGATAATTGAATCTCAGCACCTTGCCCTTATGGCATAACAAAATATAGGGTAGATAAGTCTTATATGACAGAATTTGGCAATCTAATTGTTAGCTCCAAAATAAACACACCTTTAACAAACAAGTCGACATACCTTTGAAGAAACAATTGACTCACAGTACCCTAAAATTATTTGTTTTACTTTAGAATTCATAATCTCCATAGGAAAACCAATTAACATGTGCTCTATTAGGCAAGAACTAGCCCTCAAATCTCTCTCTCTCTCTCGCCCCCCCCCCCCCCCCCCCCCCCTAATATATATATATATAACAAGAAAAAATAAAGAGCATCCTTGACAATAATAGTATAACCCTATTTTGAGTCTTAAATGGACATACTTTATATTAACAGCATTTGCCATGCATCTTAATCACATGAAGCGGCAACCTTAAAAGATGGCTTCCATGGTAACTAAGGTGACCCCACACAAACCATTTTTCATCATAGCTGAGAACGAATAACTAATCAATTTATACAAAGTTTACCATTAATTTACTGCATGTTATTTTATAATGTTATATTTTAACTATGTTTTAGGTTTCTCCTCATACAATTATTTTTAATGTACTGAAACTTTTCAAGAGCATGAAGAATGTAGATCTTGAAGAAAAAATACTTTCACTTTACCATGCTAACCATCACATAACCAGTAAAATCTCCTATTATGACCATAGGATGCCTTCCCAATCCTGATGATGAGTTATCCATGATGAGTTTTAGTAAGTACCTTCATTTCCTCTTATTTCTCAACTATAGTATTATGGTGCAATGACCAGAACTTCTCTTCTTCCATTTAGTTATATACAAAAATTCCTCTCACCCATACAACCTTCATAATGAAGAAAATCTTTAGTTCAATGGAGGAAGATTATCATCTTAAATGTGTTTCTCTTCAATATAAGAGCAACCTCATCTCAAAAGTTGTCTCCAGTCATTCTTGGCGAGGTCATCTTGATTCTTTTGAAGGGAGATGAATTTTTCCAATTAAAGCTATTCATATGAATAGAGCATAGCTTCCATTATAATATTCTTGGTTCTTCAACTCCTCTGTTCCAAACGTGCCCACACAACATTGCCGGCTCACCCCTGACATATGCTATTCCTATCTAGCCACAAATGCACATGGCAGAAACATATAGCTAGAAGTGCCCAAAAGATCTTATTGCTTACCCATCCTGCCTGTAAATCAATTAGATCTGTCTATCTTTTCACATTACAAGTAGCTGGAGATTGTGAAACCAAACTACATGTCACCAAGTCTGAGATATATTCAGATAGAAATATAGCTGAGAGATACTTCAAATTATTGGCACACAAATAATTTACGATGGGGACTTCCTATGAGAAACAGGTCAGCACAACTGGTGCACAAGGAAACAAAAAGAACAGCAGGCTCTATACTGTACAATGTCCCTGGAGTCCTAGAGTTTCTCTCTTTGCATGGGAATTAAACACAGCATGCACAAACTAAGGTTGCACATTGGCAACTTGAAGAGACTGCCTGGAGCAAGATAAAGTTAATTATTACGAGAATCCAAGATTCACTCATACTTTTGTCGACTACCTGCATCACTTGTATGAATCCTTTAAATGTTTGTCAATCACAAATCAAAATAATAAGTTGGCACATAGCATGCTGCATGCAGTTGTATCCAGACCATGAGGTAGCAATGCATAAGTACATCCTTGAGCAGAATAAAGCTCGTGGGAATTATAACACTAAAAGTAAGTAATCAAAGAAAAAATACATGCAAGTGGCAATATGCTGACATCACAATCATGTTGATATCATTGGAGGAAGAAACATTGAACTCTTACTAGTGCAGCTCATAAGTGATAAGCAAAATGATCTACCACCCATTTCTCATAACCAAGACAAAGGTAACACACTAAACTCTATGTACATTGAAACTTTCAATCAGCTTAAATGATGCATATGGGAATACACAATCTGCCAAATTCATTTTCTCCGAGAGGTTCAATGAGTTGGACATATATAGGATCCAATGAACCAGATCCATAGGGGACAAGTCAAGAATAATCTAATAGTTGACTATTAGGCTGGGCACTAGAACAGTAACAAATATTTACATTTGAGAACAATTTAGAGTCTCAGGACCCGATAAGCCAAATATATAGAGGACAAGTGAAGAATGATTTAATAGGGAACTATAAAGCTCTGGACTAGAACAGTAACAAATATCTACATCCGAGAACAATTTAGAGTCTACAATGTCAATGAACCACTGCAATATCAATACATGCTTCCTATTTATTTATTAGTAACATATAAGGAGACAACAAAGAGACCACCAATGTACAGATCATTGTATACCATTCCTTCCTTATTTCACCTCAGAATATAGGGAAGATATTCTCATCATCACCATCATCTTCGCCCAGGTAATTGAATGGCGTGTCACCTTTATAACGGAAGCTCGGGTTCACGTAACACTTCATCCCGTGAAACAGATTCAGATTGTCCACCAGCTTATGGAACACATTGCATCCACAGCACTGACACATCCCAAAAGCAATAATTTTACACAAAGATTCCATCTTTTTCAGCAAAGATGCAAAGGGAGAGGCATATAATTGTACTCCAATCGGATGATCATACCTGAACGAAGACGGTGCCGTCGGTGTACGCATGGGGGTTGATGGCACGAGTAGTGCGCTGGCCGCAGACGTTGCAGGTGAAAGTGACGAGCATCCGGCGTCGAGGGGACTTGGTGAAGAGCGACCAGGGAAAGGTGGAGACCGTCCGATTGGTGGAGTCGGAGTCGGAGTCGGCGGGAATGGGGGGGCCCTCCATTCCCGATCCCGTGGTCCAGCCTCTCCCAGCCGCGGCGTTCAGAACGAGACCCATCGCTGCATCCTACCAAGAACCGACGAACCAATCAGCCAAAGGATCGGACAAAGTCCGAAGCCAAAAGAACGAGGAGGGATTGGATGATTACCTTGGAGAGGGGTGAAATAGAGGCGCTGTTTTTGAGGAAGGGGACGAGATTGGTGCCCTCGGAGTCGGGGTGGAGATCGGCTTCGTCTCCTTTATCTGGACAGAGAAAATAAGAGAAGATTAGGGCTTGGATCGATTGAAAGGATGAGGGGAACAAGAGACTGTGAGAGAGAAAAAGTACGCTTGGAAGCGACAGGAAGGATGGAAGGGCGCTTGGAGAAGGTGCGAATGGGAGAGAAGAAAGAGACAGGGGAGGGGGAGGCCGGAATGGCTGCGGAGGCTGCGATGGACTCCATGGCGGAGGAGGAGAAGTTTCGTTCGGCTACCGGGAAGAAAATGGAAATAAGCAAAATGAGGGGCTTGATTTTTTCTGTGAAGGCCGAACCGTGAAAGGTGCAAATTGGTTGGATCGGACCGGGGGTTCTATGAATAACCTAACCCAATCTAATTTTTGGATCGGAGCCACTCAAATAAAAAATTAAAACAGATCCATGATTAAGATTTTTAATCATACTAGCCATTCATGTAAAATCAGATTGATATTATATATATATATATATATATATCTATCTATATCTAAAAATATATATATAAATATAAAAATTAAATAAAAAAAAAAATAATTATATTTTATTACTACGCAACTAAATATTATTAATCTCGTACAAAATATATAATAAATAATATTATTTTTAAAAAAATCAGAATATAAAAAACTATATATATATATTTTTTAAAGGTGTTGCTAATATAGGTTTTAAATTGTAATTTAAAAACTTAAACAAATTTGAATCCTGATAATGATATATCGAGTTCGGATCGATTGGATTTGATCTGACTGGATCGGACCTGAATTCGATAAAATTTAGAATTGATACCGAAAATAAAATGGATCTAATTTTCTAGTTCCTTTAGTTCTTTGAAATAGATTGGACAGGTCTAAATGAATCAGTTCAATCCAACCCATTATAAATTTAGTAAGAGAGCCTACATACATGAGTTTTTAACTAAGCTTATCTAGTATAATTATTCACGTGGATATGAAAAAATATATATATATATCCGTAGAAATATATGTCACGGCGGTCTATAATGGAGTTCCTGTTTAATTAATCACATATACCGCCATCAAATCCAGATAACTACAAGATTTTACTAATTACTATACATCTAATTACTTTTCTTCACCTTAGAATCAAGCTAAACGGTTGGAATGTTTTTAAGGTTCAATGTCGGTGTTTATTCATTGTAATTGATAGAAGTAGAATAATCCTTTTTCTTCTCGCACAATTTTCTTCCTATCTCATTAATTTTTCTCTCTAAAATTACCAAGACCACACGATACCTCTTTCTTCACCCGCCTCTCTATCAAAACCAACAATATCTCCTCATCAACTTTTATATTAACCATTGCCCGTGAGATAATGCTATCCTTCCTATTATATTTCCCTTGTGTCCATTATTTACCCACTATCAATATTATTGGTATTTCTTTATATATCTTTTGTTAGTATGATTATATATCAATTAATATTATTTTTCTTGTATAAAATTTATACATTATATATAAATAATTTATGAGATGTACCCTATAAAATTGAAAAAAAAAAAAAAATAGTAAACCCCTATTTCACCCTCTTTTTTTTCTTGTTTATCTTTTATTATACATATTTTAACATGATATAAGAGCTACTGATCATCTAATATACCGTCATTATCTCTTCCACATCTGTTGCGGCTATTATTGCCATATCCATAATTCTTGAAGATCTCTGTTGTCGATTCATTGATTTTAGATTGCCCTCTTTTTAAGTGTTAGTTTTTTCTTTTATAATATTTTTATCTTAAGGACCGGCAACCTTTGATTGCTTTTTTTTCGAATACTGGTCTCATCTTTGGTGTCATTTTTATTAGCAAGAATTATTGACTTTCGACCATCTTCTTTTTGAGCACTGCCATTATTATAATCACCATCTTCCGTATCTTTTCACGGTCATGTGATCTAAATTGGCCATACTAGTATATATATTAATATATCATGATAGCTTCTAAGTACATTCGTGATTTAGTTTTCAAACTCAAGTTTGGCACCTATAATACCTACTTAAGTTTGAGAGAAAATGTTAGTATGATTTTAAGAAATTATACGATTATAGACGATTATATGATTTTAGAGATCACATGACAATTCATAATATTTTCTATTGCTAATGTAAACCAATAATATTTTCTTTTGTTAATATTATTCTATATTATTCTTTTTTTGTTAACATAATTCTATATCAACTGATATTATTTTTTTTGTATAAAATCTGTATACTAGTATATATAACTCCAAGATGTACCATATACGAGTAAAATAGAAATAATAAAAAAAATCTTTATTTGTTTTCTTCTTTTATAAATATTTTAATATTTTTTTCTAAAATTGTCCCAAATTGTTTACCACCCGCTGGACTCTCATCTCGAGAAGAAGAGTGTAATGATCACAAGGTAAAGCGGAAGAGATCAAGCCTAGTTATATTAGATGGCATATTTTTCTCTTTATATAATGTGATTTCCAGTCCTAATTGCTTGCTGCCATTCATTCACTGATGCAGAGGAGCTTGCATTACATCCTGATAAAATGTTGGGATGTGATTTATTCGATTTGAAGGTGCAGTTGATGGTCGCAATTTGCTCTTTTTTTCCAGAACTAGCTGGATGTGTTCTTAGAATTGCAAAACCTATAGCCAAAGAGATCCTGTTAACTGTGGGACTTATTTGTATTTATATTCCTCAAATTAGTGCAGGCTATTGGCAACACCTTGTTGACTTTGAGAAGCTGGTAAAACCTTTTAGCAAAAAAAGAAGCTGCTAAAGCCAAAATAGGAACCTACTTGCCCCAGAGAAAATTGTTGACAAAAGATGCCCACTCTTGGTAACAGGTATGGAAACATCCAAGCTTGTTTATATCTGTGCATGTCAGCTACATAGAATTCCTGGACTTCCTTTTGGTGCACCTTCCTACATGCCTTGCCACCCAAATACTTTTCAATGAGTACTTTAAATACTGTTTGTCAACAATTAAAGGTAGAAATTGGCACCTAACCATTGACTGTTCAGAGCCCATCTAGTCTGTGAACAGGTCCAGTGCATATCAGCTGCCATCCATGTATTACAGAACTAAGTCCAAACATGAAATGGAGAGCGCCCAAACTCAAGATTGGCAGCTCCGCTGCCATAAGCATCATTTGCCAACCAAACCATGCCAATTCCAATCGATCAAAACAAAATCATTCGCTCAATCCATATACCATGGCCAGCCTAAAATACAACCCAAAAGCATACACGAATCAACCAATCTGCACGGCTAAGAGAACATTTTCTGAGCATATTTCTGTTTCACTAGTTATTACAAGTGCTTCGGATACAGGTTCAGCATTCAAACTTTGGGAGGTGAACATCGATGAGCCCCGTGGCAGATGCAGCTTTAGCAATTGAATTTGGGAATGTGAATGTTGGTGAGCCCTGTGGCATGCTGAGATTGAGATATTACTCTTGCAAAGCCCTGACCATCTGTTGTTCAGCATCCATTTAGTTTTATTCCAGCCTAGACATTGATCCACAGACTAGCAGAGCTTCCACAAAGAATAACAACTGATACTTGTTAGCAAAAAAGCCTCTTTATTATGTTCTTAATGGTTTGGATCTTAGGAACATTCCTCATAATGGTCGCCATGGCATTGCTTCTATCAGCTCAAATTTTATGTTCATGGAAACCAATGTGGATTCCATGCGTTGATGTATAGAACAAGCTCATAATAAACAGCAGCATATAAAGAATTATCATCAATCTGACCGACTGCTTCTCGCTTCAAAGAGCAGCAATGCACCAATATTTTAGGATCCATCCAGGCATTGATTGATATCATTCAACCGAATAACTGCTTCCATGACAAACGACCACGTTAACCAGTTGCAGCCACCTCATCTTCTACCACCAACTTCTGCAGCTGCTCCAAGACATTGTAGATTTCAGCTGTCATCGGATGCGACTCATCTTCCACCCCAAATGTGTGGGCCTCGGTATCCACCTCCACCATGCTACATCCAAGTGGCTTTCTGACCCCTCTATCTCTCATTGCCTTCCTCACACTCGCTGCATCCTCCCACCTCCCTGCATCCTCATACATCTTCGCCAATGCCGCATACCGCCCGGCATTCTCTGGATCAAGATGAAACAACTTCTTGGCTGCCTCCTCTGCAAGTTCTATGTCATTAAATATCCTACAAGCCCCTAGCAATGCACCCCACACATCCCTTCCAGGCTCGACCGGCATGCCTCCAATGAACTCCACAGCTTGTCTAAGCTGCCCCGCCCGGCCCAACAGGTCCACCATGCAGGCATAGTGAACCTGACCTTTCTCCACCCCATAGCTGTCCATCATTTCAAAGATCTCAAAGCCTTCATTGACCATCCCTGCATGACTGCATGCAGAGAGTACACAAATGAAACATATACCATCCGGCTCAATGCCCATCTCCAACATATTTGAGAATATCCCCACTGCTTCTTTAGCATGGCCATGCATTCCATATGCCCGAATCATAGCATTGTACAAAACGAGATTGGGCTCGCGAATTTGGTCGAAAAGCTCTCGGGCGGTGTCCAAGCGACCACAGTTCGCGTACATACTAACGAGGCCACTGCCCAACCCGGCGTCCATTTCCATTCCAGTCTTTATGACAAAAGAGTGAGCCCACATGCCTTCTTGCACCGCGGCCAATGCAGCGCATGCCGGAAGAAGGGAGACCATGGTGACACGATCAGGCTTGGTCACAGCATCTTCTCTCACCATCTGGTGAAGAAGCGCGATCGCGTCGTGGGCGCAATCGTTTTGGCTGTAACCGGCTATCATCGAATTCCAGCTAACCAGATCCTTCACCGGGATTACGTCGAACAGGTACCTCGCCGTCTCTATATCATCGCATTTGGCATAAAAGGCCACGAGAGCATTGCTGACGAAGAGGTCCGAGTCGAGCCCAGCTCTCATGGCGTCGGCCTGGACAGCCCGGCCCTTGTTCTCGTCTCCCAGCGCAGCGCAAGCCTTGATCACGAAGGGATAGGTGTAGCAATTCGGTCGGACGGAGGTCCGCCGAAGGTGACGATAGAGGACAATGGCTTCAGTCTGGGGGCCGGAGTTGGCGTAGCTGCGGATCATTACGTTCCATAGAAGAATGTCCCTTTCGGGCGCGCGGTCGAACACCCGGCGCGCGTTGTCGATGCCCCGGCCGCCGAGATCGGCGTACTGGGACACGAGCTTGGACGCGAGGAAGGGGTTGTGGCCGTGGCCGGTGGTGATGATTTGGGCGTGGATTCGGGCGACCGATATCGGGCTGGAATAGCATTGCAATAGGCGAGAATAGTAAAAGGAGTCTCCCACGAGGACTCGATGGAATCCTGGGATAGAACCGGGGCCAGGCATTGGGTGTAAGACTTTGGCACATAAGCTCCAAATCCAACTACGAACCGGCACCTGCTTCTATGTGTGTAGGGCTAGCGACTGATCTTATATAAGCTTATATTTTCACTGGTAGGATGTTTGGTTGTTTTGAAATAGACGGTGCAATTGGTTCACGATTAAAATCAAAATTAGAGTTGAGATCAAAATGAATTAGAATGATCATATCTTCTTATATATTTAGTCCAGGAATAAAATAAAAAGAAAAAAATAAATATTAAAAAAAAATAACAACTAAATTTTGAAAGATCGGAATATTTTTAATTTTCTTATAATTGAAATAGAAATCAAAATTTTCTTGACTAAATGGCTAAAATGAGAATCCCTTATTCTCATTCTCATCTGAAATCCAACTCCCTCTAAATCTGATATGCCCTCAAGTCTTTAGGGAGAGTTTTGTATTAATTCTGACGATTGAGGCTTTAGGAAGTTAAAGATGATGACAACCTAAAGGGAACAAAATGAGGGCTAGATGGTAAGGGTATGAAAGGAACATGTTAGAAAACCTGAGTACATACATGATTTTTATTGCACAATGCCGGTGAAGGCATATTAAATCTCATGCAGTACGACTAGGTTATATATTAGCTGCTAAATCTTTGGAGAAGGAAAAGAAAAATTTATGAGCAAAAAAAAAAAAAAAAGGGTAAAAATTCTTTCATATTTGATAAACTAACTACTATATTTCTCTAATTTCTCATTATCTGAATGGTTTGGAGAATGTTTCCAATATTCTTTGCCTCTTCCCAGGACATTTTGAAAGCAACCAAAAATGTCCTGGATAAATCATCAAAGGTCTTAAAATTTGACATGCTTGAAAGCCCACTGCAGGAGTCTGTTGGTGATGCAGTAGTGCTTGAAGCGGGTTGATTTATGCGTGCATACTGCTCGACGTTTTTTTTGCTCGTTGGTATGAGTATATACAAGAAGTACACGTTTGAAAGCCGAGATGGAAGGCTGAACAATTCCTGACCGAACAAAACATCAAATATGAGCCATTAAATTGCCCTCCACTTGGTGCCACGTTACTCCTCATCTATGATCGCATTGCCGGCCTCATCCCCAATTCCTTTTTTTCTCCACTGCTCCCTCGACTACCTCTTTCCTTGATATTGAGTTCTCTCTTATTTCAACCACATCACCGGTCCCTTCCCCCACTTCCTTGTCACCTGCTACATTACTTGGCCCTCAATCCTCATTATAAAAATAAAAACAAAATAGAACATCAACACGACATGTTTCTATTATCAAAAAAAAAAAAAAGAGAGAGAGAGAGAGAGAGAATTTTTCTTTTTTAAAAAAAGCGACAACGATGCCAAACACAGTTTTAATACTCAGCTACCTTACAATTGGCAACACTTACTGTGAGTAAAACCGATATCAATTCCCCGCATGTCATAGATCTTGCTAGTGCAAAAATCAACTCCCCATAGAATTACTCATCTTTATATTAACACCTTTTATCTCATTAACTTTTAGACCTTCAAAGCAGAGTGTTATCCCACGAGTACCAGGCCCCAAAAAAAAAAAAAAGAGGGAGGGGGGGGCACTGGCAACATCGCTACCATTAAAAATTCCTCTTTTTAAAAAAAATAAGAAAAAGGTTTGCCGTATTGCTATCAATGACCGTGAAAAACAAAAAAATAGCAGCAACTAGAAGCAGAGAAATTCATCCAAATAACATACAATTAGCTCTAACATAATTGAGGGGGAAAAAAATCAAGTATCCTTGCTCATCAGAAACACCAAACTAGCATAGTTTATTCAAAAGGCGTGTAGGTATTTGTTTTGTGAAGTTCTAGCTAGAGGCAACACAATTTAGCTGACTATACAATCACCCAGGATAAGTATCTTCTGAGTGCCCTGGGGAATGATCACTGCCTATATAATTCATTATTAGATCCAGCCAATTCTGACCTGAACTGGATCATTGCTTTTGCACAGCCAAAATCTGCAGTATCGAATCTAGGGGGAACAAATATCAGGAAAGCCCTGATCTTTTCTTTCGCTGGAATTGTCAATGAAAAATTCCAAATCATCAACACTGTCATCACAGCCATCACCATCATCGTCGTCGTCACCACAATCAATATCATTAGTGGCATCATCCTCATCTTCATCATCACAGTCATCCATGTCATCATCGTCATCCTCATCGTCATAATCAATGTCAACATAGTCATCATCATCATCGTCGAAATCAGCATCATCGAAGCAATTAGCCATCATAGCCTTCCCACAGAACATATAACAGCAGAATACAATCAAAACTTGTTTTTCATATAAATTTTCATATAAATCTCAGAAAGAAAATTTGGTGCAAGTTATCCTCGAAAAATAAGGGTGAAAGTTTAATTTACGTTAGTATTACAGTAAACATAAAAAGTAAACAAGTTAAATTCTAAGATGAATAAAAACTATGACAAAAGAACTTAGTGTTAGAAGGCAATCTTAACACAATTTTATAGTGGCTCTCTGTTAGTTTTTGATCCTTCTGTAACTAAAACATGAAATTGCATTAAACGAATGTCCATGCTAGAAACATTAAGCCGGTGCTGCTAGGAATATAGAACAAGGAGCAGAAGGCAAAATTGTGTATGTACCTTCTCCAAATTTACTGGTGAAGCTGGTTCCATTGCACTGGGAGTCCAAATCTTTACGTCATTCTCCATGCCACTACTCGCAATCGTGGTGGCATAAGGATGTGGTTCAATACAATTTACAACATATTTATCTCCTTCCATCACACGTAATAGCTCCCCCCCTTTCTTCCTCCAAATAAATATGCGACCACAATCTGATCCACTAACAACATACTCACAATTGGGGCCAAAGAAGCTCACACCCTTGATCGTATCTCTGTTCAAATGCCCCTTATAGACCTGAGGTTCAGACGTGGAATTTGGATCAGTAGTAGATGGAGATGATGGAACTAGATTAGACCCATCAGGGGAATCTCTATCCATCTCTGAAACAGGTGATGCAGGAGTTGGATTGGGGCCTAGTCCTTGATCCCTTGAGAAGAGATAGATGTGCTCATCATAGTATGAGACTAGTAGCTCACTGGAGTCTGAGAAAGCCAAACCTGTGATTCCAAATTCAACATCATCACCAATTAGATGTGAAGGGCAGAAGCAATCAGTGGGATGGCCACAATTGGTTGATCCATCCCATTTGTACTTGCGGATGTCATAAATTCGAGCATATTCATCACTTCCTGCAATCGCAAAGAGATTGGGGTTTCTTGGATTTATTGCAATGGCATTTAGCTGAACAGTTGGCATATAAGCTGATCTATCTTGAAAAGATCTGCAGACAAAGAGCCTTGTGGCACATTTTGTTCTCAGATCAAACTGCAAGATAGGGGACACTGTCAGAATAGCATCAAGCAGCAGAAAGATGTAAAGTTGCAAACAGAATAGATGAATCGAAAACTCACATGCTGAACAAGGCCATCTTCTCCACAGCTATAAAATATGTGAGGACTTCCAGGCTCAAAAGCCAGCTTGTGAACCCGGCCCTGATGTTGCGCTAGCATCATTGTAGCTATACGTCCACCTTCCCCTAATTGGGCATGTCTTACCTGGGGCATAACGAAAATAAAGGTTTTTCTAATAAAATACAATAAAATAAAATATTAAAGAGGAGGCAGCACATGAGAGAACGTGACAGAATATTTACCTCCCCATCTGCAGCACATGTCACAATCGTTCGATCATCGGTATATGGCATGAAGCGTGCTTGGAAAACATTGTCTGTGTGGCCTGAGTGGAATGATGATCTAACCAGCCCAGCCTCCCAATCCCACAGCATTATCATTCTATCATCAGATCCTGACACCAGAATGTTCCCATCTGCATTAAAGCTTATAGTATTGACACAACCCTTATGCTTGTCTAGCCTTCTGAGGATTTTCAAACGCAGAATAAGATCCTGCTCAGGAAAAATAGGCTAAATAAAGTTGGTTGTGCAATGCCTTTTCTATGAGACAATGGTCACAGTGCAATCAAAGAGCTCCAATGCAGCAATCAAGCAGTTTAAAGTTCAAACAAAGTGATATTTCAGCAAAAATACTTTTTGGGAGCGTATATGTAGTAATACAACGGAGACATTTAATGACTCTTGAATTCTTTCACTTTTGTGTTGGTAACCCCGTATCAAATGCATACCTACTTTATTTGGTATGTGAAGCAAAAATAGGGATCAAAAGTGGGGTTATGAGCAAATGCAAAAATGAAACTTGCTTGTGCAAAATAATATGCAGCACTATGACTAATAGATCGATCCAACTTGTAGATCTTATTTATTAATGCATCCTGGTTCTTTCTAGACATGCCAACCAGCCATTGGAGATAGACTAGTCCTCAAACAAAATATCGTTTTTCTGCTGTAACTGTTTGTGACACTTCCAAAGAAAAATCCAGGAAATCATTAGGAAATGACTTTCAACGGTAGAAAAGTTGCAGGAAAATTGGACTTGCTGCATCAATTGAAGAATTAATTCATTTGAGGAACCATTAAATGCTTTCTCAAACATTTCTTCCAGAGTATATCTAAAATGACTACAAGATGGTTGCTGGAGAAGGTTTCTCATCTTCTATAAAATACATTTGCAAAAGTTAGGCATATGAAAGGATAATCCCCTTTTCACTATAATTTCAATCTAATTCATAGAAAGCAGTAATAACAATGGATGCATAAATAAAAGATGGGCACAAATGTATGAGTTTGTCACACCATTGCACTGGTCAATCTTTCTAAGGATTTGATTAGTTCTAGAATTGACTGACAGGGGGGGAACATGGCTATCTAAAATATTGCCTTATCCTATCAAAGCAGACTATATAAGAGATACTCAAAATTCATCATTTTTTTAATATAGGACTGGTGTAAATTTAATATGTTAATGTCCAAACATTACAAGATTCCATCCACAACACACAAATTGTCAAGGCAAAGAAGTTCTAAATCTCCAATGGATCCTTTCAAACCCTTGCCAGCTAGCAACTTTTGTATCTCCTCAGCACTGCATCAAACATGAGCACAATTTAAAGCATCATTCCCTCATAGCTGGGGGACCAAGGGGTGAAATGCAGCTCCAAAAGCAATAATGCACTAAGATAGGAAGGAACCACTGTGGAGGTAGGTGTTGGAGCTGTGCATCACATACATCTTTTTCAGCCCTTCCATGATTCCATCTACATATAACCTACTTGGAATTAATGGATTTTAGGTTTCATAACAGCTGAGGTCACAAGATGTTTGCACTGAGAAAGCTCTAGATTCATGGTTCAGGGTTATAGATTTAAAACTTGGAAGAACTTAAATGTTGTTGGATAATGGTGTAAGTTTCAAAAGGAGATAGTTATGGAGACTAGATTGAGCTTTTGGCACAAATGGAAACTTTGGGTTATGGATGCAAGGAAAGGGGATGGAAATTTTAACTTTGAAGGCAACAAAAGGTGAAAAGCTCAGGCATGGAGCTAGTCGGAAGTGAATAAAGTTTAAGTTTGGAGGTGGGAGAATATTTAAGATTTTGACTTATTTTGGAAATCTTCGATTTTTTTTTTTTTTTAAATACAAAAAGTAGCTAAAGCTTAAATTTCTTCCCTTTTTTATTTTTTCTCTTCTACCTCTTATAAGGACTCTCGCAAGTGTTTCCTCTTTTCCCCTTTGTCAGAAATGAAAAGTATATATGGCCATCATTAATTTTGTAGACAGGAAAAGTATATAGGTCTTGGGTGCACATGATGTGACCAGAAAGGTAGCTATACTACTACAGGTCATTTACCTGGTGGCTTGCAGGGTTGCTCAATACAGGACTGCCTCATTAGCTATTTTAGTTGAGCTGACTATGAGTTTCTAAATTAGCTTTTCCAATCACATCATGAATGCATTTTGACTTGTTTAGCTCCAATTAAATGAACTTGACAAGTGAGGTATCGATGCCCTTCAAGTATAAAGCTGATAGTTGAATACTGGAAAGGTTAATCGGGTCTCGTCTGAGTGATGGTTTTAGCTTTAGATTGATTAGAAAGGTTTTCTATATGTTTGGTCTTTCATTTTGGTTATGGGTTTGCGTTAAGTTACAGTGGGTTCAATTACTCAGGGTCTTTGAGTTAAGGTTGTGGTAATAGCTAGGTTGAAGTTTCTGCTGAACAAATTTGTTTATGCCATAACCAAGCTGAAATTGATGCCTGAACTCAAATTTGGCTAACTTCAACCAAGATTGACTGGTTTCAGTCCAGTATTGGTGGACCAAACATGACTATAAATATTTAGTGTCACTCAGGGACCAATTCTCCAAGTATGGTAGTACTTAATGTCATTCTAGGGTGATTTTTTCCTTATTTTCTAAGTAAATATGCCTAAACAGTGACAACTTTGGGCAATGTTTTCATGTCAAGATATTAACTTATGGATGACAAATCTAATCTTAAAGAAGCATAATCTTAATACGAAATACGGATCTTTGATTTCCCCTAAAAAAAGATCTTTGATATTGTTCAGAAAATGGGAAATGTTTGGTAGCCTTGTTGTAAACTTCAAGAGTAAGGTAGCTCTTTCCTTTTAGAGACTTCTTTGAGATTTTAAGAGAGTACTTATGGGAAAGAAGAAGAGAAAAGTAGTTTACATTGTAAAAGGAGCCCCCCACCAAACCCTTCTTTTCCCTTGAATGGCATGATTAGAAGATTTAAGGTAGAAGTTCCGCTAATTCTTAACTTAAATCACGGAAGCGTGAAGATGATAAATCCAATTATATTTATTTCATAATTGGTACACTGCATGTGTTGGTACTTGGTGCTTAAAATGATGGTCCGTAAATTTTAGTTTAGACATTTGCACTAGTAGGTGTTTTAAGAATTAAACTGTAACCAAACAATTCACTGAAGATAATAAACACCCACAAAACTAATGGTAAAATGCTTGTTAGAGACTTGTAATCACACACAATGAGAGAAAGGTAGAGAAGAAGAGACTAAATTGAGATGGAATTGAATGAATGAACCCAAGCAGTAGGACATATTTATAATGTCTGAAAGGGTGCCTATGAGGCGTTACACCCATTAGTTTAAACAACCATTAGTGAATGGTTCTCTTCCCTCCATAGACAACTCTTGGATTTGAATCTAAGAGTCACACCTTTACCCATTATGTGGGAAGCCACCATCAAGGAGGTGTATCCAAATGTGATCATACGCCACCATCTTCCACTTGATCACATTATGCAGTGGACTTCTAGTTATTGTTAACCTTGGTACCAAATAAATTCCCTTTTTTTAACACAAACTCTCATCTATGCTACTTGCAGATCGGCATCAAAAAATATGGCCTTGCTTCTTAGGTCGTTCAATTTATAGGCGAGGGTGGACCGTTTGTTTCTTTCGAAATATGAATGAACTGGATAGTATAGAAGCCAATGAACAAGATAAGACAATGACTGAAATCTATCTGGAAAATTCTTAAAAGACTCAGCGTGCGTATGTGGCGGAGCGATTTGGAAGTCGCTCGATGTGATCATACGCCACCATCTTCCACTTGATCACATTAGTGGACTTCTAGTTAGTGTTAACCTTGGTACCAAATAAATTCCCTTTTTTAACACAAACTCTCATCTATGCTACTTGCAAATCGGCATCAAAAAATATGGCAAGACCATTACATGCGCACACTTAAGCCAGTCATTTTGACCGCGCCCATCCACGTATGTTGTCACTTACCTGACTCAACTCCAGGTGACTTTGACTTACTCAATTTGAGTAAGTGGCATCAAACTATATAAGGGAACCTAAGATCCACACCGTCAATATAATCGACAACTTCAACCACACACATCTATAATGTGTTGACTTGTGCCAAACATTCGATCAAATACTTCCTCTAAGGCCCATACTGAGGATTTCCTCAATACACCTTCTCGATGACTTTATATACAATTCACTAGTAGGTGTTTAGACATTTGCACTAGTAAGTGTTTTAAGAATTAAACTATAACCAAACAATTCATTGAAGATAATAAACACCCACGAAACTAATGATAAAATGCTCCTTAGAGACTTGTAATCACACACAATGAGAGTAAGGTACAGAAAAAGAGACTACAATGAAATGGAATCGAATGAATGAATCCAAGCACTAGGACATATTATAATGTCTGAAAGGGTGCCTATGAGGGGTTACACCCATTAGTTTAAACAACCATTAGTGAATGGTTGAGTCTCTTCCCTCTATAGACACAACTCTTGGATTTGAATCCAAGAGTTGCACCTTTACCCATGGTGTGGGATGCCACCAGCAAGGAAGTGTATCCAAATGTGATTATATACCACCATCTCCCACTTGATCACATCATGCAATGGACTTCTAGTTATTTTAACCTTGGTACCAAATAAATTCCCTTTTTTATTAACACTAACTCTCATCTGTGCTACTCATAGATCGGCATCAAAAAAAATAGCAAGACCATTACATGTGCATGCTTAAGCCATTCATTCTAACCACACCCATTCATGCATGATTATCACTTACCTAACTCAACTCTAGGCAACTTCGACTTAATTTGAGTAAGTGGCATCATACTGTACGAGGAAACCTAAGATCTACACCCTCGATACAACCGATGACTTCAGCCATACACATCTATAATGTGTTGACCTACATTGAACTTTCAATCAAGTATTTCTTCTAAGGCCCACCTGAAAATTTTCTTAATATACCTTCTTGACAACTTTATATACACTAGCACCTCTAGGATTATCCGTCTAATCACATGGTGCCTCATAGTAGACTTTACACTCATGAGTTCCCAATAATCCCTGGCCTACTTGTTAGTGCCCTCTACCTTTTATCCAACCAATTTCAAGTCCTCTTTATCAGGTAGAGTTGCATCTTTGCCTTTCATCTTAGGCATCCCTAAGATTCCCATGAAAGATGCTATTAACCATGTGACATTACAATGCCTAGGCAGTTCTCAATCCCATCGCAATCACATGCCCTCTGAATTTTTCAAGAGATAACCCATTGGTCATAAGATTAGCCACCATCTCACTTGAGGCGATATAGTCAACTTTAATCTCACCCCTCTTCACTTTATCTTGCATATGTTGATAATTTATGTCAATGTATTTACCTTTGTAACTGTTTGCACCAGACTTCATCAAAGAGATGGCAGACTTGTTATCACAAAATACACAGTCTAGTTTATCAGATATACCTAATTTCAAATTCTTTACAAAATGTTTAATCCAAATTGCAATACTTACCACTATACTACAAGATATATATTAGACCTCTATTATGTCCTTAGCAACACAATTTTGTTTCTTACTTAACCAAGAAATAGGAGTTCCATCAAACAGAAATACATAGCCATTTGTAGATTTTCTATCATCCACATCACTTGCAAAATCTGCATCTATATATCCTGTGATATCTAGATCATCCAAACCAAAGCAAAGCTTTATTTTTGTGGTGCCTTTCAAGTATCTAAAAACCATTTTGACTACTTGCCAATGTGCATTACCAGGATAGGCTTGATAAAGACTCACCAATCCTTACCGCCTGACAAATGTCGGGCATTGTACTTCTCATTGTAAACATGAGGCTACCAATTGCATGGGCATAGGGGACTTCCCTCGTTTCAAAAATATCCTCATTTGTATGTAGGCACATATCTTTACTTAATGTTTGCCTAGTGCAGACAGGCATGCTCAATGCTTTACATTAATCCATATTAAATTTCTTGAGCACCTTTTCAAGATACTTCTCTTGATCTAAGTATAATAATCTAGAATCTCTATCTCTAGTGATTCTAATTCCAAGGACATACATAGCTTCACCCATGTCCTTCATTTCAAACATGGATCCCAGATATGGTTTAGTTTTTGCTATCATATCTAAACAATTTGCAGCTAAAAGCATATCATCTACATATAGAGATAAAATACATAGAATATCTTGGCACTTCCAAACATAAACACAAGGATCTAGTGGACTTACCTCAAATCCTATTTGAAGAATAGCCGGGTGCAACTTCAAGTACCATTGTCTAGAGGATTGTTTTAAAGTATACAGGAATTGTTTCAATTTACAGACTGTCTTCATGTCCTTCAACCTGAGATCCTTCAGGTTACTCCATATAAATATCTTCCTTTAAATCCCCATTTAGAAAAGCCATTTTGACATCCAATTGATATAGGTCCGGATCCATCTTAGCCACAATAGACATGATTATTCTAATAGATATAAACTTAGCAACTGGGGAATAATTATGTACAAACTTTATTCTAGGTTTTTGAGTAAACTCTTTTGCCACCAACCTTGCATTATACTTATCTAGGGAACCATCTGCTTTGGGTTTTTTCTTTAAAACCCATTTGCAACCACTTGCCTTCCTTCCTTTTGAGAGATCAACCAACTCCCAAACATCATTTTTAGCTATGGAATTTAACTATTCTTGTGTAGCTTCAAGCCATTGATTTGCATCACTAGCCTTCATGGCTTCAAAGAAGCCCTTAGGATCATTACTAAGACTTGTAAGGTCTGATTCAGTGTCAAGATTAAAAACATAATGATCCCTTAACTTATTAGATGGTTCCCTATTTCTTTTCCTCCCACCATTCTTAATCTCTATATCTTGCTTACTACTAACATCTTTTACAAGAGTAGGATCAGATTGAGAATCAACTATATTATGGTCAATGTCTATATCCATAAGATCAGATACTTGATCTTGCATATCTTCGAGGAGTTTTGTGTCCTCTATGGGAGTAATCATGTTGGTGGTTTCAATGAACACAGCATCCCTACTTACAATCAATCCTCTTTCATAATGAAAAAATTTATAACCACTTCCATTCTCAACATATCCTATGAATTTACATTCCCAAGTTTTTGTTCCTAACTTATCCCTATAAGGCTTTGGGAAAAACACGTGCTTTGTACCCCCAAACTTTAAAGTTTGACATGTTGGGTTTCAATCATGTCCGATACTAATAAGGTGTGAGAGGCTTAACTTGTGTTTTAACTTTGTTAAGAATATATATGCTATGGTGGATAAAGTTTCACCCCAAAATTGAAGAGGTAGATTAGCATATGCCATCATAGATCAAGTCATATCTAATAGAGTTTTATTCCGGTTTTCAGCAATGCCAATCTATTGAGAGGTATAAGGCATAGTATAGATAAGCCTAATCCTATTATTCTTGCAAAATTCATCAAAAGCTTCATACTCCCCACCTCTATCATTATTCAAGGCTTTAATTTATCTTCCCAATTGCATTTCTACTTGTTTCTTCAACTCCATAAATTTATCAAAAGCTTCAGATTTATATTTTAACAAGTAGATATGACCAAACCTTGAATAATCGTCTGTGAAGGTAACAAAATATTCCATACCTCTATGTATTTTAGTTCTAAGGGGCCCACATATATCTAAGTGAATCACCTCTAGTAGATCACTAGACTTCCAATGTTTTGTAAAAGGTTTCCGTGTCATTTTACCGTTTACACATGGTTCACAAATATTGAAGTCCACTGGATCTATTTGAGGTATAAGGCCCAATTTGCTCATACGAAGCATCTTGTCCTAATTTATGTGACCCAATATTAAATGCCAAAGATATAAATTATTGTATCGAAGGAAACATTCATGTACTCCGAAAAAGAAACTGTATTATTATTGATTAAATACATATCATTTACTCTATCACCCTTCACAATAATTTTCTCATCCTTTCGGATGTACACAGAACCCGACTTAAACCTTACATCAAAACCCTTCTTGCCTAATACTGACATAGATATAAGGTTCCTACAAATATTGAGTGCATACAAGACATCTTTAAGCACTAAAACATAGCAATTGGTCTCAATTTTACAAGTACCTTCACCAATCCAATCACAATATGTGCTATTGCCCATGTATATTTGATGTTCACCAGATGCCTTATCCTTGAGATCCATAAAATTATCATGGCTTCTTGCAACATGTCAAGAGGCTCCTGAATTGATCCATCATTGTTCTGCAGCTGGTTCTATTAGCATGGCTTCTGAAATCATCATAATCACTTCTTTTGACTTGTTTTTCTGATGTTTTAGACATTTGGCCCTTATGTGACCTTTTTGACCACATCCATTTAAGACTCTATTATTTTTAAACATCTAGTCCTTGAAATACATTCCTTTATTGTACTTCTTTGTCTTCTTGAATGACTGTGATATTTCTGCAACCATTATCTTTCCATTACCTTGTTCCCTCTTTCTCCTATCCTTTCTTTCTTCCTCGAGAGCCAAAAAGGCCGGCAAGGTATTCATGGTTAAATCCTTTCCCCCAAGGTCAAGGATGTAACAACATGATCCCAAGATTTTAGAAGACCATTAGGGATCGCAGTGACTTGCAATTTTCTGTAAGAGGGTGTGCAGCATTGGAAAGTCCCTTTGCAATGACTTCCATCTTATGGACGTAGTCCACCACATGATCACCCTCGGCCTTAGATGGCCCATTATATTTTTCCAATAATAATTAAATATGACTATTAGAAATCGGAACATGCTTGACCTCTAGAGCATCCATGATCTCCTTTGCAGTTTCAAGATCTTCATAGAGAGGGATTATATCATCCTCCATGCTAAACAAAATAGAAGCCCTAGCAAGTGCATTGTCATTCTCCCACTTTTCCCTTAACTTGGAGAATTCTGGATCACTAACATCATTTTCCATGGGCAATGGTAATGAGATTGTGTGATAGGCTTTTTCATGAATCAAGACTTGGATATTTTACGTCTCCAAGTATGGATATTAATTCTATTCAATTTTTCAATTTTGAAACATCTAAACTACCCTTACTACCCATGTGTATAATTAAAATGCTTGAAATAACAACTGTAATGAAATTAAAATAAAGTAATAAACTAATCAACTCACAGATGTTGGAGTGACTTGAATCTATGAGTATTTCACACATATGAACCAAACTACCAAAAGCCAATCTGAAGATAAATAATCAAAATGACTGGATTTTTGTTGAGAAAAATTCTGGTAGCAAAGATTTTTCTTCTTTGCATTGTTACACCAAAAATACACAAAGTTTTGAATAGTGTGTATACCCAGCAGAAAACACTGTAAACTTATATTAATAACCTCGCACTAATACCACTGAAGATAAATGAACACACACGAAACTGATGGTAAAATGCTCGTTAGAGACTTGTAATCACACACAATGAGAGCAAGGTAGAGAAGAAGAGACTACAATGAGATGGAATCGAATGAATGAACCCAAGCACCAAGACATATTTATAATGTCTGAAATGGTGCCTATGAGGGGTTATACCCATTAGTTTAAACAACCATTAGTGAATGGTTGTGTCTCTTCCCTCTATAGACACAACTTTGGAATTGAATCCAAGAATCACACCTTTACCCATTGTGTGGGAAGCCACCATCAGGGAGGTGTATCCAAATATGATCATATACCAACAAATGTTACACATTTTTTTTAGTTTCTAGTAATCTTATGATTCTTTGGCACTTTTAGCATTGCAGCTCAAAAAGACCAAAATCACTAAATAGTAAATAATAGAAAACAATGCATGCTGAATATTAGATACTATATGTTTTCCTTGCCCTATTTATGTTTGGATCGCGGTCATCTTAGTTTATGTTAGGATCAGATTGTAGAAACTGAATAGTTTCTACCTGAATAAGAATATCAAATTCCAGATGATATTCTTTCTCTTATGTCTGTGCCCGTCACCCTCTCCCAGTATAAAGCTGATTCCTTTCAACCACGTAATTCATAGCAGAATCCAATTACAACAAAATAAACGCAGAAATCCTTGTACAGGATCTCTCATTGAGACTAAGCCTACCCAAACGCTCAAAACAATTACCCCGCCATCAAAGAAATAAGAAAACGAATACAAACGATGGGTAAAGTTGAAAACCAACCTCGGACGCCCCGAGGCGATGGGCGAAGGTTCTTGGGGTGAGGTCCCCGACCTCCCGATGCCGTAAATCGACGATCCCATGCCGAAAACTCCTCTTCCACTTGCCAACGCCCCCCATCTCCTCTTTTCCCGCGCCAGTGCTCGACCAAAGACCCGAGGGAGAAGGCTTATTGAGTCTCACCGTCGGAAACCTAGCCCCGAAACGGAGCCGGGACACAGTGTTGTTCTCGACGAAGGACTCCCTGGATGGCCCCTACGTGCCTTTGTCCCTGACAAGCAGCGCTCGCAAAGTAGAGTGCACGGCGATGCGTGCGCCGCCTTTAATACGAGACTCTTTTTATGGGTTCCCTGCTTAGCCTCCACTGGATTTACATCAAACGGCCACGGAAAGGGAAACTATAAGTCGTGTTAACTCGGAACTGAATCAGGAATGGAATACCGGAATACAAATAACTCCGTCCATCGGAGTACGGATATCCATTCCGGCTAGAATTAGGAATATATGTCATGAATTATTTCTATTTCGTCGAAGTTATAATTTTTCAAAAAAAGTTTGGCCCAGAGGAATTTTGTTGAAAAAATATGAAGTAAGAAATTAAAAAAAGGCCGTTGAAGTGACATAAATGATATTTAGGTATGAGAATTTTTTTTGATAAAATAAATATATTATATTAAACTAAATATGAATAAATATACCATTCAAAATTAAAAAATAAAATATCTATAAAAATGAAAGAGAAGAAAAGTAGCTTAAAGTCCTATAAAATTGATCTTAGCACTCTTCAATAATTTTTAATAATAAATATCATCTATTATCATCCAATGATGAATTAAAAAATCTAGTAGCTATTATAGAACCACCTCCCATCCAAATTTATGAAGCCAGTAATTTATAGACAACATATATCAAATACAGCATGCAATTTTGTCATAGAAATTGTAGTATCAAAAATTTAATATCTCCTGTTGCAATAAATTTACCGGTAATATTATGAATAACAAAACCAAATTCACGGATATTGCCTTGATTCGTACACTGCAATCATAATTAATATTAAAAAAATAGGGGATGATGGCTTTTCAAGAAAATTATATTAATTTAGAAGATGCAAAAATTATAAAACAAGAATCACAGATTGTCACGTCCCGAATCCAGCACCGGAATCGGCTATGCGATTGACTGCACAATCCTAGATATCATCCTAGAGATCATGCCATGCCTATCCTTAAATTCAATAACCAAGCAGAGATAAAGAACAAATTTTACTCATTATTTATTATTTCTAGAATTTTTCATTAAAGTTAACAGGTAAATAAAATTCTACTAAAATTTAAGATAACCGATAAACTAAGGGATTAATACCTAAATCCTAGATCCTCACTGATTGGTTCTAAAGCCCGATTGATCTTCCGGATCTATAACAAAAACATGGAAAACCAGGAGATGAGCTATACAGGCTCAGTAAATTATCAACACATCTAATATAAATGCATAAACATGTCAACAATAATTTACAAACATATACAAATCATGCATCACAGAATAACCAGCTTACAATAAAATAAAATACAATATCACATTATATGCACATTCAATTACAAATGACACGACTATGGATGGCCAACCATTTACTTTACTCTCCTAGTCCCTCTGACTATGGCCACGATTGGCCGTGGCTAGTCCCGAAAGAGACTAGAATCCTGATTACATATACCGCACATCGGTCATATACCACTGATCATCCCATTAGAGGTCCAGAAGGAAACTAGTTTGATATCATACGAGAAAACATGCATCCTCAGCATATGCCAGCAACTGACATCATAGCTAAAAATAAAAAGGCAACTAGCTCCTGACTACACATACGCACATCAATCATGTGCCAGTGATCGTCCCACTGGAGGCTCGGAAGGAGACTAGGCCCTCGTATGATCATAGTCGGACTAGAGAGCGACAACATCAATACACATGAATGCAACCCAATGCAGATCAAATTATACCACACACATGTAACATTGCACAACAATTATAATATATTTAGCATGTGTTGTACCCAACCGGCTTACCATCGAACCGGACCCCACTCTTGCTAAGGTCTGACCGGACTGCTCTTACGGACATCCAGGCGACCGTCTCCTTCGAAGGTCCGACGGACGCTCTCCTTCGGAGGTCCGACCGACCCACCCCAGTCGAGGTCCAACTGACCCACTCCAAGGATGGTTCAGTGATTCCAGAAGCTTCTTCCAGCTGGTACCAGAATTCTGTTATAACAGAATCCTGACACATCAGTACCACTACTCCACTACTCCCACGATGTCACCCTATCTTGGCACCACGTGGCCACTCTCCAGATTCTCCTAGGGGCAGATCAGTATTTATTGGCTTCACCCCTAACGAATTTTGGCACTGTTCCGCACATATATAAGGTAAACCGGGGGACACAAGGCGGTAAGCAAGCACAAGCACTCTCTTCCTGCTCCATACGCTATCTCCATTCGATTCGTTCATTCTGTTGCCCTCAAACTCCCGCTAACTTAAGCATCGAGTGTCCCCCGCTGGAACACCACCGGCCCTTGGAACTTTGTTGCAGGAACCGGGAGAGGAGCGCTCCAACACAGCCGCTAAGTCAGCAGCAATGGCGAAAAGGAAGAGCCCAGAACACCTCTGCCAGGAAAGGGCATTCCCCGTCCAGGTCCGAGGGACCTCCCAAGGAGAATGACACCGCTGAACCCACTGTCATTCTGGGACTGCAGCAGTTCCAGACGCTCCTGAACTGCATCGACATACTTACCACCGTGGTTCAACACCTCCAGGACGCGGCTAACAACTGGCAGCATCTACCTGCTGCGTCCTGCACCAACCACCAACCTGTCGCTGAGGGAAGCTGACGGCAAGAAGTCCCTCAGCTCCATCCTCATGTTGTTCCGAGGCCCCGAAGGTCTCAAGGGGCCCATGCTGACGGGAAGAGGGTGAGGTCCACCTCGCCCTCCTCTGCTGACTCCGTTCGTGATGGCGTTCGGCACCCCGTCGAAGTCTCGAGAGATTACACCAGCAAGATCCTATGCATGGAGGAGCGGATCGCTGAACTGGCCAACTGTAGAAAGCTGAAGGAGGCAGGCGTACGACTCCCGCTCACCTTTTTCCAATGAGATCATGGAGGAACCCATCCCCCGCCACTTCAAGATTTTGTAAATGGACCCCTATGATGGTACCATCGACCCGCTGGACCATCTGGGTACCTATAAGACCCACATGATGGTATAGGGTGCCTCCGACACCCTCCACTGCATTACCTTCCCTGCAACCCTCAAGAAAGCCGCTCGGATGTGGTTCTCCGCCATCTAACCAGGTACAATCCACTCCTTCCCTCAGCTTGAAAAACTCTTTCTTTCCCATTTTAGGACTTGCAGTCGGACACCGAAGAACATCGACTGCCTCTTCCTTTGCTGCAAAAAGAGGGGGAGACCCTCCGGGACTACATGGCCCATTTCAACTCAGCGGCCATGGAGATCTCGAATATGAATGAAGATGTAGCTATGTCGGCCTTCAAGAGAGGGCTGCGCTTGTCCAGGCTCACATTCTTCCTGGACAAGAAATTTTCAACAAGCTACTACGAGCTCCTTGCCTGGGCACAGAAGTACATTCTGGCAGAAGAGCAAGCAACAAGCCGATGCCAGGCTGAAGGGAGGTTGGCTCCCAAGAGACGGAGTGACAAGGCTCCTAAAGTCCGACCTCCCAGTGATGGCAACAACTCGACCCGACGCCGCAGCCCAAAATCGAAGGACTTCCCCAGGAGGTTCGAAATCTATGCGCCCCTCTCCCTTTCGAGGGAGAAGATCCTCCTGGAAATTGAAAATGAGACCTTCCTTCAAAGGCCTCGTCCGATGAGGGACCCCTCTGCATCTAGAAACAGAGACAAGTACTGCTGGTTCCATCGAGACCATGGACACAATACTGAAAACTGTCTCCACCTGAAGGACACATTGAAGACCTAATCAGGAGGGGTACCTGCACAAGTACATCCGACCCAGAAGGATCGGGTTGAAGCTTCGATCGCCAGAGATGCCCCAGAGGAGACAGAGCTTCCCAACCAGCGTCCGACCGACGGGAATGTTGGCATGCTGCACCGTCGGTCCGACTGGAGATATAATGAAGACCAGGATATTATGAAGAGGTCTAGGGGTTCCAATGTAATCAGCTTCTTGATGAAAACCTCTTAGATACCCATGTCTCCAGGAATGATCATGTAGTTGTGTCGGCAGTGATTGCCAACTATGATGTAAAGTGGATCCTTATTGATAATGGAAGCTCTATGGAAGTATTGTTGTACGATGCCTTTGTCAAAATGAACCTATCCAGGTCAAGACTGCAAGAATCCCCCATGTCGCTGACGAGCTTCGGAGGAAACTCCGTCGGAGTTGAGGGGGAGATACTCTACCTGTGACCATTGGAATGGAGCCTTTTCAGAAGACTTTCCCCATCAAATTTTGTGGTCGTACGTATGACCTCGACTTATAATACCATTTTGGGCCGACCAGCCCTCAACAAGTTTTGGGCCATCGTCTCTACCTACCATCTGCTGGTAAAGTTTCCAACTCAGAATGGGATCAGAGTTATGAGAGGAGATCGCAGGATGGCTAGGCAGTGCCTAACCATTCAAGATCGGCAATCAGATGGTCATTCTACTTTGGAACAACTTGATCCTAGGGCCGAAGCCGATGGCCATGGCCAACCAGTCGAGAGGATCTTATTTGTCCCCCTTCGAGAGGATGACCCCACCAGGGTCCTCCAAATTGGAAGCACTCTCAGCGAAGAGGTCAAGTTGAAACTGATCAACTTCTTGAGAAATAACGCCGACGTCTTCGCTTGGTCAGCATTAGACATGCCAGGTATTTCGTCGGATGTCATCACTCACCAGCTTAAGATGGGTTCGACTTACAAGCCTGTCCGACAGAAGAAGAGGAGCTTCGCTCCCGAAAGACAAAGGGCTATTGATGAGGAGGTCAAGAAGCTCTTTGACGCTAGCTTCATCAGAGAAGCCCATTACCCTGACTGGCCAGCAAATGTTGCAATGGTGAAGAAGGCTAATAGGAAATGGAGGATTTGTATGGACTACACCGACCTCAACAAGGCATGTCCGAAGGATAGCTTTTCCTTGCTGAAGATCGACCAATTGGTGGATGCCACGACTGGCCATCAGCTTTTGAGCTTCATAAATGCCTTCTCTAGCTACAACCAGATCAGGATGCACCCGGAGGATGAGGAGAAGATGGCCTTTGTCACTGACAAAGGATTATACTGTTACAAGATGATGCCCTTGGCTTGAAGAATGCCGGTGCCACTTTCTAAAGACTGGTCAACCGGGTCTTTGAAGGACAACTTAGAAGAAATATGGAGGCGTACGTTGATGATATGATAGTCAAGAGCCTCCAAAAAGATGACCATATTAAAGACTTGCAGGAGTCCTTCGATGCACTGAGACGTCATCGGATGAAGCTGAATCCTGCCAAGTGCATTTTTGGAGTGACTTCCGAAAGTTCCTTGGTTTCTTGGTCACACAAAGAGGAATTGAAGTCAACCCCGACAAGATCAAAGCTGTTATTGACATGGGGCATCCAACCAACAAGAAACAAGTGCAAGAACTCATAGGCCGAATAGCCTCTCTCAGTCACTTCATCTCTCGGTCGGCTGAGAAGTCTTTACCATTCTTCAAGACCTTGCACCAGTCGGACTGCTTCCATTGGATCGACGAGTGTTGGTCGACTTTTGAAGCTTTGAAAGATTATCTGAAGAACCCTCCGTTGTTGGCCAAGCTGACGGAGGGAGAGCCCTTATACTTGTACCTATCGGCATCGGACCAGGCGGTGAGCTCCGTCCTTGTTCGAGTGGGAGAAGGTGGTCAACAGAGACCTATTTACTATATCAGTAAAGTTCTCCACGACGTTGAAACAAGGTATCCTGAGATGCAGAAGCTTGTATATTCCTTGGTCATAGCAGCCAAGCGACTCTGACCCTACTTCCAGGCATATCCGATCGTCGTGCTGTCCGACCAATCCCTTAAGGCGATCCTCCGGAGCCCGGACACTTCGGTCGGCTTGCCAAGTGGGCCGTCAAGCTTGGCGAGTTCGACATATCTTTTCAACCCCAGTCGGCCATGAAAGCCCAAGTAATTGCTGACTTCATTGTAGAGTGTACCTGGAAACAGGAAGTACCCTCACAAATGGCCGGCACACCTAAAGCTGACACCATTGAAGAAGCAGAGCCTGCTTGGACCCTTCATGTGGACGGAGAGTCCAACCTTGCAGGTTGCGGGGTAGGCCTGATCCTAGCCGACCCCGACGGACAAAGCTTGGAGTATGCTTTACATTTTTTTTCAAGTGTCAAACAACCAAGCAGAATATGAAGCCCTTCTTGCAGGACTAAGAATAGCCAATGAGTTGGGCATCAGCCGAATCAGGGCCTTCTCCGACTCTTAACTGGTGGTAAATTAGGTGAAGGACAAATTCAAGGCGAGAGATCTGGCCCTGGCCAAGTACTTGAGCAAGGTACAAAGCCTTGTATCTCGACTTAAATTCTTTGAAATTCTCCATATACCTCGATTGCAGAACTCCTGAGCGGATGCTTTGTCACGGTTGGCTACGGCCATCACCAACACCTCCGACCGAACCTTTGTGGAGTATCTACAACGCCCAAGCATTGCTAAAGACCCGACCGAAGTCCACCAAGTTGAACAAGAAGACTCTTGGATGGACCCAATTCTCACATTTCTTGTTGAAGGGACTCTATCAGAAGATCCGACCAAAGCCAAGCATGTACGTTAGACGGCTTCAAAGTATGTCGTCCTCGATGGCACCCTCTATAAGCGATCGTTCTCACAGCCACTACTGAAGTGCTTGGGGCCGACTGACATAGACTATGCACTCAGAGAAGTGCATGAAGGCACCTGCGGCAACCACCTGGGAGGAAGATCCCTAGCTTACAAGATTATCCGACAGGGATACTATTGGCCTACAATTCAGAAGGATGCATCGGACTTCGTCGGAAAGTGCAACGCGTGTCAAAGGTACTCCAATATCCAAAAGAGGCCTGCCAGTAAGCTGACCTCGCTCACTGTACCTTGGCCATTCGCACAGTAGAAGATGGATATCCTGGGACCCTTCTCCCCGGCATTTGGCCAGCAAAAATTCTTGATTATGGCCATTAATTACTTCACCAAGTAGGTGGAGGCCGAACCACTGGCACATATTATAGAAGCCAAAATAGAGAACTTTGTCCGGAACTGCATCATTTGTCCGGAACTACATCATCTTCCGATTTGACATTCCATAGATAATCATTACCGACAACAGAAGGCAGTTCGACAATCCCAAATTTCGAGACTTCTACCAGCAGTATCATATCTCCTATCGGCTAACATCAGTCAGTCATCCTTAGTCCAACGGAGAAGCCAAAATTACCAATCAGACATCCTACATGGACTGAACCCGACTGGATGACACCAAAGAACTCTGGACAGAAGAACTTCACTCAGTGCTCTGGGCTTATCGGACAACCTCCCAAACTGTGACTGGGCAAACTCCATTCAATCTGACTTACGGGAGTGAGGCGGTCATTCTTGTGAAAATTTTCTTGCAGTCTCTGCGAATTGATCATTTCGCCGAATCGACCAACTCGGAGCAAAGAAAAACTGATCTAGACCTGCTTGAAGAAACCAGGCTCCAGGCAGGCTTGAAGATTGCAACCTATCATCAGAAGATGACCAAGTATTATAACTCTCGGGTCAAGGCTCGAACCTTCCAGGTCGGAGATCTGGTTTTGTGGAGGACAGAAGTTTCAAGACCGACCGAGCAAGGGAAACTCTCTCCTAATTAGGAAGGCCCTTATCGAGTCGTTGAGGTAATCCGAGCCATAACTTACCGACTCGAGCATTTGGATGGGTGGCAAGTGGCGCGTCCGTGAAATGTAGACAACCTTCGCAAGTATTATTAATAAAGGCCACAACTTCTTCTATGAAGCATTTCTGAAAGTCCGACTCCAGTTGGTAGAGGCTCTAGGGCGGCCCACTTCCGAAAGTCCAACTCCAGTCGGTAGAGGCTCTAGGGCAGCCCACTTCCGAAAGTCCTACTCCGGTCAGCAGAGGCTCTAGGGCAGCCTACTTTCGAAAGTCTGACTCCGATCGGTAGAGACTCTAGGGTAGCCACTTCCGAAAGCCTGACTCCGGTCGGCAGAGGCTCTAGTGCAGCCCACTCCTAAAAATCTGATCCCGATCGACAATAGCTTCAAAATGATCGATATGGAGATCCGACCTCGCACTCTGATGGGCTGACAGACCAACACTTAAAAAAATCTCTAAGTGTCTGGGTTCGGACTGAACCACTATCCAACGGTTGCTTCGGAGGTCTCGCATTTGGACGGGCCGACGGACCAACACTTAGAAAAATCTCTAAGTGTCTAGGTTCGGACTGAGCCACTGTCAGCGGCTACTATGTCTTGTAGCCGACGAGCCAACACTTAGAAAAATCTCTAATTTTCTGTCGGACTGATCAACACGACCGTCAACACTTAGAAACATTTTAAAAAGAAAGAGTTCGGTTGATCCAATCGACCCAGCACACATACATAAACAGAAGATGTGACAGAAAAGAGTTCTTCTATTTCATTGCAAAATCAGTTTCTTACAAAATGTAGGTCAGACCTTTACAAACATCCTAGGTTTGGCCCACTGGAGATACAGATGTGACTTCGGCTCCGGCCCCCTAGGCCACCCTCAAAGCTCCAACTGGGACGTCCGCCGTTCCCGTATCGGCTTCAACCTGGGCATCAACTCAAGCCTCCCCTGCACTTGCTTCAATCTGGGGTTCGACCCCTCCGCCGGTCGGGCCCGCCTCTTCTGCACCCTCCCCTTCTGTCTGTCTCGGCAGCTGTAGGAAGGCAATATCAGCTCGGGAAAGGCATCGCCGACCTTTGCCAAGCAGTCTTCATAGCCGATGTCGTAGCCGACCGCTCAAGCCTCATCCATTTCCTCCTTGAAGTCGTCGGAGGCTTTATATTTCTTGACGGCCTCATCGGCTGCTTCGGCCTTCTGTACTTCGACCTTCCTGAACAGGGTCATGTACTTCCCTGCCATGGCCTGCTGCTCCGGCCAGTGCTTCTCGTGGTCGACTGCCCGTGTCTCCTCCTCCTCAAGCCTATGGGCGAGGGAGCTCAACTTCTTCTTTCTTCTCCTTAAACTGGCTTCCTGATCGACTAGCCATGCCTGCAGGTCTTCTACCTGCTTCTTATAATCCTCTGCCTCTGCCCAACAGGCAGATAGCTCTTCTTTGGTGGCCTTTCATGCCGCCTCCACCATGGCCTTGTTCGCCTCTGCCGCAGCTTTGGTCGCCTCAGCCTCATCGGCCCCCTTAACCGAGCGCCCTTTCAGGTACAACAACTCGCCCAGGCCATCGCCCATCAGCAAGACGTCGTGGAGGAGCTGCAAACAACAAGACAATGTTAGTGACCTCTAGGAAATAAAGGAAAGGCCAAAAACTCATATACGGGTGACTTACCCCCATCAGGTTGCGGTAGGAGCTCCTGGTGGCTTCATTCACTATTTGCCGACCTGATTCATTCCAATCGATGTCTGTAACGGTCCTTTTGAGCAGGTCTGTGACCTGCTCGGCATCATGTATGGCGCGCCATTTCTGATGCACCTCATCACTAGCTTCGTCGGCCTCCACCTTGCCAGCTTCTCCTCCCTCAACCGCCCTTCTCCTTCTGGCTGTTGAGGGAGTCTCTTGCTCCAACTCAGTGGTTGGCGACGCTTGGGCTGTCTCCTCATCGGTTGGCCCTGACGGTTCTTCGACAGACCAAGCAATCGACTATCCTATTAAGGACGAACACTCATGTGCTATCGCAACGCGGCGTTCTGACAGGGGCATGTCGTCGTCGGAGTCTACCGCTATAATGGTAGTAATGGGCCCCTCCGTCCTCTGCTTCTTTGGCCTCTCGACCGTCGACTCTGCAATCAGACGCCCCTCTTCTAGGTCGCTCGTGCTATGATCGTTGCTCGGTCTGGCTTCATAGTTCCACCTGCTAGAGAACAAACTAAAGTTAGTAACAGAAAGATGAATCTGAAGAAGACCTACGACGTTGGCCTCTACCTTACCCAGGTACTGATGCTGGCTGACTCCAGCCAAATGGAGGTTATCCTCCCAGAGTAGGTCAAGCACAAAGGTGGGGTCATCCACGTCCATCTTAATAAAGTCATCGTCGTCGGCCCTCAACACTTTTCTCCCGTCGACAGCTTTAGGCCTCGCCTCCCTCCACGCCGGCTTGAAGCCCCAAGGCTCTAAGCTATCTATGAAGAAGAAATGGGACTTCCACCCGTAGATAGCTGATGGAAGCTGATGCGGGACTGAACGCTCTTATACCAAGACTGGTGTCGGACCGTTGATCGTTAAGAAACGATCTCTAAATTAGGGTATCCAATTTAATTAAATTAAATCTAATTAAATAAAAATAACCAGCAATCAATTGGGTAAGGTTATCAAAATGGATCTCACCTGAAAACACGGAACCTCACAAAATTTGGAAGAGAGATCGTCCTGAGGTTGTCCAAAATCCGGACCAGTAGTTCGCGAGCAAGGTGGATTAGAAGCCGTTGGACCTGGAACACCAAAAAAATAAATAACGAATGAATTCCAAATCAAACAAAATTTAATTTAACCACAATGCTCTGAAAACTGTGCTCTGAGATCCGTGAGATTTTGAGAACCATGCGCCTTTGGGATCTGTGCACTCTGGAATCCATGCGCTCTCCTGCTTTCACGTTCGTGCCAAAATGGGTTTCTTCCTTTGGCTCGATGCAGGGGAGAACAGGGGAGGCCGAAGGCCTTGCGGCTGGGTTCGCCAGCATCGGTGTTGGGCAGCGATGGCAGAACGGCCGGCAGGGGTCACAACGGCGAGCGTTGCGGCTGGGGACGTCGCTGGGCGGTCCGGCTGTGGTCGAGTGGCGGTCGTGGAGGGCACGGCAGCAGGGAGGCGATTCCGACGGGGCTTCACCAGCGGTGGTGCTGGGCGAAGGCGGCGACACGGACGGGAGGCGTCGCGGCGCTTAGGGCTGGCCGGTCAATGGAGATGGGGAAGGAGGCGGCTCCGGTGGGTGGCTTCACGGGAGGACTTTGGCTGCAGTGGGAAGAGCCACGGGCGGCGTCTTGGGGTTTCACCGGTGGCCAGTGGTTGCGTGGATCGGCCGTAGTAAACTCGGAGGCGACCGGCGACGGTGAAGCGGGGGAGTTTCAGTTTGCAGCGGCATGGACGACGGGGTGGTTAATTCAGTTGGAAGGATGAAGTCCGGCTTGGTTGAGTCACTTGGAAGAGAAATGGGGAGAGAAACACAAAAGAGAGGAGAGGGGAGGGAGAGAAATCTTCGGGGAAGGTAGAACCAGAGCGAGAAAAGGGGAAGAAGAAGAGAACCGGGAAGGGAAGAGAAGAAGAAAAAGGGAAGAGCAAGAAGAGGGGGGAAGGAATCGGGACGCACCCTGAATTCTTTTCTCAAATAATATTCGCTAATTTTTATTCATGACAAACATACCTTAAATAAAGCAACGAAACAACGATAAAGATAAATCCTAAGCAATCTCAAAATAATCGGAATGACTAAGTTATTCCAATAACTCTAAAAGAAATAAAAAATCTGATCTCCGATTCGGAGATATCCCAAATCCCACGTACACCCAATAAATAATAAAATAAAAAATACATCAAGATCCATCAAGATTCATGCTGGGCTGGCACCGGGATCTAGACTGGCTGCTAGGTCTGAACTGGCTGGATCTGAACTAGCTCAATGTCCCCATCATTTCTCCTGTGGCGGGGAGAACTCGACTCCGTCAAGTCAGGCTGGAGGTGCTCAAATAGATTTGGATTAATGTTCTGCAGCTCCTCTTCAATAATCCAGGAGTCCTCTGATTTCGGTCTGCCTCGCCAGTGAACCAGGTAACGGTAGCAATTTCGACTCCTCCTAGACTTGATCTTCTCGTCCAAATTCGTTAAATCACATTGTGCTTTCCTCTAATTTGAACTGGTGGACTCTCAAGAGGAGGGTCACTCTCAAAGAATGCAGGCTCAATACATCACCAGGTGTCAATGATGGTTCCTTATATTCAATTAGATCCAAATTATTAATCAAATTAACTCCTAATTATTTTTCAGCTCTAGCCTCATCGTCTTGTTCTTCGTAGGCATCGCTAATCCTGGGTCAGCAGTGTAAACTTCTTCCTCAATAACATTACCTAGATCTTCTTGTTCTTCAAGTGCCCCTATATGCAAGGTTCTAGACGGACACTGACTAGCTACATGACCTATCTCATTACATCTAAAGCAGTGGATCTTAGAGCTACTTCCACGGGAAGTTTCTCCTATAATCCCTTTTCCTTTGTCATCTCTCGGGGGTCGACTACCAGGGGTTTGACTAATATTAGGTTGTGTACCAGTCGGGGCTTGGTTCATGCTAGGCCTTGGACCTAAAATTCCTGGTTTAGAAAGTTCAGATCTACGAGTGATAGACATTTACTGAAATCTTTCATAGTCTTGAGCTAATTGATATGCTTGCTCTAGACTATAAACTTCTCTAAAAAACAATTCCTTTTGGATATCCACTCTTAGACCAGCTCTAAATCGGGATAAAGTGACAGATGGGTCTTCACGCACATTACATCGCATAAGGTATTCATCAAATTTATCGATGTAATTATTTACAGGTCCAGTTCCTTAGGTCAACCTTTGCCATTGATCCAAGAGTCGCTGTTGATAAGATGCAGGAAGATACTTCTCTCGAAGCTTATCCTTCATCTCATCCCATGTTCCAGCGGGGTCCTGTCTCCTATGAATGGCTAACCTCTGGACATTGTGCCAATATAGCTTTGCTTGACCTAACAATCTCATTCGGGCAAACCTAACTTTTCTATCCTCAGACATATCATACCAGGAGAAGTAATGGTCCATATCAGCTTCCCAGCCAATATATTCTTTGGGATCCAGGCAACCTACAAAACTTGGGGCGTCAACCTTAACACTCCTCATGATTCGTTCATCTTGTTCAATTGGGTTGTGATAAGGCCTAAGTGTTGGATGATTACCTGGATAATCATGTCGATCCCTAAGATCAGGTCGAAGGATTCGAGAACGACCACCATCATAATCCGGATAGTCATTTCGGTCTCTAGGGTCTCTAGGATCTGTAACTCTAGGATCTGTAACTCTTGATGAAGAGTTCCTAATAAGGTAATTGGTGTTCACTAGTTGTTCCTCTTCAAGAGCTAATATCCTGGCATCTAAAGATCCTAACTTGCTGTCAATGGCGTCAAGTCTACCTATGATTTCTTAAAGGGTAGCTTCTAAACTAGGATCCATTTTGTTATTTAAGGAAGAATGTTCTGATTGATACTTGATTCCTGACTTAGTTGTCATGCAAAATTGAAATTGACCCTAACCTAACCTATTGCTCTGATACCAATTTGATGTGGCACTAAACGTTCTGATACCAATTTGATGCGGGACTGAACTCTCTTATACCAAGACTGGTGTCGGACCGTTGATCGTTAAGAAACGATCTCTAGATTAGGGTATCCAATTTAATTAAATTAAATCTAATTAAATAAAAATAACCAGCAATCAATTGGATCAGGTTATCAAAATGGATCTTACCCGAAAACATGGAACCTCACGAAATTTGGAAGAGAGAGATCGTCCTGAGGTTGTCCAAAATCCGGAGCTATAGTTCACGAGCAAGGTGGATCAGAAGCCGTTGGACCTGGAACACCAAAAAAACAATAACGAATGAATTCCAAATCAAACAAAATTTAATTTAACCACAATGCTCTGAAAATTGTGCTCTAAGATCCGTGAGATTTTGAGAACCATGCGCCTCTGGGATCCATGCGCTCTGGAATCCGTGTGCTCTCCTGCTTTCACGTTCATGCCAAAATGGGTTTCTTCCTTTAGCCCGATGCAGGGGAGAACAGGGGAGGCCGAAGGCCTTGCGGCTGGGTTCGCTGGCGTCGGCGTTGGGCGGCGACGATGGAACGGTCGGCAGGGATCACAGCAGCGAGCGTTGCGGCTGGGGACGTCGCTAGGCAATCCGGCTATGGTCGAGTGGCTGTCGTGGAGGGCACGGCAGCAAGGAGGCGATTCCAGCGGGGCTTCACCAGCGATGGTGCTTGGTGGAGGCGGCAACACGGACGGGAGGCATTGCGGTGCTTAGGGCTGGTCGGTCAACGGAGATGGGGAAGGAGGCGGCTCCGGTGGGTGGCTTCACGGGAGGACTTTGGCTGCAGTGGGAAGAGCCATGGGTGGCGTCTTGGGGTTTCACCGGTGGCTAGTGGTTGCGTGGATCAGCCGTAGTAAACTCGGAGGCGACCGACGACGGTGAAGCAGGGGAGTTCCGGTTTGCAGCGGCACGGACGACGGGGTGGTTCGTTCAGTTGGAAGGATGAAGTTCGGCTTGGTTGAGTCACTTGGAAGAGAAATGGGGAGAGAAACATAGAAGAGAGGAGAGGGGAGGGAGAGAAATTTTCGGGGAAGGTAGAACCAGAGCGAGAAAAGGGGAAGAAGATAACCGGGAAGGGAAGAGAAGAAGAAAAAGAGAAGAGCAAGAAGAGGGGGAAGGAATCGGGACGCACCCTGAATTATTTTCTCAAATAATATTCGCTAATTTTTATTCATGACAAACATACCTTAAATAAAGCAACGAACAACAACAAAGATAAATCCTAAGCAATTTCAAAATAATCGGAACGACTAAGTTATTCCGATAACTCTAAAAAAAATAAAAAATCTGATCTCCTATTCGGAGATATCCCAAATCCCACGTACACCCAATAAATAATAAAATAAAAAATACATCAAGATCCATCAAGATTCGTGCTGGGCTGGCACCGGGATATGGACTGGCTGCTGGGTCTGAACTGGCTGGATCTGAACTGGCTCAATGTCCCCATCAGAAGCCCCCTCAAAATCTTTCGACCAGGGCGGGACTGAACATCCACCACTCCTGGCTTCGAAAATCCTTTTTCAGAAGGAAGAAGTTCACGAACAGAGAGACCCTCGGCTCGACTCTGGCCCTCTGATAGAGGACCATGAAACAGCTGATCACCCGAATACTATTCGAGGTCAGCTGCGTGGGTGTTACACTATAGGAGTTGAAGATCTGGACGAAGAAATTGGGAAGAGGAAACTGAAGGCCAGCCTTAAGATGATCTTCGTATACCGGAAGGGCTCCTAAGTTCAATGGACTGTTCACTCTTCCCTCCCGGTTCGGAATGGTTAGATGCAGGGTGGAGGGAATATTATATGTGACCCTAAGATTCTCTACCCTCTCTCGGGTCATTTCTGATGGGATGTTACCGGGATCTGGTTCCCTACGGTCAGAGCTCCGGCTGCTGGAAGCCATTTTAATGGAGGTTGGAGAGAAAAAATGGGGGGACGAACCTGACGATTGAGAATCCTAAGGGAGGCGAGAGCAGCAGAAGAAGAAAGCTCTTTCTCTCCAAGTGCAAGTGCAGCGGAAGATTCCCTCCGGGCCTTCACCCCCTCCTTATATAGTCGCGGAGGGGCCGCTTCCCAGCATCCCTCGAGCACCGCGATCCATCGTCAAACGACGCGACTTCCCGATCCAACGGAGAAGCCGATGGGACGCAACGGATCATGTCCAACCGCGATCCGTGTGATCGCCAAACTAGCGGTGGATGAGCCACTCTGGATACTGCGCCAACCGTTCAGATCTCACCACGTCGCCCATGTCGCGTCAAGAACCCGACGGACGGGCGTATTAGGCTGGCAGCCCATCATTATGCCTCACAGCATTAACTACTCCTTCCACCGCCTCCAATGCGGTGCTGACACTTATCCCGGGGGCAGAATTTCGGAGTGAAAGATGGCCGGTCGCAGTACGCCGGATCAAATTCGCAATCATCTCAAGGATTGGTGCATTAAATGCCGAGTGATGCTCTCGTCCTTCGAAGCTGCAGAACTTCTCGAAGGCCAAGAGCAAGGGAGGCAAATGTTGTACCCAACCGGCTTACCATTGAATCGGACCGCCACTCTTGCTAAGGTATGACCGGACCGCTCTTACGAAGATCCGGGCGACCCTCTCCTCCGAAGGTCCGACGAACGCTCTCCTTCGGAGGCCCGATCGATCCACTGAAGTCAAGGTCCAAACGACCCACTTCTGCTGAGGTCCGGCTGACCTGCTCTTGCTGAAGGTCCGACGGACGCTCTCCTTCAGAGGCCCGACCGACCCACTGAAGTTAAGGTCCAAACGACCCACTTCTGCTGAGGTCTGGCTGACTCGCTTTTGCTAAAGGTCCGATGGATGCTCTCCTTCAGAGGTCTGACCGACCTACTCCAAGGATGATTCGGTGATTCCAAAAACCTCTTCCAGCTGGTACCAGAATTCTGTTACAACAGAACCCTGATACATCAGCACCACTACTCCCACGATATCACCCTATCTTGGCGCCACGCGGCCACTCTCCAGATTCTCCTAGGAGAAGATCAGCCTTTCCTGGCTTCACTCCTAACGAATTTTGGTACTGTTCCGTGCCTATATAAGGTAAACCTGGGGATACAGGGTGGTAAGTAAGCACAAGCACTCTCTTCCTGCTCCATACACTATCTCCATTCGATTTCTCCATTCTGTTGCCCTCAAACTTCCGCTAACTTAAATATCGGAGTGTCCCCCGTCGGAACACCACCGGCTCTTGGGAATTTTGTTGCAGGAACCGGGAGAGGAGTGCTCCAGCACAGCTATTTGAGCCCAGTTCGAAAGAAGTTACAGCAATAGCATACTAGAGATAGAGGTCAAGATAACTTACCTGAAATTGATTTTATCGGTAATACGTGATTCGAATTTTAGATCATCGATATTTTCATATTGATAAAGATAATGAAGGATCTTTTCTCAAACTTGTAAATGGTAATTGCTGAGCCAATTGATCTCTATACAAGATAACATGGATAGGTCAACTAGTTTACTCTGCAAAATAGGAGTTGATACCAATTCTGGAACTAGGGCCAAGACAGTATTGAGCCATTCACTAGTTATAAGAATACCAAGATTTCCGCTGAGCATAAGGTTCCAGTCACAACTCAGCTGCTTCCCAGCCTGAAGAAAATATCAGTCATCAGTCCATAGAGCAGCCTCCACCTTTGTCACCACAGTAAGATCAGCATGACCAGTAAAGCTTGGTGGGCATCCTGATTGAGGATTATGTAGGCATCGAATCCGAATGCCGAGCATGGAGAGCAGCTCTGGAATTGACCAGAGCTTCTCATCCTCGGTACGGCTCCCCCCGGAAACCACTTCTTCCAGAGCTCTAACAACAGGCAAGCGACGATCCCCTCACCGAAGCTCTTGGAGGTGACAGAGCGACCGCGCGAAGCCGCGCGACAGGAGGTGGCCACTGCTTCCACTGGAGTGGAGGAAACCCTCACCGGACGAGAGTTTTGATGGACTCACCAGGGATTGAAGGACTCTCCGTCGCTCGTCGGATAGGAGGAAGATGGTGGAATAGGGTCGATCGTGCACCCTAGAGACGGCGGAAGGGGGGTTTTAAAGAGGAAAATCGATGAATGTCTTCGCCGTGCGGGAAGAAACTCGGTCGATCGAGTCCTCCTCCCCTCCATGACACTCCATCGGCCATCTCCGGCACTCCCACGACTCCTCTCCGTACTCTCCGGCGACCATTTCGATCGATCAAATAAAGGACGGAGATCTCCTGTTTCGGTCTCTAGTCTCTCCTTTTTTTTTTTTTCCTGACTTTTGAACTGAAGTCGGCAACCTCTGCCGGCTTCAACCCATGCGACCCAAAATCAGGCCCATTTACAAGCTAGACTTCATACAGATTCTCATTCTCTCTATCATCAAAGATCTCGTAATGACAACTAACTAATGAAACCCCTGAGCCTAAGCTAAAGCTTTTAGAAAAACCAATACAGTACTAAATCTTGTATCCTATAATATAAAGCATTCTTGGCTAATAAAATATTAGAAGCAATATAACAACACAAATAGGTTCAGACTTTTTAATATTAGATGAAATATATTTTTTAATAATTTATAAAAAATTCTCAATCAACAAAGATAAATTAATAGATATATATTGCAATAAAGCAATTCCCGGTGCTTGAGAAGCAATGCGAAATAATGAAGTATGACATGAAATACAGAATTCTCTTTTTCTAAACAAATATCACAGTAACTTGCAATATAAAAACTATATTGAGCTAAAATTTGTATGCACGGAAACTGAAAACCAAGCTAAATTTCACATAAATAAAGCAACTCTGGGATAAGCTTCTTATTTCCTAACCCATATAAAATTTGGGATTCTTTTGGATTCGAGTCATAAGATATGGTAAAAAACAGAAACTTTTAGTGTCAATCCAAAGGATGCACTCCAACCCAAAATGTTTCGAAACTCACCATGAAGGATAGAAATAGATAAACTTTTATCCACCAATTCCTTAAAAAAGTCTATACCAATATAGCTTGTTTCCACGTATCATCATCAATAATAAAATCTTTAATTATAGTATCTTCAATAACTGAAATATTTACTTATACCGGCTATCAATCCAAAAGATAAAGAGTACAACTAAGGATCCTAAACTACATTTATAGAAACACCATCTCCTATACACCATTTAATATTAAAATAAATAGTATGAGCATAAGAATAAATTTTCTTACAAGCCGGAGAAGCACTATATAAACATGTTGGAATGAATATTGTTGATGTTGAATCCTTGCCGACCGGATGGAGTAGCTCGCCTGTGGTTCGCCATCGATGGGAGCCTGCAAAACAACTCTCATGACCAGAATTTTTTCTGTGGGGATACTCCGATGTCAAAATTAGCAAGAATCCAGATAGCAGAACGGAGAGCTTGAGAGCAGAGTGTAGTGAGAAGGAAGAAAGAAGAATGGCTCAAACTAGTCTGGAGTTAGCTTACCTCGAGTGTCCCCTCTTATCAATATTTATAGGCATAAGTGTAACTACTTACTGTTATAGAAGTTAGCTAATGAAACATCCTCATGACAATAAGTAGTTGCGGTTGGAGAATTAGTTATTCCATGGTTATCCAAGCTGGAGGTATCGGTCATGTGGGCGGTTATAATAACCAGAATAATCCTTAACTGTTTCAGATTGAAAAACTGCTCACGTGTTTCAGATGCATTCCTTTTTAGAGAGAGTCCGAAGTGAATCTAACATTCTCTTCGGATGGCCTTGCTTGGGACGGCCTGAGAAAATGTTAGCTATATACTTTGGACACATCTCTTTGGAGTGAATAAGGAAAACATATAACTACTTACTGTAACATGAAGCCGGAGAAAATATAATGTCATACTCCAGAGGCATACTCTTCGGACCAGGCTGAAGACATGAAGCCGAAGAAAATAGAATGACATATTCCAGAGGCATACTCTTCGGACAAGGCTGAAGATATGAAGCGGAAGGAAATAAAATAACATACTCTAGAGACATACTCTTCGGATCAGACTGAAGATATGAAGTCGAAGGAAATATAATAACATATTCTAAAGGCATACTTTTCGGACCAGGCTGAAGATATGAAGTCGAAGAAAATAGAATAATATACTTCAGAGACATACTCTTCAGATCAGGCTGAAGATATGACTCCGAAAGAAGAAATAATAATAATATATTCTTTTTAGGGACCACAAAATTCATTAAACTAAAGAGATGTTTCCTTTAGTGAATCGATTCGGTTGATAAGCCAGAAATTATAATTAGCTCGACTGATAGACCGATAATTATTTAAATTAGATCGGATTATCATAACAGATATCATTAACCACGAACCATGCTTAGCATGCATAAACGAGCTCTAAAAGTCACCCTGCCATAAAAAGCTATCTCACATTCTGATTAGCCATAAAAGCATCACTTTTAATAAGCAAAAAGAAAACACTCAAACCATGATCCTGAGTTGATTGACAAATTTGATTCCCGAGATGCATTCTTCTAGTAGTATCACTTGAATTTCCCCAAAAACTTAAATAATACTTTTTATCTTCGGATGCATTTCTTTTAAAATAATAATATGAAAGAGCAAGTAATAAGAGCAGAAATAACTGGTTTACTTAAAAATCACTTTTTTTTAATTATAGATAAAGCCTTTCACTTCCACCCTTGCTAGTAGAACTCATATCTTTCTTTTGAGGAATTCTTTCGGTGAATTCTTTGATCCAGCAGCTAGTGACGAGTTTGATTGCATGGAGTTGCTTGGTGCTGTCGGAGTTGCAATCCGATCGAAGAATTTCTGTCTATTAGAACAATATTCAATGAAATTTGGAAGGCTCTCGGACACTGGCATTCCAATTTCATCCCCAAAAAATAGTCTGTCTCATTATTTTAGGTATGTAGGAGGGATCTAGATTCCCGCAGATCTGGTCAGGTAATGTTCGATTCGAGATTTTTTTTAAAATCTCTTTTCATCCAATGATGAGTATGTCAACCTGACATTACTAAAACATCGGCTAATAAAACGGAAATAAAAAGAAAGATTCTGAACTCTCGTTCACATCAACTATTACAGCGTCCAAAAAAAAAAAATTATGGATTCAATCAAGTTACTTGTAAGATCATGTTTTAAATTATTGATAATGAAACAAGATCACTGTCAACTGGACGCTGAGTAGTCTGCCTCATTGTTAAATTTATGTTATTTTAGTCATTTAGTCTATTTTATGTTAAATTTATGTCATTTAGTCTTTTCAGTTAACGTTGTTAAGACAGTCGGGGTAAGGTAGGACGGTTAGCAAGTTTAGACATTTTTTTTTTTTTCAACTTTCTTAAAAAATCAGGGTCAAGCGTAAATAGATAGAAATCGTAGGGTTTTTTTGTAATTTACCTATAAGTAATAAGTTGCCAGGCCACGCGCATTTATAAGCCCCATCCTCTCCGAAGAGCAACTAAGACCTCTTTCGGAAAGGGAAAGAAAAACCCTAGCGTCCAGGCTTCCGCGTTCTAGGGTTTCATCACTTCCATCCCCAAATGGTACTCTTCTCCCTCGATCCCTTCCTTTTCCTTCGTGTCCTTGATTTTATCTCCTCGTCTCGTCTCTTAATGCTTCGGGTTTTCTTGTTCTTTCGTTTCCTCGCAGGCGGATTCTCCTCGCAGAAGGTAAGACCCTAATTCCTTTTACTTCCCCGCTGGGTTTATTTAATTTTTTTTGTTTATTATTTTGTGGTCCGGATTTCTAGGGTTTCGGGATTTGTCCCATTGTTTTCTCTGCTGTTGGTCCCAATTTCTTGAAATTCTGTAGGTTTGAGCCGCTTTTTGTCTGCATTTTCTGGTGTATTGATGGTTATATTTCATCTGGAATGATGTTTGGCTATGCAAGAATTAACTTTTCTTGACTGTTATTGTCATCGATATCATCTACTCATGATCTATGAAGTGATTTTTTTTTTTAAAAAAAGGGCCATTACCCGTTATGTTGGACAGTTCAGGGTCCTGGGAGGGGCGAAGCGGGGACAGGGCTAGCCTTTGGCGTTTTTTTGTAAACACAAAGTCGCTGCCCCAGGACCTGAATCGTGCCATTTCACCTGTCAGCCCAAGCCTTTACCGCTGCGCCAAGCAATGCCCCTGTGTGTGAAGTAATTTTGATGGATCTTATCATGAGAAAATGTGTGTATGTTTACGTTCTGGAACATGATAACTTTTGAACTATTTTTCTATGGTAACTTCATGGATGCAGATATCAAAGGATAGTAAAAGGAATTAATATCATCCCTTAGTTAAAAGGGTAAAATTCCGAAATCTCAATTGACCCATCTATGTTATGGAAAGAAGATTTTGTGGCCATTTAACTGATAGGCGTGGATTGCCCTCCTTATGTTTGAAAAACTGCACTGTTTAGACAAAATTCATGCTGTCACCATTCTGGTTTTGGAAAAAATAATCACTGGTTAGATGATATTTATATTTTTCCGTGCTGGTTCTGGGCTGGATGCTTTTTACTTTTTCCTTTTCTTTCCCTTGTTTTTTCTTCTTCTTCTTCTTGTTTTTCCCCTTTGTTTTTTTTTTTTTTTTTTTTTTTTGGGGGGGGGGGGGGGGTTGAATTGCCTATTTAATTAACAAGGCATGCATGCAATTGTGCTGGGCAATGGACGGTTGTGGAATTTTTCAATGTATGCTTTATTGTCAGATTTGTATCAAAAACATTGCCTCAGTTTAAACTAGTTTCTTCTTTTAAAATTAAGCTGGATGTGATGTAATTTGTGTTTTTTGTCTGGCTTAAATGATACTTAAAAAATGATCATGTGGTCAGCATGCACATGGCCTTTTCAGCCAGGGAAGTGACATATTTGCTGATCTCTAGTCATGGGACTCTCATTGGTTTTATTAACGTTTTTATTATTTTATTAAGCATACACATGGTTCTGTCACTGTTGATAATTCTTGTTATAACTAGTGTAAGTCTTTTCTGACTTTTGTTTATTATCTTAAGTTCCTGAATCTCATGAGTCATATTTGCTTATGTTTTTGAGTTTCACTTTCTTTAGTCACCTTTAGATTTAGTACTTATGTTGCTTTTATCAAGTCATCATGCTGCCTCTTATACCATCCCTTCCTTGTTGGCTGATTCCATATAACTTATGGCAATCTTTAGTTTTCCTCTTATATGTTCTTTATGGATGATCGGCACTGAGCTTAAGAAGCATGCAGGGATGTTTGTGGGGGGGGGGGGGGATTGAGCATATAGATCGTGAACATATTAATTTGGTTCACTTTTTGAATGTATTCTTTGATTCTTTGGTACTTGTCAGTGCAAAATGCGTATTATATAGTTTGTTTATTGGTCTTGTACCTACACATATGGTTTATACATTATACCCTTTCCAAACTTATACATGTGGCTTATGCCCCACACATGCTTGTTAAACTATATTTAAATATGAGTAGTCAGAGCTTCAAGTCTTCAACATCATATTTGTGTGACTGTTGTTTCTATGTTCATATTATTCACCTGAAAAATATTGCTGAGATTTTGAAGTAAAAGATTAGAAGAGGTTTTTTTGAGGTAATTTATTTAAATAAAGGTTTACTGTCCTGCTAGCGGATCTTATATTGGTACCATCACAATACAGTAATGGTACGTGCTGCGCTACAAGATGGCAAGGTACAGTACGCGATTGCGTATTGGTTCAGTATGGTATGCCCGATATCGTAAACCTTGATTTAAATTATCTTTTGGTTGGCAAGAGTTTATCAGACAATGAATCGAATATAGGCTATTGATATGATATGATCAATTTGTTCCCATACTGGTTACAGTTGCTATGGATCAAACATGTGAGGCAGGATAGGGTTGGATTGTGGCTCAGATATGTTAATAATAGGAGAAATTCTAAAACTTCATTGGTTCATATAGCACCCTTCTTAGACTTTGTTATGGCTCAAGATCAATAAATTCCCTTCTCTAGATACAGTTTAGAAAGAAATGTCTTAGTGTTTTAAAATTGTTTGGCAATGAATTTTCGTTTTCCCACAAGTTTAATGGTTTTTGCTTGGTTCTTACATAATATTTCTGAATATAGGAAAATTTCTGGATTCCTTTTTGTAGATGCAGTGTGGAAAAAAGCCCTTGTTATTGGTCTTATACTCAGACATGATGTTTTCTTTAATTTTCATTGATTTTTTTTGTATTCTTGTTAGTTTCCTAAATATATGAAGTTCACCTGATAGTTTGATGCACCTGAATTTTGCATTTCAAGATGGTCTATTTTATATGTCATCGATACTGATGAAATGTGTTGTATCAAGCTATCAACCAACATTAGCAGAGATATGCTGTGAATACATGATTGCTTATTCTCTTTTCTTGAGACTTTGAACTTCATGATGATGGATGAACTTATTGTGGTGTCACATGACATGATATTTTGTTATGTGAATTGAAAAACTTTAGTATCTTATTAATATACTTTTTTTATTACGAGCTTATACAATTTTGGTTTTTTAATCCATGATTGTTCTGTTGAGACCAAGGTTTGCCGAACGAAGAGGTATTGGCTGGTGATCGACTCGGTACATTACAGGTCTGTACTATGACCTTTTTGAGGTGTATCAATATAAGGAGAGCCAAAGAGGGAGGGGGGGTGAGAGAGAGGTGAGGGAGATGGAGGGATGGAGGGAGAGGGCAAGAGAAACCCTAGCCCTAACTTGACCTCAGAGAGGCCCTTTCTCAAAGGGTTGATGTCCGTGAGCCAGGAGAGGTGTTGAACATGTTTTAAAAGCCAAGGTGGGGGGCGGATGTGATTTAATAGCCAGGCCAAACATGGTTTAAAAGTCGAGGGAGAGGCTGAATGTGATTTTAATAGCCTAGAGAGGGTGAACTTAAGCAAACCAATCCTTGTACCATTTAATTGGCTGAACTGGGCCAGTGCTTGATTGGTTGCAGTTCAGTATGTCCCGAACTAGCTGGTTTGGCACAATTCAACATACAATATACTAGTATAACATTTAATTTTCTTTGTAAAATATGGTCAGTTGGGTTGGTTTTGTGTCACAATTGTTTCATGGCTAACAATATCATGTTGGTAGGGTCAGTGCAGCCGAACTTGCAGCTATCATAAGTCTTTGTATTTATGAAAGGGGCATAAAGAGCACTTTCATCCATTGGTACATTCCAAATTTAGATCGATAAGACTTTGGGATTTTTTTAAAAAAAGTTAGATCGGTAAATAAGGCAACAACCAGTGACCTTGGTGACCAGTGGTAGGAGGTAAATCCTCTCCTCTTTTTTCTCCCTTCTTAAAATTGGAATCCTGACCCCCCCCCCTTGCCGGGCCCACACAACAAAAGAAAAAGAGGAAAAAGAATGAAGTATCCAAACTCCCCTCTCCCCAAAAACAACTCTTAACCGTGAGGTAAGCCCAAGATAGAGTCATGTGGTGGGGTAATGTTTACATGCCATTCTAAGTAGCACTTTCTTTCCTTTCTTTTCTTTATTTTAAACATGCGGTTTTTATGAGATTACTTTCAAGGTCTTCTAAGTTATGGTTTCCTGGTATCCTATTTGATAAAGTTTTGGTGCTAAATCGATGATCTAGATAAAACAATTTGCTTACATAGGTGTTGTTTCTTAATATCTGAAGAGGATTCACGATGTTGTGACCTGAAATACATAAAATGTGATTTGTCGGTAAGCATAATTGCATATCAATCATCTTTTAGTATGCCTTAGGATTTTGTGATTTCTTTCTTTCTTTTTTTTGTTCTATTCCTATAAAACTTTTTTTGTAGTTATGTATATGGTGGTTCTTAGGATGTCTTAGGATAAATATGATATTGTGATGTCTTCCTTTTTGTCTTCTATTATCGCTCCAGTGGTGGGGCTGTGTATGTTTTGGTTTTTGAGGTACCATCTCTCCTTTGCCCAAATTCTCTCTTCACACACACCCATTTTTATAAGAATTGCTTTGTCATTTCCTTCTCCTTTTAGAGCCAAAAGGAGTGCACCCAATAAAAAAGTGAATATGTTGTGTAGCCTGTCTTATGGCAAGAAAATGTACTATTCCTGTGTGTCCATGCCTCATGTTTGTTAGGACTTGAGGCATTAATTAATGTAATCTTAGACTCTTAGTTGTATTGTTTTTGGAATTGTCTGGCCAAAAATTGATTGCTGTATCTTTCTTCCCATCAGTATTATTGGTATACCAAAGAAATTAATGTTTATGTTGCCCCGTACTTGTGGAAACAAAAAACCAAGCAAAAGACAGGATATCATAAGATCCAATAGAAATCTTATCCCTAGCAATCATGTAGGGAAGTGCGAAATTTTCTGTTGGTTAGCATCCTTTGGGATTTTTTTTATAATATTAGTTAGCATCAATTTTGATTTTTACTGACATAAAAGCATTCTCTTTTTTTAAGTTTTTGGGGTAAACCATTGAGAGACCTTTAAACATCAAAGCAAGGAATTGATTTTGTTATCTTTAAAATTGCTTTGAATTAAACTGTATTAGTTCCCCTGTCCATCAACAATTCATTTTGTGTTAATTTATTTTGGTCTGAACTTATGAGCATGTTACAAATGTCATTGATTTGGCTAAAGAATTAGAATGATGATAATGATTTAAGTATAGTTGATTTCTTTTCCCTACTCCACAATATGGGACTGGACAGGCAGTGTTGTGATGTAGGCTAGCTGTGGTGACCTGTTGTAAATGATTAATGTGCAACTGTAAAGTTTCCAGCCTCATCATTGATGATGCCAACATGGAAAATATGGTCCCTACATGGGGAGAACTAGAGAAGTTTAATCCGATGGATCATTCAGTGGGCAGTGAGAGTGGTCTCTGCTCTTTCTGACTGATGCAAGCTGGGCACATCTCTACTAGATTTGTGAACCTCGAAGGAAAATATAAATACTATTGAAATGTCATTTAGAATCATGTAATAGGAGGCAAGGTTTTAAATCCCATGGGATAGGATTCTCTTAGTTCTTCCATGGAATGGGATATGCTACCATCCTTCGTGTCCCAACACTTGGGATGGGGAATGTTCCAAGATATTTCAATTGGGATGTTGGAATGTTGGTGAGGTAACCGTGTCTCGACGCATGAGATGGTACTCCATCCTGGTGTTCTGTAGGACATTACGTTCAGACCTGAATCCTTGATAGGAGGTTTGCATAACTCACCTTTGTAACTTATGAAGGGCTGGAAATGGGCCGGCCCGAAAGCCCATTATTTGGAACTGGGCTGGGCCAACTCAATAAACTTCGGGCCGGTCTGAAATTAGTTCAGGCTGCAGACGAAATTTTAAGCATATTCGACTAGTCTTAGAGCTGTAAAATAGAGTCCATTTAATTTTTGGACCAAAGGGATGCCCGGATTTGGTCCAAAAATTTTTAAAATATAATATTTGGGCCGGTCCATTTCCAGCCCTATGAAGGATGTGTCCTCATGGACCTTTATGTCTCTAGTAGGTTTTAGCTTACTAACCCATTAGCTAAACCTGATATTGAGGGTCTTGTGGACAAGAGCCAGCACTGTAACTTTTGTTAAGTTTGGGCCATTATAACCTGAAGGGCTCAGGTGGGTCCGATTCATACATCAGTTTACGGTTCAATTTTTAATAGGGAAATTGTGCACCCAAGTTTTGCATTATACACAACCCATGCAAACTATAATCATCTTGCCAAAGGTGATTGTAGGTCTATGATTGAATTCCCGATTATGATGCTCAGGTCAACACGTACAGTTTCCTACAGCAAAGGCTGTTCTTGACACTTTAATTATATGCCTTCAGCATCTTTGGTAGTCAACTGAAATCAGTGGGGCTTACCTAGAAAAGGCTACACTTTATCACAGAGATGGAATACCAAGCAATGAATAGATTCATAAGCCTCTCAGTCAATGCTTTGCAGGAACCATAACTTACAGAGGCTTTTCTGATTTATGTTATTTTAAATGGACTAGTAGTGATGACCAGACATGTTTTAAACTTTTAAGACATGTCTGAATCATATGAGAATAGCATATAGAAAATTAAGCAGAAGAGACTAGCATCAGTTGATATGATATGTTTCACTGTGTATTGCTATGAATTTAGCTTCTTGGCTGACATGATAGAGAGTGGAGCAAATGAATGACCTGTTCTAGATAGTTGATATATGCTCTATATGAGGTATTGGAGGGTAGAATGTATGTTTTTTATCAATGGTGTTAACCTTGGTTAACATATTAAATAAAAAATTCAAGTCAGTTTTGACGTTGCTTGCAGAGTATATGTGGTAAATTGGTAAATATCGAATTTCTTAGACTTTCTACAATTTGAGCGTAAGTATTCTTATGGTTCTTCCTAAGCTGATATGTTTCTTGATCTTTCTTAATATTCTTTAAGAGGTCAATTGACACTGGTGCCTGTTCAAGCTTGATTACATTAAACTGCCTGTCTACTGCCATATAATGGGCGCTTACTAGGCTTTAGTGAATGAATGAATTAGTTATCAAAAAAAGTTATTTTTGACACCTTTGTGTGTGTTTAACTTTTTAGTTTCTGAATAGTTTACATTATATATTTTTGAGCATTTGTAGGTCTTCACGGTCCCCATCTCCGTACAAGCATCACTCTAGATCAAGATCCCGATCTGGTGGCCGATCCCATTCCAGGTCCCAGTCTCCCCTTCCCAGGTCTCGGACGCGATCACTGTCTGCAAGCCGTGGCAGGTCTTTTCTTTTAAGTATTCAGATTTTTTATTTTCTGTATTATCAGTTCATGCATAAGATGTTTAAAATTTAAATCTTTTATGTTAAATATGTTATCCAACAAGAAATCTATTGCATGTGGTTGCAGGAGTGATGCAAGAAATCCTGGAAATACTCTTTATGTAACAGGCCTTTCTTCTAGGGTTACAGACCGGGATCTTGAGGACCACTTCTCCAGGGAGGGAAAGGTTGGTTTTGTGAAAATTTCATTTTTTTCTGATATTGCTGGATTAGTGATGTTAATGTCTTGTATTTTCTTAGGTGGTTGGATGTCGTTTAGTTGTTGAACCCCGTACACGCATCTCTCGAGGTTTTGCATTCGTGACAATGGACACAAATGAAGATGCAGAGCGGTGTGTCAAATATCTCAATCAGTCGGTTCTGGAAGGGCGGTACATAACTGTGGAAAAGGTAATTTTTTGCACCATGGCTGCATCGATTATAGCTTGCAGGACCTTTTATCTTATCCTTTCCTTGACTTGGAGGTTTTTGGCTATATTCAGAAGACATTGCGTCAGATATGTTGGCAGCAATCAAGATGATCAGTTCATCCATTTCAACTTTAGTCATACAGCTTGATGAATGGCCAGCCTAACGGTTTTCCATGCATCACAACTTAACATAGCAAAATTTCCAACTAAACAACTTCAGCAATTCACCTTCAACTCTTACAACAACTAATCAGTGGACATTATCATCTCTCTAATCGGGCATATATGGTATCTCGCACATAGCATTCATCTAGCAACTCTGCCAGTCATGTCTTGATTTTAGTTTCTTTTAATCTCTCCTGTTTTTTAAATACGAGGCATTGAAATAAGACTACTAATACTTCTGCTATATGATTTTCAACAAGAATTGTTGTGTTATGTTGCACACCATCTTCATCATTATGTTCTAATTACGTGCTCAGCTTGGGCTGAGCTCGAGGAGGCTTTAAAGAGTTAAGTCATTTCTTGTTTTCTTTTCAGTCAAGGAGGGGACGTGCGCGAACACCTACACCTGGACATTACCTTGGTATGAAAAGTTCTCGCGACAACAGTGAGTTTTGCCCCCCAACTGAACAAAAAATATGATCCTTGTTATCACTTAATTGCTCTTCCTCGAGTCTGTTATCAAATTTCTGCTGTGGTGCTATTTTCCACTTTCACTCATCTTTGCCATTGTCTCTATGAGGCAGGCTATCGGCATGACCGTGGAAGATATCGTGGAGGCTATGACCGTGATGACTATGGTGGTGGCTACCGTAGATCTCCAAGACGGTCGCCTTATCGGGGTGGTCGTGACTATTCCCCTCGGAGATCACCTTATGGTGGTAGGTCAAGAAGAGAACGATCAAGGTCCCTACCATACTCTCCATATGGAAGCCCTGATAGAGGCTATGGGCGACGTGCAAACGGGTATGCCAGGTAATTTTGGTCATTTGGTTCTTAGATCCAGACATCGAGTGAATGGCGTGGAGACGATGATTGGGTCCTTCCAGTTTGTTTTCCTTATTTAAACCGGATTGTATGTAGTTTAGACTTTCAGACGTCATGTCACCCTTAGGTTTATTCTACAGTTCTGGCTGTGTGGTTTTTCTTTACCTTTATTGTTTCAAATGCCATGCTGTTTGATGGATTTAAAAAATAGGTTAACTTTCTGAAGAACGTGAAAAAGTTGTTTAGAGACATCAATTTGCTTTTTGAATGATTGTTGTTTCCATTGGCTGCCAAGTTATTCCTTGTGCCCATCATTCTTGTGCTTTATAGTGTGGAATGATTGCATGCCAACACACAATCAAGAATATAAAGTTGATAGGATATGGTGTGTTCGGGAGACAAAGTTAAGCTTTTTTTTGACACATCTCCGTTCTGCTGCAATCTCCTAGCTGTTGAATTGCAGGTCATTCTAAAAGGCTTTTTGAGTGCTACTCGGATCTCAAGAGAGCGAAGATTTAATTATCCACCCAAGCCCTGCACAGAAAGGAGTATGCAAGGAAAGACCGAGCCCTTTCGCTCAATCTAGCTGTGTGCATGGTGCCAGTTTGAAAAGACTGATGATAGGGAAACACGGAAAGGTAACACAAAATTCAACCAGTGGCATAGGGGTTCCCAGTCTCGAAATCTGATGGAGAGAGTTCAGAGAACCCCACGCCATGGCTGTCCTGTTAAACTTCTCTAGAACGCTGGAAGCGGTTGGAGGGATCGGTTCCTGGTGTCCGTGTTTCAAAGAGGCTCGGAAACTGAGAGACGGGGAGCGACCGATCGAGAGAACGCGAGCAGATGGATGGTGGATTTCGGAGGTCTCCCCTTTTTTGAATTTTTAATTTTCTTTTCCCTCGGCCGATAGCGGCTCGGTTCAGATGGGAAGCTTGGAAAGACGACGCGTACGATGTAGCTTTTCCGTGACATTTCGGGGTTACCTTAACACCAATCCAAATCATCTCAATATAATGATAGCGAATTTGACTTTGAGACAAAAAATTATAGGCTATCCATTAAAATAACTCGACAATGTATTGGACGAATTCTGGAATGCTTCATATACTTCCCCTTGAAAAACGTAGAAAAAGACAAAAAAGTTGGGGAAGATGAACCCCAAGCTTATAGTTAATCAGGATTCTTCTCTTCAAAGGTGGATGTCCAATGAGGTCATAACGATATAATCAAACTTGACGATTTTTTAAGTTCACCATGTTTCATCCATTATACTTACCATCATAATGGTTAATTTCTTATTCTACGTTTTGGTTGTAAGTTTTTTGAATGCTCAACAGTGTTTGCACTTGGAAATATAGGAAAATCATGATTTGTGGGATGTGTCATAACAATAGCTAATAAAAAATTTGAAAGCCAAGTCTCATCTATTCCACGTTCACTGTTTTAACTACAATTTCACAAGAGATGAAGTCAAGGTTCCTGAAAGAGGGGAAAGGAATCCTCGTAGGCTGCTTTCAATTCCATCTAAAGACACTTTTTTATATAAAGCTGCCCTAAAGACCGACTTAACTAGAGTTGGCACCAATAAAGCCAACTAAACTTGACTTCACCTCAACTCAAAATCAATTATAGCCGACCTAGAGGCACTGAACCTAGCCTTGATTGAAAGTAGCATGACTATTTTATTTTTTTTTTGGCATACGGAAACGTCGTGAAACCAGGTTTCACTTTCGAGCCGTTGCTATGTCAAAGGAAAAGTTTGAATTTAAATTTCCTAGACTAAAAAGATATTCTCATAAGACATGCATGACAACCAAGAAGTCGCGCCTTTATCACTTTCTTTCTTTATTTTTTTTTTTCTTTTTCTTTCTTTCTTCTTCTCTTCTTTCTTCTTCTTCTTCTTCTTCTTCTTCTTCTTCTTCTTCTTCTTTTTTTTTTTTTTTTTTCATGATAGAACGAAAAAAAAGAGGGGGTAAATCCTCTGATGTAACTTTCCTACACGATTTCCTTCCATCAGGTAATATTCGATAAAGATCATATATTTTTATGTACTTTTTTTATTATTGATGATGAGTATGTTAATTTGGTCCTGCTAAAACATCGATGTTTTTCCATCTTTTCAAGTTTTAAAATTTTTTTAAATTTAATCGAATTATCTATAAAATTATATCTCCGATGCTATCGCGTTAACGGTTTTTACAGCTTTCTTTGAGCGACCAAATATTTACCGATTACCTCCCAGTGATCTGTTTTGAAAACGGATACAGGCTGACAATCCTGACAGTCCAAAGTTGACAGGACGTTGTCCTCTCTCTCTCTCTCTCTCTCTGTGCGTGCGTGCGTGCGTGCGTGTAACCTTCTCCGGCCCTTTAAGCTACTTTGTTAGCTTTGTAATAACTAAAGAAGCAATGCTAAAAAGAGGCTCGACATCCGATTAACATCCAATCAGACCTCGTGCTTGACGCGGCGTCCCGTGAATGAGCTTGTTTTAACCATTCCCAACCAGCCACTTTCATCCCACCAAACTGCCCCTGCCACGACAGCCTGGAATCAAAGTTGAGTACCCGCTCCGGGCTCCGGTGCAATGCCAATGCTTGCTCAACAACGTTTTTGCTTTGTGTTTCCACAGGACTACAGAGCTGAGGCATGCGTGCTTAATATTTAGTCTACCAATCACCATTCCTGCCTATGTCAAAGAGCAAAACTGATGTGAACCTGCGGTGCTTCGGGTATAGCCCATGTTCAGTGTGTCAGCTACTGTTTTTTTTGGCTTCCAACATCAAAACTCCAAAGTAATGTGAAACGGATCTAATTGTCGAGTACCAAAAGAACTTGGTTTTATTTGCGTTCCAATTTGTCAATCACTATCCTTGCCGTCGAAGAGCACTGCAAACCATGGGCGTAGTCAATGTTCGGTTTAGGAATGACTACCCTTGCCCCCGTTCGAGGACAAAAGTAATATGAACAGGTCAGATTGGTTACTATCAAACCTTTATAGTCGGCAGCCAGCTAATTGCAAATGTCGTCTGTTTCCATGCAACTCAAATAACCAAGCAAAAGCAAGCAAACAAACGACCAGTAACAACTACCGATCTTTAGCTTCTCTCTCATCACCCATTAATCTAATCCATCTCTGAAAGGCTGCCTTTAAACCCCTCTAAAACCCATCCAACAGTAGTACGTTTTTTTTTTTTTTTTCCGGTAAGAACAGTAGTACGTTACTCACGTAACTACGTACGTACTCCCCTTCACGAGCCACCGGCAATCTCTCTATCGCTCTCGCATCTCACCACGTGTTCACGTGCCCGCGTTGCGCGCGCGCGGGAGTGCGAGGTTCGCTTGGCAGCTGACGGTGGTGGCGAGTTCTACTTGTCTTTTACCCCGCCCCCAGGTTCCCTCCTCTGGCTCTGGCCACGATTCCAAAGGGTAGAAAGGATACATAAAAAGACCTTTCCACCCCCTTTCTTCTCATTTTTCTTTTCACTCCACAGAGTCCAAGGGAAAAAAAAAATAAATAAATAAAATAGAGTGCTAGAAAAGGCCAAACGTGAAGACAGGCGCCCTTTACGGAAGGCCCTGGCCTTTTCCTCTGTTTGAACGCACCGCAAAAGAAAGATAAGAGATTGAAGGAAAAAGTCGGCAACATAATAGCGTATAGGCTGCCCTCAAGAGGCCTCCAAGCCTTTCCCATCCCCACCCCCAACCTTTTTACTATATACACAGAAACCAAGGAAGCAGGGAAAAGCCTGGACCGTCCCCGGTCCTGGCCTTTTCCGTCCGTGTCCTCATCCGTGGGCCAAAAATAAGAGGGAAGTGATCGAGAGCGAGATGGGACAAAAACAGAGAGAAGAGGGGGAGGTGGTGGTTTCGGGAGGGTGGTGAGGAGAAATATTGTGGGCTGGCGAGGAAACCATCGTTGGGAGCCGCGGTTTTGTGGGGGTTTCTTTTGCGGCGTGTGGCCAGCGCGCGTTGTCGAGTTGGACTGTTGGACTTTGGCTTGGTGTGTTGGGTGAACCCACCAGGGGAGGGACTGATTTTGGTCGTCCTCGTGCTCCTGGTCTTTGTCACTCGATCCGAACACGACGCAATCGGCTAGATCTTGCCTTATATCATGTTTGATAACGAATTCGGTGTCGATCCTCCCACATGCTAGCCTTGCCTAGCGTGGGAGAATTGATGTTATTTGGATTTACTGCATCTAAAGTCCATATAGCATATGGTTTTGATAATGACGATCGTTACTGTTGCGTAACGTGGTTACAATGGCTATCATAATGATTCTTGGTGTTTAGTGATAAGAATGGTCTTGATAATGACCCTGGAGATTGCCATCTAATGTGGTTTTGTTGATTAACACATATTGTGATGATGCTTAATTAGTATCTAGAATCACATTTTACAACTATAATCAACCCGATAGATAAGGATCGGATCGTATTTTTGTGTAGAAGAATGATTGATCTTCTTGCATGGTACAAATTTTTGGACCGTATCCTATATAAATTTTTAAGCATCCTAAAATTCTTCATTCATTGTCATGGATCTCGAAACAATCATTGTATGATACAATGATGAATTGTGCGAAAGAAGGTAGATCCTCTTTTTTGCACGATGGACAAAACCCTGTTGAGTAGGTGGATGCTTATTGTGATTTACGATTAGCAAAATGATTCGATGGATGGAGAGGAGCACTCGATGTGAACCTGTTCAACTTCCGTGAGATACTGCATGCCAAAATGCGACAGCTAAGATCTCTAGAGATTTAAGCTGGGTACTTCATGCATGCATGTCATCCCACTTGTGCTTGCGAACATAAGATTTGCGGTTCTTTTGTCGAATAAAATTTTATTTGACGAAAAATACGAGATTCCATTTGTTTCAAAGAATGATTACGCGGGGGAAAATATAATTTTCTTGCTGGTGGTAAAATCTTTGGTGATTCAACCTGGCATTAATTAGAAAGATAGATTATGCATTCAAGGAACGTTTGATAAGTAATATAAGATAGAGGAATCAACTAGCTTGTGGTTGCACTGCTTTGTAAAGAATTGGAATCCATGATCGTGTCAAGGCAAGTGCAAGGAGCTTGGTGCAGAGCTACGCTGAAAGAAGAGAAGAAAGCCAAAATCATCATACATGAAACAGAAGTCTTTTGGATCATTACAATAAAACAAGAAGCTGGAGATGATTAAATATTGCATGTATTGATCCACTCCAAAAGGGGTGGAAGGAAGGATGTGTCTGAGTTAACATGCACAAGAGAACTGGTTTCATCCAAATAAAACCTACATTAAGACAGTATTTCCATACTTAGGAGATAGTATTAACTTTTGCTTCTCAACTTCGAACTTAAAATGAGAAGTCAATATTAGCTGTTATTGTATGCAGAGAAAAGTTATGAACTTATGATACATTTTTCACTTATAGCTATTCATCAATTCATCCTCTAAAGGATGCACTGGATATTGCTTCATATTGCATGTGTAAAAGAAGCGACATAATTGATCGAGGAGCCACGTATTACCATCATGCAACTCTTTTAAGAGAGAGAGAGAGAGAGAGAGAGAGAGGCATTACCATCATGCATGCATCCAATTATTTTGCAACACAAGGGGATCTTATGGTTGTCATGTTTCATCCCATGCGTTTAGTGCATGCACGGTGTCTCTATTTCCAGAATCCTTCTCTTCTGGGAGATCTTCCGCAAATCTTTTTCGAGCAAAAAATTAAACTCCTCAGGCGCTTCTTTCTAGTCATGACTTAACCCTGTTAATTTCTTTGTTTATGGGGTAAACCAAAGCAATCCTAGATACAAACGGAATCCATCACAGTAAAGTAGTGGTACGTTTGTACTACGGTTCTCCTATCTTCACCATTCCCAACCTCACACATATGGGATTCCTAACCACACCTTCCAATGCTCTATAAATATTAAAACTCCGATATGAGTTTGATAACAATTTTTTTTTACTTTTTTATGAAAAAAATGGTAGGGATAAATCTCGGTATAGCTTCATATTCCGGTTCTTAATTTATTAGATGATTATTCAATTCAGATAATAATTCTTTTCATATCTTTTTCATCAATCGGTGAGTACGTCAACTTAATTCTATTACGGTGCTGGAGTAATAGCCATTCCATCTTCTAGTCACGTATATCAAAAAAATTTTAAAATTTAATCTAGCCATTCAAGAGATTATGCCTGGAATCCATAATCAAAAAAAAATTATAAAGACAAAACGATATTATTACCAACCGCACTGCTACCCGTAGTGGATTTGATAACATTTAGCTACGGCAACCACTATCTACGTACAACAACCAGTAGCCTGCATATCCTACGTACGTACTTCGTCTACTTCTCCAGAGAACTACAAGGTGTCCCATGCCAAAGCCAAAGCCTATCTCCCCCATAGACTCGCTAGCTCTTTTAGTGAGATGGCTTGGGCCCCATCCAAGGATTCCAATCATGTGCCTTCGGAGTGACGGCTATCATTTTTATGTGCCCATTCTCTGGGTTATGTCACTGCACCTAAGAACCAGCCCGAGAGCATACCTGGTTGCTTGCTGCTAAGGTACCTGGCAAGTTGCAATGGAGAACCCCACACCAACATGAAACATATAACATGGAGATGATGGCGATAGAATGAAAACAAATCTAGTTTAATTGCATGAACACCACTTTCGATTATCACCAATCTATTTTCTTTTCTTTTGATTGGCCCTTGCTTGTTGCTTGATTCATGAAGGCAAAGAATTTTATGGCGCAGAACCATCACTGTCAGGTTTGGTTACAATAATGGCCGGGTCATGGGGCAACTTGGGTGTTCTAGAGAAGTGTTAGTCAGGCAACTTACTTATGTTTGGTAGGTGGTTACCAGCTTAATTAATCAAAAAAGAGGATGAAACGAAAATAATAATTTAAAGAAGGTAATAGAGGGCCAATGAAGTCTGGACAGAGAGTTTTCTTTAAGTATTTCTGCAAGAATGGATTGGGTGCAGCAAGTCCCTAATATAAAATATAATACAACAAATGCAACCACTGTTGGGGAATTCCGGTTGCCTAAGCATGGCCAAATGCTTGTCCTTTTGTCTTGATTGAATAATTAAGCCATGAAACTCATCGTCTAGCATACAAAATTTGCGTGATGATGAGCTGGTAATACTGTTGATCGAGATGAGAGAATTTTGAGAGCTATATCATGGAGATTGATTGTAAATAGAAACTATCTGGTTGGCATTTCCTGTGACCGCACATGTATATGACCTTCAATTGTCTTTTTATTTCTTTTTTTTTTTTTTTTAAAGAAAAATTTAATCAACCGTCAATTATATGTAGTATAGTCCTTGTAGCAATCAAGATATTCATGAACGGTTTAGCATGGTTTGGATTCTTCAACCTAACAAAAATGCTAGGATTTAAATGGAAAAAAAGTATATGGAGATTATATAAATATGCATTTAGTTCTATATCAAGCATGCACATTAAATAATTTTTTGATGCTTATATAGAGTTATTAAATTTAAATAACATCTTTCAACCTTTTTTTTTTTTAAAAAAAAAAAAAAAAAAAAAGGGATAAGAACCTAAATCGTCATATGTTAATTTTACAATAGGATGGAGATGAAATGCTTCCAATTGGTATGGTTATATATAGCTGTACTATTGAATAGTTGAACCAATGTCAATGGTTTGATAAATATCCTACTTTTTTTTAAAAAAAAAATTTGCTGGTTAATGACTAAAAATACTGTACTTAACTACCATCCCGATCGATGCTTTGCCAGTAGCGTCAGGGAAAGTTGATGAGCGCCCATACGTTCCACCAGTCCCAACAAAATAGAGAGAGAAGGGTCCGGTCTATCCAAGCGGCACGCACTCGAGACAGATGTAGACAAAACTATTCTACAAGGAGCCCATAGGACCCAAAGCAAGGCACCACCCACCACCACGCCCACTTGCACCCTTGGCCTCGCCCGGCCAAGGGCCAAAACCCAACAGGGATCTCCCGCAAGTGGTCCCGACAACGCATGGCCCCCCTCGGTAGCTTGCCGTGAACCCCCTGCAATTTGTTTATGATATTATACGCGAATGTTAATGTTCAAAGAACCTGACACAACCTCTGACTCTCTGCCACCCTCTCCATCCTTTTCGTTTCGGACACTCCCTGTGGGTCAAACCCCTCTGCCCCATTCCATTTAATTATCATCACCCCAAGATCACAGATTTCCGTGAGAAAGACTGCAGATTTTAATCACAGGGACTGAGGGAAAAAAAAAAAAAATCATAAAAACAAAATAGAGAGAGAGAGAGAGATTCCATTCCAATCTTAAGCCACCTATGGGTTCTAATCCATCCAACATACCTTAATAGATATATATATACTGTATTGCATTACTTAATTAGAAGGAATAATTGTTCCTATAAGCTTTTATATATAATACCTAAGGTTGGTTGCAGCCTCATACCACCTCCCTCCTTTTTCCTGTAGGCTTCTTGTCTCCAAGGCTTTGGAGAGAAGAAATGGAGCTGGATGAGCATGGCTTCTTGGAAGAGCTTCTGGCTCTCAGGAGGGAGACATGGGACACTCTCCCCACTGGAATGAGTGAGTTCTTCTCCAGTGAAGGCAGCTTGGACTGCTTCGGCCAAGAGAGCCAAGGCTTGGTACCTCCCAGCTTCTCATCGTTTGAAGGCCTCGCCCCGCCGGCGGAGCCGAATTTTGATTGTTTGAGCGAAGTCTACTGCCCGTTCGGTGCCGGGTTTGCCACGGCAGCAACGGAGATCCAGTCGCCGTCGGTCCGGCCGGCGCTGGAGGATGCGAAGGTAGGTTTGGGTCATGGTGATCGCCATGGTGTAGTGGGAGATGGGCAGGCTGTTTGCAAGGTGGAGTTGGGGCAGTCGGCGGAGGCGACTGCGGTGTTCGGCATGGGTGGCTGCATGGAGAGGAAGAAGAAGAAGAGAGCCGAGGGGCTGCCGTCGAAGAATCTGATGGCCGAAAGGAGGCGGAGGAAGCGGCTAAACGATCGCCTGTCGATGCTCCGGTCTGTTGTTCCAAAGATCAGCAAGGTAATGTTAAAGCTTAGATCAGATTTGGTCTCGGTGTTTGTATTTGAAGTATTGTTGCTTTGGATTTATAAAACTACCATGGTCGAATACTTTGAGTTGAAGAAGTCTTAATATTGGCAGATGGATAGGACCTCGATTCTTGGTGACACCATTGATTACATGAAAGAGCTGCTGGAAAGGATCAAGCGACTGCAGGAAGAGATCGAAGTGGGCCCGGAGCAACCTAATCTATTGGGCATCTTCAAGGAGTTGAATCCCAACGAGATATTGGTGAGGAACTCTCCCAAGGTAATGCCTAATCTCGTGCTTGGCTCTGGTTGAAGTCCATTGCTTGCAGCAGTGAGTATAATTTGTGAATCATGCTGTAGTTTGATGTCGAAAGGAGAGACTCCGACACCCGAGTAGAGATTTGCTGTACAGCGAAGCCAGGTTTGCTGCTGTCGACCGTGAACACTCTAGAGGCTCTGGGGCTGGAGATCCAGCAGTGTGTTGTTAGCTGCTTCAATGACTTTGGAATGCAAGCTTCTTGCTCCGAGGTAAAATTGTTAGCATGGAGCATGCTAGCGTGGTTTCATTACTTGATCTAACTTTATGTTCATGGTTCTGTCTTGGTTTCTAAAGTATGATCTTTGTGTGATTCTGGCTGTGGACAGGATGTGGAACAGAGGGCTGTGATAAGCTCCGATGAGATAAAGCAGGCATTGTTCAGGAATGCAGGATATGGAGGAAGGTGTTTGTAGAAGAGAGAATAAGATGGGAGACCATGTTTCGGGGCTTTTGCACAGTTCTGTCTCGGTGAGAAGCTTAGAGGTGAATAACTGATTTGGTTGCTGGCAGCTTCCCCAGCCTATATGATGACTTTGTAGTAGTACTTGGTTATTATTTGCTTACTGCTAGTTCAGAGGTGACCATCAATGTGAGGGTGTTTCTCTCCTTCGCGTGCTTGCCAAAAAAAAAAAAAAAAAAAAATCTGATTCAGATGTTTTTGTAATGTGGGGTTGTGTTCAGAATTCTTGTGAAAAAAAAAAAAAAAAAAGATCATAACTGACCAGAATATGTTCTCCTGAGTGCTTCTCCTCAGCTTCCAGCCACTAGTTTTCAATTAACATGGTGTTCGCATTCTCTGTAAATTATTAAGAAAATGGCTCCCACGCAACCACCATGTTTGTAGTTCTTGCTATAATATTTCTGCTAGTATCCTAAATCCCACTATTATGACATGTTTATCTGAGACAATCCTGCCAAATATGGATGGGGGAATTGTTTTGAGACTTGTCAAAGTAATAATATAATATTGCCAAATTGTAGCTTACCATTTTCTTTCTTGTGTCAGTCTTCTAAGCAATAGATAAGAGATTTAAATGAGAAGAAGAATTTGGTAACTGTCGTCTCATTCTATGGCCTTGATGATAACCTTGTAGGGGAGGGGACCATCCCAAGATCCTGGCCAATCTTATAATTTAAGCTCAAAGAACTCGGGAAATGACCTGGCTTTCAACACTTTCTGTCTAATTTTTTAGCACCATCCCTCTCTCCATTCTTATCATGATAGACCTTCCATTATTTGTTCCCTCTGCATGCATTATAAATTCCTCTACCCCATGTGTTCTTGCACAATACGAACATCAGAAAAGAAGCCTGTAAACTGATATTATTACCTGCACAAAGATCAGATATCCACCTAATACTCCTCTTTAAGAATGATGAAGTGAAGTTAGTGTTTTTTTTTTTTAAAAGAAAAATGAACAAAGCAAACATATTTATAGAGCAAAGAAATTGGAGAGTAAAGAATCAATCAATATACCTTTGAATTCATGATAGAAAAACAGAGGACTAATCTCGACCCCCAGAAATTTAGTCCAAAGCCCACCCTCTTAATTCTTAAAGGTGGGTGAGGAACAACAGATGGGTCCTAAGCTGTGCACTGAATGATTTGGACTGCCAAGACAGAAGATTTGTTGTTTTGTTCCTGAGCAGCGAGGACACTGTTGAGCATAATGATGGCTGCCAGTCCACTTGATGGTCAACTGTGGCATGAATGGTGTACGCACCTGACATCCGTGAATCGATGGCCATTACTAGCGTGCATGGTGAATTCGCTGTTCAGATTGAACACCAAATCCCCTGCCCATTAATGGACCGTGCTTTGCTTCAGAATTCACGGTTTGCATTACTTTGCTTCAGAATTCACGGTTTGCGAGCCAGCGGTAAGTAGGGGACGGACCTGCCAGCTAATGACCAGCAGATACTTCCAACAGTACCTTAATATATGCTGAGAGTTAATTGTATGCTAAGTTTGACAGAAGGAATGGTCAAGGATCAGACTATCATTTTAGAAAATAATCGAGCACTATGTAACTCTATCAAGATAATCCGACGAAGAATGATGTTAAAAAGTTGATTAGAAATTTTTTTTTTACAGAACAATGGTAAATCTCTCTAGTATTTCATCTCGATCGATTTGCTTGAAAGGCTCATTTGGTTGGCATTGTTGATGTCATGACCCAATATTGTAGTCGAGGTTTAGAGGAATTTTCAAGTTGTTCTCGGTGCTGGAGCGGGCATTTGTGATGGCATTTAAGGGTGAGACCGTTCATGAAATTGACTAGATTGGGCTGTTGGGCCTATTGTAACGGAGTCTTTCGGTTTTTTTTTTTTTTTTTTAATGTAACAATAGGGATAGGAGGGGATAAATTTTGGTGTAGCTATCCCCACCAGTTCCTGCTTCACTAGATAATATTCGATATAAGATACTTAGATTTTCGCAATCTTTTTTTACCTAAAGATATGTATGTCAATCTGGCACTACTAAGATTAAAGGTTGAGGCTTACACTCGCCTCCTATCGATCACGGATTCGAGGCTTAAAAGTTAAGGCGGTAGTCCGGTTGGTAGAGATTTAAACTTGTTTCCCATCGGTCATGGATTCGAGGCATAATCCCTACAAGATACTGATTAAATCCAGGAATTTTTTGGGATACATGATCGGGATGGTAAGAGAGCGCACTACTCCGGCATTTTAGTGGTATCAGGCTGACGTACTCACCAGTGATGGGGAGAGCACGCGTAAACTTGCAGCTCGAATCAAATATAGTCTAGTAAAATTAGGACTCGAACGGATAGCTATACCGAAATTTATCTCTCCCTTATTTTTTTATTAAAAAAAGAAAAATAGAAAAGAAAAGAAAAGAAAAGAAAAGAAAGGGAATTGAGAGAGAAAATTCATTAGATTTGAAGTTGAGAAAGGAAACCTTTTATATATAAATAATATATATATATATATATATATATATATATATATATATATATATTTATATACCTTAGTATAAGTTTAAATTAATTGACATCCATCACATCAACCTTTCCAATACGAAGATTGACATAGACATAAAGGCAACAAGTAAAACGGGTGCCCATTTCTCGAGCGTCAAACTGGTAGGGCTAACTTGTGTACTAAATTCAAGGCCTAGTTAGATTTGTGGGTCTTTTTGTTGGAGACTACTGGAGCACACGGATTACCTTTTTGTGCACACTTCGACTTAAATTCAAAATTTTAAATCCTGTTTCAACCCCGATTTTGTTTTATCCTTGCATTGCCGAGGCGTTATTCAGATTTAGATTCCAGCTCTCAAATCTCAATTTAACTTTGATTTTATTATTGGTTTTTTTTTTTTTTTTTTTTTTTTTTTTTTTTTTTTTTTTTGGCATTAGGCTTTAGAGGATTTTTTTTTTTTTTTTTGATAGAAAGGATGATTCAACAAACAGTCCTTGTATGAATGTATCTAAAAAAGTCTGAAAAAATACAGTTTCTAAAAGACAAAAGCATTTCACTAAGATGGATTCACGATACATGATCCGAATGGCAGGTGATAAATGAAGTAATCCAATCAACCGCCAAATTAGCCTCTCTATATACATATCTAACATAAAGGGAGGAACACCGACGTGGTCAAATACCAATATCCCGGAGCATTGGATGGATTAGATGAGATCTGATAGCATCCTGATCCAAGTAATCACTGTGGAAGAGTCCCCTCAATAATAAGGCGGTCCCCCCGGAGAAGACGGCGAGCATATTGAATCCCAATCCAAGCCGCAGTGAGCTCAATCTGGGGGACAAAAGGGCCAACAAGATAGCATCCTCCTGTAGCCAAAATACCGAAGCTGGAGTCACGAATGATAAGAGCCGCCCCACTCTCAGGGCCTCTGATACTTTCATCAAAATTAACTTGGACATATATCGAAGAAGGGATTTTCAAGAAATAAAAATTTTTCGGGACGTTCTAGGAATCAAAAGAGACCTTTAACTATCCCGCTGGAGGTCTTTAAGACCTTTACGAGGCTAACTGAGTGGCAAGGCCTTTGGGCCTAGATGGTTACCTAGCTTGCATATTGCGAAAAATATTTTCTTTCTTTTATTCTCGCATTACTTATATAACACGCCGAGAAATCTATAAAGGCCTCAATGGCTAGCCTCATAAAGGCAATAAATTAGTGAAATAATGTATGAAGGTTAACATAAAAAATAGTTCGCACAAAAACTTCTGTTATTACTTGCCTTTTTTTTTTTTTTTATAAAAAACAATAAACCTTTGCCATCAAAACGACCAAAGTTTTTATAAATAATTTAAAAAACTACTTCACTTTTTTTAGTTTTTGAGAACAAAAATAAAAATATTAAATGTTCCAAATATTTTTAAAATAATTTTAAAAATATAAAGATTTTATCGTATGTATTAGACATACTTCGTTTTCTTCTAAAATTTTTGAAAATAAATAATATCTGTTATACACAATCGGCCTCTTTCCGAAGCAGATCGGTCCGACCGACCCACTAAATAATTTAATTTATTATTTTAATCGATTATAATAGATCATACTAATAAATTAATTAGCATAACATAATTTTAATAGATTATAAAATTAAATTAATTAGTATAAAATAATTTAGTTACGTAATTATAAAATTAAAAAATATTTGATAACTCATTTTACGTTATTATTTGAGCAGGGTATTTTTAAAATTTCAAAAAATCTTTACCTATTCTTGGTGAAATATAGACTTATTTCCATATCATCCAAACATAATGTAGAATAGCACTATATTAATTACACTAAAATAAAAAAAATATTATATTTATATTTAAATAAAAATTAAAAATAATAATAAAAATAAATTATTTTAAAAAAATATTAATTCCTATTTAGAATAATTTCTTACCAACCAAACGCTACCCAAGGAGATCGCGCCTTCCCAGTTATTCCCGCGGACCAAACGGGTCCGTACTCCTCCCCGTTCCCTTTCTTTCATTCTTTTAGCTTCGATTATGCTTCGAATCCCCACCCATTGTGGCTTTTGGGTCCCTCCTCCTCTTCTTCTCCGACTGCCGACGCCGGGTTATTCTTTCCACGCCAAATACCGGAACTCGATCCCTCTCCTCGTCCTCCGATTCGATGGATCTCGCCGCTGGAGATCTCCTCCTCCCCCTGCAAGGCTTCCTTCGGCGATGGCGATCAAGGGACCGTCGGAAATGGCGGCGGTGGCTGCGGTGCCGACGACGATGACCAATTCCTTCCGGCCTTTCTCTTCGTCTCAGGTCCCATTTCTTCCCCCACCTTAATTAATGTCTCTCTCGGTATTACAGAGGTTGTTTTTTGGTTGGATATTCTGCGGAATTTACCAATAACCCGGTTTTCTGTGTTGATTCATGGTTTCTGTTTGATTGCGATTCAACAACAAATGATTTTTTTTAGACTACCAAGAAACCTTCTCGGATTGCTTCCATCCATAAAAGCATCGACACTTGTATTCAGTGCATTCAGTTTTTGGTTAGGAATTGAAATTGGGGATCTATGTCTTTACGAGAACACACTAACCAATAAATGTGTGAAAGAACATCTAAGTTGGTCTACTGGACTTGTAAAAATATTGGAATGTTACTATGATGGCATCCCATCCCGTTTTCTCACAGTGGGACAGAACGGTCGAGACGCCCCGTCTCAGTGGTACGTAAAACCCTGATTGGAACATCAACCATTGTGGACTAGTGTGGCTTAATTTGATTGCATGGAAAGTAGGCATGTAAGTATATCCTGAACCTACTAAAAATGCCTTGAACTGACCATAAGAGTTGTATATGGATCTAAACATTTTTCAGATTATAGAACAATATAAGGTCCTCCAAATACTGATGGAGCTGTCATGGAATCCATGCTAATATTATGGAAGAGTGTTCAGATGGTTCATCCCACTGGTAGTAAAGATTGATGACACCCAACCACCTTATCAATCCGACTTCCTTCTTGTGGCATTTAATCCATCTTGATGCCCCCATATGGAGTTAATAATGCCCCTCATGGGCATTTTGTTATATATATCTATATGGTTTTATTTAATTTATGAGTTGTTGTCATTATCTAATAATAAAGGGTTATTTTGTCATTATTTTGTAATTAGTTGCTTGACGTCGATTGAAGGAACTGCCACCTTGCGGTTACAAGAGAATAGTCCCAACCTTTCGTAGAAGAGGTTTTAAGTGTTTTTAAATAGGGATCATCTATCAATCCTAACACTATGGAGAAACTACGAGGAGATAGAAGATCTTTCTCAAATTAAATGCATAAATATCAGGTATGTTTGATACAAAGGTATATTTAATTTTAATATTTTTTTTACATAACAAATGATTCATGTTGATTTTGAGTAATAATTCTATCAATTGGTATCAGAGCCAACCATGAATTCTTAATATTGGTTTTCAATAAAAAAAAAAACTTTCCCATCCTAGAGTGATGTAGAGGGAGAGAAGATTTTGGAAGAAGATGGACGGTTAATGGGAATTTCCTTTGGTACATCTCGGAAAATCTTCTCTACATTTTTTTTATACACTGTTTATTAAATTAACCGGACCTCTCCATGATATCCGCCTATTTAACATTCAATTGCATTAAGTAGGAAACAGTGAAGAGTTATTCCATTTAGTATCAATTGGAATGTTACCATAAATATGGTTAATATGCTGATATATTAACATTGATGATCAGAAAAGAGGAGTTACAGCATGTCTCTTGGTTAACATCAGTATAACATTTATGCTATTCATGGAAAGAATATGCATTATTTTTATTTGATAGAATCAATATGTTAAAATAGTGACACACATTATCTCGTACTGTTAATGCTTATGCCTCATATGATATGATTTTAACAATTGCTTATTAAAGCATGATATATGTATGCTATTTTATAATTCATGTGGGAAAATGAATCATCATAATCCAAGGCACCAGTATTATTAAAATTATATTGATTAATGTTCACCAAAGTGACTTAGTTGATAAAATTTTAATAATAATTGAGTTGCAAAGATTAAAAAAAAGGATTATGTTGGTATTTAGAGAGATAAACAATGGTCAAGCCCAAAGGTGGATCATTGAGTTTGTTCAACTAAACAGATTTGCGTAATTAATATATTTGCTATGATTATTATTATTTTTCTTCCAAAGGAGTTAATTTTAATTATATCTTTTATGATTAATTAGTCCCAATCGGAGAATAATGATTTCACTAGTGGAAGACTAATATATATATAGTTTTGTCCCAAAGGATAAATTATTGTACGTGATATTGATTCCATTCAGAATTAATTATTTTGAGGTATGTTGATTAATTCTGGAAAATTTAATTGACTTTCCCATCAATTAAATTGTTTATTTATATGGCCTTATTATTTATTGTATGCGATGCTTATTTAGTGATGTTATTTTTTTTTTCAGTTGGTTCATTACCGTGTGTGAAGGCCTTGACTAGGTCTAATTTCTCGGATTGAAAAAATGAAGTGTTGTTTAACTTAGGGGTAGGAGACATGGACTTAGCCTTTAGAATGGATGAACCACCTCGACCTACTGTTACTAGTGGTCCAGAGGTGAAAAGAGAATGGGAACGGTGGGAGAGATCTAACCGTTTAAGCCTAATGTACATAAAGAATAATATTTCTAATACATTAGAGGAGCCATTTCTAATGCACCATTGGCTAACGACTACCTTAAGGCCTTAGAGGAACACTTTACTGTTTCCACCAAATCACTGGCTAGCACTCTAATGACACAATTAGTGACCTTAACCTATGATGGACATAGTGGGGTTAGAGATCACATCATGAAAATGACTAACATTGTAAGTCAATTTAAGAATCTGGATATGGAAGTTAATGACTCATTTTTAATCCACTTCATCATGAACTCTCTTCCTGCACAGTTTGATGTTTTCAAAACTACCTATAATGCACAAAAGGAGAAGTGGAAGCTGACAGAATTAATTAGCATGTGTGCTCAAGAGGAAGAGCAACTCAAGTCGAGTAAGCTCGAAGAAGCACATTATATGGGTCAGAAATCAATCACTGATAAGAAAAAGAATAAAAAATATAACAAATCTGGGTATGACACCAAGACCAATACTGAATCTGGATCCAGTCAAGTACACAAGCCAAAAGGAAAGAAGCGAGTACAGTGTTTCTTTTATAAAAAACGAGGCCATCTCAAGAAAGATTGTTATGGTTACAAGAATTGGTTAGCAAAGAAAGGTAACTCCCATTGTCTAGTATGTTTAGAATCTAATTTAGCTACTGTTCCACCAAATACCTGGTGGATTGATTCAGGAGCCACTATTCATATTTCCAATTTTATGCAGGCATTCATAAGGAGCTAGAAGGTCAATCCAAACCAAAAGATGCTCATAATGGGTAATGGGGTTGAAGCTTCTGTTCAAGCTATTGGTGTAGTTCACCTAGGCCTTGATAGTGATTTTATCCTTATTTTAGATGATGTATTCTTTGTTCCTTCTATGTCTAGAAATCTCATTTCTGTATCAAAACTTGACAAGTTGAACTATGAATTTCATTTTTTTAATGGTACTCTTTCCTTGTTTTATAATTCTAAACTTGTTGGTTCGGGATCCTTGAGTGATCTTTACATGTTTTAACATTGATCCATTGTTTTCTCAGTCTCTTTTATCTTTGAATGTGAGTACCAAGCGTAGTCTTGTTAACATTCATTCTTCAATGTTGTGGTATAAACATTTAGGACATATTTCTAAAGCAAGACTAGAAAGGTTGGTCAAGGAGGGAGTTCTGAACACATTAGATTTTTCGGACTTTGGTTTTTGTAATAATTGTGCTAAAGGAAAAATGATCAAGTCTAGAAATAAGAGTGCTACTAGAAGTAATGAGCTTTTAGCTATTATTCATACTGACATTTGTGGCCCATGTCATACCACTACTATTAGTGGTAAGAAGTATTTCATAACATTTATTGATGATTACTCTCGCTATGGCTATGTGTATTTGATTGGTGAAAAAGGAGAGGCACTGGATGTATTTAAAATTTATAAAATAGAAGTTGAGCGTCAGCTTGACAAGAAAATTAAGGTTGTATGATCTAATCGTGGTGGTGAATACTACGGAAGGTGCGATCAAACAGGTCGCAATCCAGGGCCATTTGCTAGATATCTACAAGAGTGGTATAATTGCTCAATGCACTATGCCAGGTACACCTGAGCAAAATGATATATCTGAAAGAAGAAATCGCACTCTTATAGATATGGTGAGGTTTATGATGAGTCATTCTGACTTACCAGAATATTTGTAGGGTGAAGCTTTAAAGACTGCTGCCTATATTTTGAATATAGTGCCTTCTAAGACAGTTGCTAAGACACTTTTTGAGTTATGGACAGGTAGAAATTCTAGTCTTAATCATTTGCGTGTTTGGGATGTGCAGCAGAAGCTAGATTATATAATTCACATGAAAGAAAATTTGATCCCAGAACAGTATCTTGTTCATTTGTTGGATATCCAGAAAGGTCCAAAGGTTATAGATTTTATTGCCCATCTAATACTACCAAATTGATTGAAACTTTAAATGCTAGGTTCATTGAAAATGATACCCATAGTGTTGGTATGGAGCCCAGACATGTGGTAATTGATGAGGACCATAATTTGGATTCACTTTCTCAAAATAATATTTATTTTTCAACAATTACCATACAAGAAAGTGATGAAAGTCACCAAGAGTCTGATGAACATGTACCTCACATAAAGACTAGAATATTTCGTCTCAATAAAACCAATAGTTAATTTGCCATTAAGGAGACCACAAAGAGAAAGGAGGCATGCTATACTAGATGACTATGTAGTTCATCTACAGGAATGTGCTTTTGATATAGGCGAAGAAGGTGACCCAATGTCATTTTCTGAAGAAAAAGATTGTATTCATGCTTCTAAATGGTTTGATGCAATGAAAATTGAGTTGACCTCTATGTATAAAAATGAAGTCTGGGATCTAGTTGACTTATCTGAAGGAGTCAAACCCATTGGTTGTAAGTTGGTATTTAAAACTAAAAGAGACTCCAAAGGTAAAGTTGAAAGATATAAGGCCAGATTAGTTGCTAAGGGTTTTACTCAACAAAAGGGCATTGACTATAAAGAAACTTTTTCTTCTGTGTCAGAAAGATTCTTTCAGGATTATAATGGCATTGGTATCAAGGTCCGCTGAACCGGTACCGGGACCCGTACCGGTCGACGGGCGGTACGGTATGGTACGGTCCGTACCGGCATGTGTACCGACATGCCAAATTAAAAAAAAAACAATCTTTTACCCCCCTCTCACTGAACCGAGCCCGAACCGATCCGAACCAGGCGGTTTGTACCGGTACAGTACCATACCGTACCGGTATGGAAATTTTTTTTTTAATTTTATTTCAATGGTCTGGTGTCCGGACCGTTTTTTGGCGTTGGACGGTAGGGGACGGTACCGCGAACCATGATTGGTAGCTTACTTTAACTTAGAATTGCATCAAATGGATGTTACTACTGCATTTCTAAATGGTTTCTTGTTTGAAGATGTCTATATGGTTCAACCAGAAGGTTTTGAGACCGGAGGCAAGGAACATTTAGTTTGCAAACTTAAGAAGTCCATTTATGGGTTAAAACAGGCTTCAAGGCAATGATATTTAAAGTTTGATGAGGTAATAAGATCTTATGGTTTTGAAAAAAATAAAATTGATGAGTGTATTTATCTAAAAGCCAGTGGGAACAAATTTATTTTTTTAGTATTGTATGTTGATGATATACTACTTGCTAGTAGTGATCTAGGAATGATACATGAGACTAAACAGTTCTTATTTCAAAATTTTGAGATGAAGGATCTTGGTGAGGCTTCTTTTGTCCTTGATATAGAAATTCACTGAGATAGGTCTCGTGGATTTCTTGGATTATCACAGAGAACCTATATTGATAGAGTTCTCAAAAGGTTCAACATATAAAATTGCAAAGGTGAAAATGCATCCATTGTTAAGGGCGATAAATTTGGAAAGTTTCAGTGTCCGAGAGATAACCAAGAGTGGGAACAAATGAAAGGCATTCCATATGTTTCAAATGTTGGAAGTCTCATGTATGCTCAGGTGTGCACACGGCCAAATATAGCATTTGCTGTCGGGATGCTGGGCAGATATCAAAGTGATGCTGGTTTGGTTCATTGGAAAGCGGCAAAAAAAGTTTTAAGATATCTGCAACAGGCCAAAAATTATATACTCACATACAAAAAGACCGACACACTTGAAGTGGTGGGTTACACGGATTCTAATTTTGCTGGTTGTCCAGATAGTAAGAAATCCACTTCGCGTTTTATTTTTTTGATGGTTGGAGGAGCGATATCATGAAAAAGTATGAAACAAACTTTGACAGCTTCATCCACCATGGAGGCAGAGTTCATTGCTTGTTATAAGGCCACTTCATAAGCACTTTGGTTGCGAAATTTCATCTCAGGTCTTCAAGTGGTTGATTCTAATTCTCGACCATTGGTGATTTTCTGTGATAACTCTGTAACAGTTATGTTTTCAAAGAATAACAAGAGTTTAGGAAGGTCAAAGCATATTGATATTAAATATTTTGTTAGAGAGAGGATTCATAACTAGCTAGTATTAGTGGAGCACATTGGTACACGGCAGATGATTGCTGATCCCATGATTAAAGGTTTGTCGCCTATATTGTATAATGAGCATGTTGCTCATATGGGTCTTATTAACTCATTTGATGTTTTTAATTATTGGGAGTTACGGTAATGGCTTGATTTCTAACACTTTGTATTTGTGATCACATTACATTAATTTTTTTATCCTCTTTTATATAGTATTGGTGTACATGTGTATGGATATTTGTTTTATATCTTATTTGTAAGATATGTGATGTTCTTAATTGAGACACTATTGGCTAATGTACATGCGTTATTGAGAATGTTATATATATCTATATGGTTTTATTTAATTTATGAGTTATCATTATCTAATAATAAAGGGCAATTTTGTCATTATTTTGTAATTAGTTGCTTGGTGTCGGTTGATGGAACTGCTACCTTGCGGTTACAAGAGAATGGTCTAAACCTTTCGTAGAAGTAGTTTTAAGTGTTTTTAAATAGGGATCATCCATCAATCCTAACACTATGGAGAAATTATGAGAAGGTAGAAGATCTTTTTCAAATTAAATGCATAAATGTCAGATATGTTTGATACAAAATTATATTTAATTTTAATGTTTTTTATATAACAAATGATTCTCTATATTCTTCTCTATACACTGTTTATTAAATTAACCGAACCTCTCCCTGGTATCCGTCCATTTAACATTCAATTGCATTAAGTGGGAAACAGTGAAGAGTTATTCCATTTAGTATTAATTGGAATGTTACCATAAGTATCAATTGCATTAAGTGGGAAACAGTGAAGAGTTATTCCATTTAGTATTAATTGGAATGTTACCATAAGTATAGTTAATATGATGATATATTAACATTGATGATCAGAAAAAAGGAGTTACAGCATGTCTCTTGGTTAACATCAGTATAACATTTATGCTATTTATGGAAAGAATATGCATTATTTTTATTTGATAGAATCAATATGTTAAAATAGTGACACACACTATCTCATACTGTTAATGCTTATGCCTCATATGATATGATTTTAACAATTGATTATTGAAGCATGATATATGTATGATAGTTCATGATTCATGTCGAGAAATAAATCATCATAATCCAATAGACCAATATTATTAACATTATATTGATTAATGTTCACCAAAGTGACTTAGTTGATAAAATTTTAATAATATTGGTGCCTTGGATTATGATAATTCATTTCCCCACATGAATCATGAACTATCATACATATATCATGCTTCAATAATCAGTTATTAAAATCATATCATATAAGGCATAAGCATTAATAATATGAGATAGTGTGTGTCACTATTTTAACATATTGATTCTATCAAATAAAAATAATGCATATTCTTTTCATAAATAGCATAAATGTTATACTGATATTAACTAAGAGACATACTGTAACTCCTATTTTCTGATCATCGATGTTAATATATCAACATATTAACCATACTTATGGTAACATTCCAATTGATACTAAATGGAATAACTCTTCACTGTTTTCCACTTAATGCAATTGAATGTTAAATGGACGGATACCAGGGAAAGGTTCGGTTAATTTAATAAACAAGGCATAGAAAAGAATGTAGAGAATCATTTATTAAATAAAAAAATATTAAAATTAAATATACCTTTGTATCAAACATACCTGACATTTATGCATTTAATTTGAAAAAGATCTTTTACCTTTTCGTAGTTTCTCCATAGTGTTAGGATTGATGGATGATCCCTATTTAAAAACACCTAAAACTACTTTTACGGAAGGTTAGGACCATTCTCTTGTAACCGTAAGGTGGCAGTTCTATCAACCGACACCAAGCAACTAATTACAAAATAATGACAAAATTGCCCTTTATTATTAGATAATGACAACTCATAAATTAAATAAAACCATATAGATATATATAACATTCTCCCACTTGATTTTATTTAATTTATGAGTTTATGATTTAATAAAGGACATCACTTGGTCTTTATAAATTGATAAACAATTTATCCAAATAAATGTCAATAACGTATGTACATTAGCCGGCAAAAGAAAAGTATGTCATGCTTTGGTCCAACAGTGTCTCAATTAAGAATATCACATGTCTTACGAATAAGACATAAAACAAATATCCATACACATGTACACCAATACTATATAAAAGAGGATAAAAAAATTAATGTAATATGATCACAAATACAAAGTGTCAGAAACCAAGCCATTACTGTAACTCCCACTAACTAAAAACATCAAATGAGTTAATAAGACCCATATGAGCAACATGCTTATTATACAACATAGGCGACAAACCTTTAATCATGGGATTGGCAATCATCTGCCGTGTACCAATGTGCTCCACTAATACTAGCTGGTTATGAATCATCTCTCAAACAACAAGATATTTAATGTCAATATGCTTTGACCTTCCTGAACTCTTGTTATTCTTTGAAAACATAACTGCTACAGAGTTATCACAAAAAATCACCAATGGTCGAGAAATAGAATCAACCACTTGAAGACCTGAGATGAAATTTCGTAACCAAAGTGCTTGTGAAGTGGTCTTATAACAAGCAATGAACTCTGCCTCCATGGTAAATGAAGCTGTCAAAGTTTATTTCATACTTTTTCATGATATCGCTCCTCCAGTCATCAAAAAATAAAACCTGAAGTGGATTTCTTACTATTTGAACAGCCAGCAAAATCAGAATCCGTGTAACCCACCACTTCAAGTGTGTCGGTCTTTTATATATGAGCATATAATTTTTGGTATGTTGCAGAATCTTAAAACTTTCTTTGCCGCCTTCCAATGACCAAACTAGGTTCACTTTGATATCTGCCCAGCATCCCGATAGCAAATGCTATATCTGGCCGTGTGCACACTTGAGCATACATGAGACTTCCAACTACTGAAGCATATGGAATGCCTTTCATTTGTTCCCACTCTAGATTATCTCTTGGACACTGAAACTTTCCAAATTTATCACCCTTAACAATGGGTGCATTTCCACCTTTGCAATTTTGCATGTTGAACCTTTTGAGAACTCTATTAATATAGGTTCTCTGTGATAATCCAAGAGTCCACGAGACCTATCTTGGTGAATTTCTATGCCAAGGATAAAAGAAGCCTCACCAAATCCTTCATCTCAAAATTTTGAGATAAGAACTGTTTAGTCTCATGTATCATTCCTAGATCACTACTAGCAAGTAGTATATCATCAACATACAATACTAAGAAAATAAATTTGTTCCCACTGACTTTTAAATAAATACACATCAATTTTATTTTCTTCAAAACCTAAGAAAATAAATTTGTTCCCACTGACTTTTAAATAAATACACATCAATTTTATTTTCTTCAAAACCATAAGATCTTATTACCTCATCAAACTTTAAATACCATTGCCTTGAAGCCTGTTTTAACCTATAAATGGACTTCTTAAGTTTGCAAACTAAATGTTCCTTGCCTTCGATCTCAAAACCTTCTGGTTGAATCATATAGACATCTTCAAACAAAAAACCATTTAGAAATGCAGTTGTAACATCCATTTAATGTAATTCTAGGTTAAATTAAGCAACCAATGCCATTATAATCCTGAAGTAATCTTTCTTTGACACATGGAAAAATGTTTCTTTATAGTCAATGCCCTTTTGTTGAGTAAAACCCTTAGCAACTAATTTGACCTTATATCTTTCAACTTTACCTTTGGGGTCTCTTTTTGTTTTAAATACCCACTTGCAACCAATGGGTTTGACTCCTTCAGGTAAGTTAACTAGATCCCAGACTTCATTTTTATACATAGAGGTCAACTCAATTTTCATTGCATCAAACCATTTAGAAGCATGAATACAATCTTTGGCTTCAAAAAATGACATTGGGTCACCTTCTTCACCTATATCAAAATCGCATTCCTATAGATAAACTACATAGTCATCTGGTATAGCATGCCTCCTTTCTCTTTGTGATCTCCTTAATGGCAAATTAACTATCGGTTCTATTGAGACAGGAATTATTTTAGTCTCCATGTGAGGTACATGTTCATCAGACTCTTGGTGACTTTTATCACTTTCTTGTAAGGTAATTGTTGGAAAAATATTATTTTGAGGAAGTGAATCCAAATTATGGTCCTCATCAATTACCACATGTTTGGGCTTTATACCAACACTATGGGTATCATTCTTAATGAACCTAGCATTTAAAGTTTCAATCAATTTGGTACTATTAGATGGGTAATAAAATCTGTAACCTTTGGACCTTTTTGGATATCCAGCAAATGAACAAGATACTGTTCTGAGATCAAGTTTTTTTTCATGTGGAGTATATAGTCTAGCTTCTGCTGCACAACCCCAAACACGCAAATGATTAAGACTAGGTTCTCTACCTTGTTAAGATTCCTAGGCACTGATCGTACTTGTTGGGAGATCCGGATCGATGACTATGCAGCGGAAGTAACCTGAGAAATCCAGGCTTTTCCTTTCTCTATCCCTGACAAGCTCTGCGTGATCGTCTACACCCTTCCTACTATTTCTAGAGCTGACATCTTCCCGTCGAAGCCCCCTCGCATCCCCAGCTGGAATATCAACCCGTGCTCCACAGCTCTTGAGACCCGTGCTCCACAGCTCTTGAGACTCGTGCTCTACCGCACTCTCGACCTCGAATTGATGTCTTCCTGCTCTGTTCCATGACTGCAACACCAACCTGTGCATTCACAGTGCACCTAGACAGCTGTGCAAACCTAACGCCAATGTCAGACCTCTTCTTCTTTGAATCTTCCTCTCCCAATGCTCAAATCAGGTTCTACTCCGTTTCTGCTCGAACCAAGCTCTGATACCAATTGTTGAGATTCCTAGGTACTGATCCCACTTGTTGGGAGATCCGGATCAGTACCTATACGCAGCAGAAATAGCCTGTTCTGGATTCAAGATCATGCAACAAAGAATATATAGAGAAGAGATCCTGCGTGAGGGAGTCCGCAGGGTGGAGCTTCTTCTCGGGTTTCATAGAGGAAGGGATGCACGTTGAGGTATTGTCCGTGCATGGCCGTATGTGGATTCTTGGGGGTGAGGCCTGCAAGAGGGAACACGTGCGGGACGGCGAGAAGCTTCTGAAATTTTCTTTGGAAAACCTTGTTCCAAGACAACAAGACTCACACGGCATCCCTTCTGAAACCCCAGAAGCTTCTCGTCATCTCGCACGTCTTCTCTGTTGCAAGTCTCACCTCCAAGAATCCACGTATGGCTATGCACGGACAATACCTCAACGGGCGTCCCTTCCTCTCCGAAACCCGAGTCCACCCTGCGAACTTCCTCATGCATGATCTCTTCTCCAAAGCCCCGTGATGTACCCTCACGAACCAAGCCCTCCACGTGATATCTCCCTCACGTGCACCTCTCTGAAGCCCTCCACCGTGGCCTCCTTGAAACCCAAGAGGTCTCTACCTACGGACTCCCTCACGTAGATTCCCACGGCCAAGTCCCCACGTGGACTCCCTCCACGCGGCCTCCCTCCACGCAAGAAGATGCCATCGAGGACCGTGAGCCAAGCCTCATGGTCCTCTCAAGATCGTGGACGTCCCAAAGGGGCGCTCTCCCACGGACGCCTCTCAAAACCGGAGAGATCCCAATTCTCATGCACGCCTCTTCTTAAATAACACATGGGACATGCGGTCTTCTCATATTGGGTGTCAACCACTTCTTGGTTTCTCGGACTTCTTGGGCTAACTTCTTGAATCAGTTAGGACTCAATTACATGGGCGATTAGGACTTGGATGGTTCAATAACAAACTGGTTAGAACACCTCACATGATTGGACTTCCTAATTGGTTACAACCAACCAACCAACCAACTGGCTAATTTTCTAACCAACTTAACAAACCTAGACCCAACCCCATAACCCACAAACCGGGTTATGTTACAATCTCTCAAAAAAACTCTTGCTCTAAGCCCATATGAAAACACTAATCCTTTTGGATCAAACCCTTTGACCCAACATGCCGTGATCCAAATATGACTCAGAGCCCTGGGGACAACCCTCAGAAATCCCTGGAACACCTTCAAGACAGCTTGGGACACGCCCCCAAGCTCTAGGGATCGCCTCCAGCATCCCTACCATGGCCTTCCAAGTCTCTCCAAGGCTTGGGAGCACAACGTAAAAAACCCTACATACCTATCTATAACTCAAAAGGTGTCTTGGAAACTGCCTTAGAAGGCACTCTATTTATGTAGCAATCTTTAAAGCTTCACCCCACAAATATTCTGGTAAGTTAGAATGACTCATCATAGACTTCACCATATCCATAAGAGTGCGATTTCTTCTTTCAGATATACCATTTTGCTCAGGTGTACCTGGCATAGTGTATTGAGCAATTATACCACACTCTTGTAAATATCTAGTAAATAGTCCGGGATTGCGACATGTTTGATCGTATCTTCCGTAGTATTCACCACCATGATCAGATCATACAACCTTAATTTTTTTGTCAAGTTGACGCTCAACTTCTATTTTATAAATTTTAAATACATTCAGTGCCTCTCTTTTTTCACCAATCAAATACACATAGCCATAGTGAGAGTAATCATCAGTAAATATTATGAAATACTTCTTACCACTAATGGTAGTGGTATGAAATGGGTCACAAATGTCAGTATAAATAATAGCTAAAAGTTCATTACCTCTACTAGCACTCTTATTTCTAGACTTGGTCATTTTTCCTTTAGCATAATTATTACAAAAACCAAATTCCAAATAATCTAATATGTTCAGAACTCCTTCCTTGACCAACTTTTTTAGTCTTGCTCTAGAATTATGGCCTAAACATTTATGCCACAACATTGAAGAATGAATGTTAACAAGACTATGCTTGGTACTCACATTCAAAGATAAAAGAGACTGAGAAAACAATGGATCAATGTTTAACATGTAAAGATCATCACTCAAGGATCCCGAACCAACAAGTTTAGAATTATAAAACAAGGAAAGAGTACCATTAAAAAAATGAAATTCATAGTTCAACTTGTCAAGTTTTGATACAGAAATAAGATTTCTAGACATAGAAGGAACAAAGAATACATCATCTAAAATAAGGATAAAACCACTATCAAGGACTAGGTGAACTACACCAACAGCTCAAATAGGAGCTTCAACCCCATTACCCATTATGAGCATCTTTTGGTTTGGATTGACCTTCTTGATCTTTATGAATGCCTACATAGAATTGGAAATATGAATAGTGGCTCCTGAATCAATCCACCAGGTATTTGGTGGAATAGTGGCTAAATTAGATTATGAACATACTAAATAATGGGTGCTACCTTTCTTTGCTAACCAATTCTTGTAACCATAACACTCTTTCTTAAGATGGCCTTGTTTTTTACAAAAAAAACATTGTACTCGCTTCTTTCCTTTTGGCTTGTGTACTCGACTGGATCCAGATTCAGTATTGGTCTTGGTGTCATACCCAGATTTGTTATATTTTTTATTCTTGTTCTTATTAGTGACTAATTTTTGATCCATATAATGTGCTTCTTCGAGCTTACTCGACTTGAGTCACTCTTTCCCTTAAGCACACATGCTAATTAATTCTGTCAGCTTCCACTTATCCTTTTGTGCATTATAGGTAGTTTTGAAAACATCAAACCATGTAGGAAGAGAGCTCATGATGAAGTGGATTAAAAATGAGTCATTAACTTTCATATCCAGATTCTTAAATTGACTTGCAATGTCAGTCATTTTCATGATGTGGTCTCTAACCCCACTATGTCCGTCGTAGGTTATGGTCACTAGTTGTGTCATTAGAGTGCTAGCTAATGATTTGGTGGAAACAGTAAAGTGTTCCTCTAAGGCCTTAAGGTAGTCGTTAGCCAATGGTGCATTAGGAATGGCTCCTCTAATATATTTAGAAATATTATTCTTTATGTATTATATTAGACTTAAACGGTTAGATCTCTTCCACCGTTCCCATTCTCTTTTCATCTCTGGACCACTAGTGACAGTAGGTCGAGGTGGGTCATCCATTCTAAAGGCTAAGTCCATGTCTCCTACCCCTAAGTTAAACAACATTCATCTTTCCAGTCCGAGAAATTAGACCCAGTTAAGTCCTTCACTCACGGTAATGAACCAACTGAAAAAAAAAAAAAAACATCACTAAATAAGCATCACATACAATAAATAATAAGGCCATATAAATAAACAATTTAATTGATCGGAAAGTCAATTAAATTTTTCAGAATTAATCAACATACCTCAAAACAATTAATTCTGAATGGAATCAACATCACATATAATAATTTGTCCTTTGGGACAAAACTATATATATATTAGCCTCCTACTAGTGAAAACATTATTCACCAATTGGGGCTAATTAATCATAAAAGATATAATTAAAATTAACTCCTCTGGGAGAAAAATAATAATAATCATAGCAAATACATTAATTATGCAAATCTGTTTAGTTGAACAAACTCAATGATCCACCTTTGGGCTTGACCATTGTTTATCTTTCTAAACACCAACATAATCCCTTTTTTTTAATCTTTGCAACTCGATTATTATTAAAATTTTATCAACTAAGTCACTTTGGTGAACATTAATCAATATAATTTTAATAATATTGGTGCCTTGGATTATGATGATTCATTTCCCCACACGAATCATGAACTATCGTACATATATCATGCTTCAATAACCAATTGTTAAAATCATGTCATATGAGGCATAAGTATTAACAGTATGAGATATTGTGTGTCATTATTTTAATATATTGATTCTATCAAATAAAAATAATGCATGTTCTTTCCATAAATAACATAAATGTTATACTGATGTTAACTAAGAGACATGCTGTAACTCCTCTTTTCTGATCATCAATGTTAATATATCAGCATGTTAACCATACTTATGGTAACATTCCAATTGATATTAAATGGAATAACTTTTCACTGTTTCCCACTTGATGCAATTGAATGTTAAATGGGCGGATACCAAGAAGAGGTTCGGTTAATTTAATAAACAGTGTATAGAAAAGAATGTAGAGAAGATTTTCCGAGATGTACCAAAGGAAATTTCCATTAACCGTCATCTTCTTCCAAAATCTTCTCTCCCTCTACATCACTCTAGGATGGGAAAGTTTAAATATTTTTTTATATAACAAATGATTCATGGTAATTTTGGATAATAATTCTATCAATTGGTATCAGAGCCAACCATGAATCCTTAATTTTGGTTTTCAATAAAAAAAAATCATTATCTAATAATAAAGGGCAATTTTGTCATTATTTTGTAATTAGTTGCTTGGTGTCGGTTGATGGAAGTGCCACCTTGCGGTTATAAGATAATGGTCCCAACCTTCCATGGAAGTGGTTTTAAGTGTTTTTAAATAGGGATCATCCATCAATCCTAACACTATGGAGAAACTACAAGAAGGTAGAAGATCTTTCTTAAATTAAATGCATAAATGTCAGGTATGTTTGATACAAAGGTATATTTAATTTTAATATTTTTTTTATATAACAAAAGATTCATGTTGATTTTGGGTAATAATTCTATCACATCTGTAGATTCCCTTCTCCATATCCTTGGTATCGCCTAAAGGGAGGAAGATGACTGTCTCTAGGATTATGATCAAATTTAGGATCTAGTTACTAAAATTGGATTTGCAAGCTAATAAGCTTAGTTCCACATGTGCTAGCCCCGTGTCCACCCCATTGCCATCAGTAGTCCCATCACTGAAGCTACTATCATCATCATTGTTATTGTTGTCCCTGGATGATGCAGGCAAGTCACAATCTGAGGGCACCAGAGTCTGGCAGTGTGTGCTGTATGTAGTCTCTAAGAATTGACCAGGACCTTCCCTTTTGTTTAATATTTTTGTCAACTAGCCTGACTGATCTAAGTAGCATTGCTTTCTTGGACAACTCCATGACTAAGTAGTGCCTGATCGGCTTTGCTGACAACATATCCTAAAATTAATCTAAAGGACATTATTGAATCAGTTAGTTTCAGGTTTAATGTGTTTTTAGGCAAGGATTTTGGGTGAAACCCTCCCATGATCCTCTAGTTTGACCCTTGAAAGACTCATGCTTTAGGGCACAAATTTAGTATATGTACAACAAAAGATTTAGCCAACTAGTAATCTCTGCCTATGATCTTCAAAACATACTTGTTCTTGTCTTGACTCATGTAGATCCAATTTCTTCAGGCTCCCCTCAGCTAAAATTCCCTCCCATAAAGTTGAAATGGCAAGAGATTATAAAAAGGGTTTATGGATTTTTAAGCTCGGTATCAAGCAGCACAAGCAGGTGCTTTTCTCACTTGTAGATACCATTGAATACCACTAGATTTGGAGTGGTTCTACCTGGAACCAGTGCCGGGTCTGTTGGTTGCTGGTTCCTTGTTGGTATGGCACATACCATCTAGCATGTTCCGGCAAGGCCAGCACCTAAATCCTTGCATCCAATAGAGTGAATTGCTTCGTATCCATCACACTAGCCAAGAAAAATGTTCCTCAATTGGTCAAACCTGACATACTTTCTGACCTGTCAAAGCAGGCTGCATATAAGGAAATGGAACAAATAATATTAAATGGAGGTAGAGCAGACAAAATCTTAAAGATATCAAATCTTATTCAGAATATGACTGCTTAAGAGAATGAACCCTAGATTTGTATCCAAGTAGCTGATCAACCGAATCTTACCCTAAAACAAGTTTTCGTCCTAGATTATTGGAAAGAAATATGAAAACTGCTTGGGAAACCTGCCACCATAAAGTGCTCCCCAACCTGATTTTCTTTGTTGAGAAGGGTCTAAACTAGAATTTTATAATGTTCAAATCTTTCTTTTCCTGACTATCATAATAGATAGGTTCGATGACTTTCTCTAGGTCCTTTTATGCACTGCTTCCTGCCCATTATGCTATTATTTTAAGTTGACTCTAATCCTGTGTCTATTGTATATTTACTCTCTTCCAACATTGAAACAATGCATTAGCATGATGATGATCCTTATGCTTCCATGTAACATGGATTTGGGCTATAATTTTTTCAGACAAGAACAACTTCATTATTATAGGACAAGATTACTATGGATCATCCATGTATACTTCATCAAGTCATATTACTGCATTAACATAGCCGTGTGTTCTCAAGCATGGCTTGAAGTAAAATTATCTGGAATGGCAGTCATTAGCAAGTCCATATGCATTCTTGCAAACCAAGACTGTGCATCCATAGCACTAGAACATTATAGGTTGAAAACAGTGCTGCAAAGGAATAACAGATAACTGCAATGTCTCATGTTTATTCAGATCATTGGCATGAAGTCTAAGATCCAAGATACATTCTGGCCATTAGCCTGCAGGCAATGTGCAAAGTTTGTCATATACATTAGCATTTTTTTCCTTAAACAGATATGTTCAACTTGAAAAGCATATCTTGGAGTCAAATAAGATGTCATTAGTCTCACCCAAACTGTAGAATGCTATGTACAGTGAAAAGTTGTACTGCCTTGTTGATGGCAAGTGTCCATATATGGATTCAGAAAACATTTCCACGTCTGATGCTGTCCTACATAATTACATGTTCGTGGGTAATTGATATGTCATTCTGGATAAATATTCATCTATTGATAGAATTTGAAATGCTTTGATACCACTAATATGATAATTTTGCTTTAATAGAATATGATGCTCACATGACATACTTGGAATGGGAGCATAACACACTTATATTATAGAATGATAATTCACTCAACACTACTTGACTCAATACATAAGTCCCTATATATAGGTACATGAAGGTGACTCTTAAGCTATCATCATGAATACAAAAATTCTTTAATTTTCAATAACTCTTAGTATTCTTAAGTTGACCCTTTGATTTAAGAGTTACATGACCGTTTAATTTATGTAACTTTAAAAGTTACATGTCTCTTTGATTTCCATAATATATTAAATACTAGACTATGACATTAATTATAAATTAACTTCTAACACCTTTTAATTTGTAATTTCCATAACAACTCTAATCATGGATTTGGACCGCAACCAGGAGGTGACAAATTCAATTTTTCAAATAACTCCTTAAGCATCAACTTGAATGGCACAAAAATAATTGCAGATATTTCACCCTCCATTTCACACACTTGTTCTCATTGATAAAGACGTCTTTTTTTCTTCAATCTCCCAATTTTATTGGAGACTACACTTATCTTCTTTTTTACTTTATAAATTCTATTTTTTTTAAAACTTGCATGTCTGCATGGATTCCTTTTCATCCGAAGATTTAATACTTTGATGAAGGATATACTTCATGACTTCAATGAGTGACTTATGCACGTCGCACTTCTTTTCTTTTTTTTTACTTTTCCAGGAACTCTCAAGCTCTCAGGTTCTGAAGCTCTAATGCTACTTTAGGATTGACCTAGAATATGGTTCTGATAGTTGTTTTAGGATCAACCTAGCTTTGATAGTTTTAGGATCGACCTTGCTCTAATAGGAGCTGGTAGAAATACTTTTGGATTGCTCTGATACCACTGATAGAATTTGAAATGCTTTGATATCACTGAAGAAATATTTTTGGATTGCTCTGATAGGATTGATAGAAATTCTAGAATTGCATTAAAAAAAATGATGCTCATAGGACATACTTGGAATGGGAGGATAACACATTTATATTATAGAATGATAATTCACTCTACACTACTTGACTCAATATATATATCTCTATATATAGATACATGAAGGTAACTCTTAAGCTACTCTCATAAATACAAAAATCCTTTAATTTTCAATGACTCTAAGTATTCCTAAGTTGACTCTTTGCTTTAAGAGTTACATGACTCTTTGATTTATATAACTTTAAGAGTTGCATGTCTCCTTGATTTCCATAATATATTAAATACTAGACTCTGACAGTGATTACAAATTAACTTCTAACATCTATTGCCTTCTTTTATGTCTCAAATTTGAATTTAAGTCATTCTCTCAATAAGCACTAAGCAAGTAATAGGACAATATAATAGAAAATTGTTAGTGAGTTTGGAGTTGTAATATAGGCAATAAGTGTGATTATTGTGAGTATCTTTCTTTTTTTTTTTTTTTTTTTTGTCAGTGGCATGGCCTGCTATGTTGGACCGCGGAGGACCAATTATATCCATTAACAAAATGAATTATGGAAGGTTTATGCATATATTTTTGCCCTTAAATCAACTGCATAGATAAAGAGAATAAGAATACCATGGCTGAAGTACTTGATATAATTTCTTATCATCTACATCTCATATATTTCTCTCTTATTTCTATCTCTATCGTGGTGTTAATGATTTCAAGTTTGATCTTTTTTCTTTGTCCACCTAATGTAGTTTACTGGTTGCAACAGATTATTAGGCTTCTCTGATCTTATTTTCATTTAATTGGTCCATAATTACACCCTTAACCATGTAAAAATGTAAAAATGTAGAGTGGTCATTAACTTTGTATCAAAAAAAGAGTTGTCGTTTAACTTATTTAAGGGCAACATTGTCTTCTGCCCTTCACGACTCTCACCCTTGTTATTGTAATAAAGTTAAAACACATCCTCGTGCTGAACCGTTGACCCTATTTCTCATCTCTTGAACTTAAGAAATTTTGTTTTGGCAGCCTTTTATGCAGAAAATAATTATTTTATGGAGAAAACATTAAATAAGAATGTTTTCTGTGGAAATCTTTTTAATCACTTTTCATGATGGAATGATTTACAAATCAATAAGCTCCCGTGTGTGCCTCTCTCTCTCTCTCTTGCTTGCTCGCATGTGCACACGCTCTGTACTCAAATGCTGGCCAAAGAATTCTTAGTCTGTTGATTGGAAGCATCAAGTCATCTCTCTGTCTCATGTCTCTATCACACTTTGTATTGAAATGCTAGCCAAAGAATTCTGAGCAATCTGTTAATTGAAATCATTAAGTCCTTTCATGAAATCTTCTCTACTTTGTACTTTATAGCTCACTCAATGTCATGTAGACAAGGGCATTGGGTCATGCCGGCCTGGCCCAGCCCACTGGGCCTCGGATTAAACGTGCCATGCTAGGCACGGCCATTAGCATGCAGGATTTTTTTTATTTTTTTTTTAAAAAACTCATGCTGGGCCTGGTCGGTCTATTTGGGGCCATTACGAGCCCGGCCTGGCACAATTCATTTGGCCCATAATAGCCAAAAATAGCTAGTTTTTGGTTTTTTATCATTTAACCCCTCAATAGTCATAAAATGGCTAATTTGAGGGGTATTTTGGAAATTTTTTTTTTTTTGGAGTCCTATAAATAGGTCCCTCCTTTTCTATTCTCATCACTTCAAACTAACTCTTCTCTTATTCTCTAATACTACTATTTCTTTTTTCTAGCAATATTTAGTATGTGTTCTAGGCTTTTAGCAACAAGTGCTATACAAGAGGAGATCCTTGTTGAGGAGTACAAGAAAAGGAGAAGGTCCTTGTTAAGGAGCACAAGAGAAAGCTTATAAATCTCAAGCCGGCTCTACCTCTACTCAATTCCTCTACCTCTATTCAATTCTTTCTTGTGGTTAGTTTTTATTGTTTACATTCATCAATTTAGATATGGTACCTTTTGATGAAAGTTATTTTGATATTTCTCCTGAGGGAGAAGAAACTAATCACTATATTCCTAATCCCTCTGGAACCAGTAAAGATCCTCTCCCGTAAGAGGATTAGTGCTGTATGGGATGACTTTGATAGAGTTATGGTTGATGAAGTTTGGAAAGCACAATATAAAAAATGTGCCAAACTTTATAGTTGTAGTAGTGGGGGAACTGGCTATTTAAGAAGATATCAAGAGAGTCATAGGATACATGATTCTCATCTTCAAAGTATCCTTAATATACAAGGAAATCTCTTATAGGTAATTTTGCATATAATCATGAAAATAAAAAAAACACTTATAAAATAGATAGTTAAGACTGAATTACCTTTTAGTTTATGTAAATCTTTTAATTTTAAAGAATATATTCAATTAACCCTATAACCTGCTTATAAAAGAACTAGTAAGCGTATATTTAGAAGAGTAACTATGACTATCTTTTTATTAATGGCACAAAGCTTATTTAGAACTTTTTCTATTTTAAATGTAAAAATTTCATTAACTTCTGATATTTGGCCAGCATTTGTAGGTAGTAATTATTTTATTGCTACTATTATTTATTATATTGATAATGATCGGCAATTAAATAAATATATTTTATGTGTTCTTGATTTTTCAGGATAACAAATTTCAAATGTCATTTTTCAAACTATATATTTATATGGCATTAATAATAAAATCATGTATATTATTTTTGATAATGCATCTAATAATAATTTTGTTATTACATTACTGAAGGACTCATTGTATTCCATTTTAAATGAAAATTTATTACATATTAGATGTGCATGTCATATTTTAAATCTTTCTGTTCAAGCTGATATAGACATAATTCATGATGTAATTTCAAAAATTAGAAATATAGTTTCTTTTATTCATGCTTCAAAAATAAGATTTCAGGAATTTAAGCAACTATGTATAGATTATGATAAACATTTTAAAAATTTAAACTTGATGTAATTATTCGTTTGAACTCAATATATAGCATGATACATGATGCATATCCATATTGAAATTTATTAAGTGCATATATTAGCGATTGTGGATTAGGTTTTACATTGACTGAAAATGATTGAAATAAAGATAAAATTTTAGAAGATTTTTGGTTAGTTTTTATAATCCTACTAATGTTCTTTCTAGTATTTATTATCCAACTTCATGTTTATTTCTACAATAAGCATATATTATTAGTCAAAAATTTGCAGAAAATAGATTTGATGATGTTTTAATGTCTATTATTGAACAAATGGAACTAAATAGAATGAATATTAGGACAAGATATATCTTATGCATAACTTAGCTATTGTATTTGATCCAAGAACTAAATTGAGTGGCATACTAATTTTATTTGATGCATGTTATGAATATATGCTTCAAAATCCTGAACCTGCTTAAGTGAGGTAAGTTAATTTCTTTATGATATTTATGTTTTGTATGATGAAAAAAATCGTGGATCTATATTATCTGTACAAAGTTTTATCTCTTCTTCTAGTACTTGTTCATCATCTTTTTTTATTTATTGCATATAGGAAACATACATATGCTTTAAGTTCATCTACATCTTCTTCATCTTTAAGTAGTGAATTAGAATTTTGTTTATGAAATGATCTTCAGTCTGCATATGATGAAAATCAAATAGAGAATCTAGATGTATTAGCTTGGTGAAAGTATTAAAAATCAATATTATATTATGTCTATCATTGTACGCGATATTTTAGCTATGCCAATATTTACAGTAGCATTAGAATCTACTTTTAGTGTAGGTCGATATGTTCTTGACAAAAAGTGTAGGATGACTAGCTATATGATTAAGATGCTTCTCAGTTTCAAAGATTAGTTGGATTCCAAAGCATGACTTTAAGATAAAGGACATGATACAACATTCTCTGATGATGACGATATAAACACTACGAATGATTAATAAGATTTCTATTATTTATTTTTAATTCTTAATTTCTTAAATTGTACATTTTTATTTTTTAATTATTAAGGTGAGTCACTTTTATTTCTTTTCTCTTTCATTATATTCTGGAGGTCAGGCCTAGCCTCCTTTTTTTTGGTACAAATGGGCGGTCACCTTAAACGGATACGAAAACTGTCCAAAAGATCAAGAAAAAGGAATTCCCGAAGGATCTCCGGAATGCAGTCACCCTGGTGCCAGGACCAATCACCAGAGTACTACGCAACAAAAGATGCGACCCAGTCGGCTGCACAATTCGCCTCCTGGTAGATATGTCTGGTCAAAATCATCCTAGGAGGCTAAAAGAAGATCCAGATGTCATGAAGAAGAGGGTGGCCACCACAATGCTCCCTTCTGTCTTGAATCTAACTCATAACAGTGGAAGAATCTCCCTTAATGAAGATCCTCTCCGCATGAAGCTCGTGAATGACTCTCCTGATACTTGTCTATGCTGCACTAAGCTTAGCTTCTGGGATTGAAGGCTTATGAAGAAAGAAATCTCCTGCCGCTAGAAGCTTGCCGTCAGCATCTAGGATAACATATTCTGCACCACCAGAGGCACCTCGTACACTCCCATCAAAGTTTACCTTCACAAACCCCATAAGAGGGGGCTCCTAGGAGATATATAAAGCCTTCCGAACCGCTGACGAAGTAGCATGGGAGTCCCAGGAATACGGGGGTCGCAAGGGACGAAGCAGTGCCAAAATGATAAAACTCCATCGCCATGAACAAGGCTCTTTGGATAATTCGGTGTGGCGGAGTCGTCACAACCTCGAATACCACAGCATTCCGAAATAGCCAAATGTGATAAGCAATGTAGGCACAATAGCATCGGTCCTCAGGTGAGCCTTGTCTGAGAAAATCAAAGAAAGGGCCTAAGCAGGGTCCATTGTCCTCATCCCAGGGCCATCTCCCTGTAAGCCTCCAGATACACCTCGCCCTAGAGCAAGTGAGAATGGCATGCTCGGTAGACTAGTCCTGTAGGCCACAAAGCGGACAAGATCCGGTAATGTCCATGCCTCTACGCCCAAGCAAGGTTCTCGTTGGGAGGTGATCCTCAAGCCATCTTCTAAAAGAAGAGGCGCACTCTCGGGTGGACGGGCAGTCTCTAGATCCAATCCGCTGCTATACTCCTATCCGATGGTCCTTTGCACAAACCATAGAGGGTGCTCAAAGGGACCTTGGGCCATCAAGAATGATCCCACACCTTCAGATCCCGACAGCACTGACTAGGAATCGGGATAGCAAGAATTCGATCCCCCGGTTGGCTTCCAAATAGTCTGGTAACCTCCTAGACTTTCCAGGTTTTGGCATCGTCCGTCATCAAGTCACATACTCGAAGATTATCCAATGTCTGTGCTGACAAAGGTTGACCACTTGAACAGAGATAAAGAAGAGATCCAAGCATCCTGAGTAACATCAATAGTAGACCCATCGCCAATCCCACACTTGATATGGGTCATCACAGTGGAACCCCGGGCACAGATCTCTCTTCAAATAATAGAGCAGCTGCGAGAGGTCTAAATCTAGAGCCCCTGAGTCCAAATCCCACAACGAGCTCTTATCACCTTGCTCCACAGATAATTAGGCTGAAAAAATCTTATTGCATGTCGAGTGAGGAGCGCCTCCCTCCTGACCAGAAGGGACGGGGTCCCAAGTCCTCCATCCCTAACCAACTAGCAAACAATATCCTAAGAAAGCAAATGAACTCCTTGACTATGCTGCCTGGAATTTCACAGGAAATTTCGGACGAGTTGCTCCATCTCCCTCAAGCAGGATATAGGCAGTACAGTGTTCGCCAGAAAATAAACAAAGATTGAGCTCAGGACATATCTGATGATAATAATTCTGTCCATCATGGATAAGGTTGAAGCCTGCAAGCCCTCTAGTCGATTTTGGACTCGCTGCACCATGGGTCTACACTCTGATCTCCTCAGTCTCCCACCGGTTATAGGTACTCCCAAGTAAGTCAGGATCCCCACCTGCTCAGAAATCCCCAACGTAGCCAGGATAGAATGTTTCGTCCGAGCTTTCATCCTGGGGTTGAAGATAACTATCGACTTCTATAAGTTGACTAGCTGAACTTAGTCATGGCAGTAGGACTTCATAATGGACACCAAAGATCTTGCATTCTAGAGAGATGCCCTCTTAATGAGAAGGCAATCATCTGTAAAAAGGAGATGAGAGAGAGAGACTGGGCTCCAGAGGTGGGCCAGTAAGGGACTAATAATGACCTTTGGATAGCATCCCTTAGAGTCCGGGAGAGAGCATCAGCACATAAGATGAACAGGTAAGGGAATAGAGGGCAACCTTGCCGAAGCCCGATCATGGAGAAGTACTCAATCGGATCACCATTCACCAGAATAGCAAAAGAAGGATTCTTCACACAATCCATAGTCTACCTAATCCATCTCTCGTGAAAGCCAAATTGGTGAAGAGTCCGGCAAAGAAAATACCAGCTCATCCAATCATAAGCATGCTCCATATCAAGTTTGATCGTCATAAGACTATCGAGATGGGGCACATTTAAGATCATGCATGAATTCCTGGGCAAGGAGGCATTATCAGTGATAGAGCATCCACTGATAAAAGCTCTTTGCTCAGGGTAGATGAGATGGAGCACAATAAACTATGGCCAGCCGACCAAGGCCCTCGCACAGATCTTGTAGAGAGGTACAGAGATTGACTGGTCTGAAGTGGCTAGGAGCATATGTATCAGGTCTTTTGGGGATCAAGGTAATCAGAGTTTTCTTTCACTCAGCAGGGATGCCTGAAACAAAGGTCGCCTGAACTGCATCGACAATCTTGTCCCCAATGATGGTTCAGTACCTGTGAAAAAACAAGGGAGGAAAACCATCTGAACCCGGGGATTTATCTTCCCCGAGGGACCAGAGGGCTTCTCTCACCTCAAAAGAAGTAACAGGACGAGTCAAGACAAAATTCTCCTGATCAGAGACGTGGTCCGTCTGATAGTAACCATGGGTAGTCATATCTTTTCCCAAGGGAAGGGTCAATTTGGATATGAAATACTACAGAATTTGTTTGCTGATCTCCTGACTATCAGTCCTGGTCCCATCCTCATCCCTGAGCTGCCTAATCTGATTGGCGGACCTTCGGATCATCGTAGCTTGATGGAAGAATTTGGTATTTTGGTCCCCTTTCTTACTCCATTACACCCTTAATTTCTGCCTCTAGAAAATCTCCTGCTGACTAGTAAAGAGTGGTGGAGCGAGAGGCAACGACGAAGCCTTCCCAGGTCTGCCTCCTGGAGATCCCCTTCCTGATCCTCACACCTTTGAAGCTCAGCAATGTCGGTCTCTACCTCAATCCTTATGAAGATATTGCCAACCTCAGTTCGGTTCCAGTGAGTAAGCTTACGCTTAGCAAGCTCCAATCGCCGGGTCGGCCAGTATCTCGCATCCCCACAAATTGGCACCCTCCAAATCGCTTTAATCAACTCCTAAGACCTCGGGTATAAGTTCCAAAGCTTTTCAAAGCAAAAAGGAGATTTGAGTGAGCAAGTACCATCAGTGGAAATGAGAAGAGGGCAGTGATCCGAAGCAATCCTTGGTAAGTGTTGTACCTGATATCCAGGAAACCACTGCATCCAGTTAGCAGAACCAAGTACCCGATCAATCCTCTCCCAAACTCTGGCAGTATCAAATCGATTGTTACACCAGGTGAATCTAGACCCAGAGTAACCCAGATCAATCAGACTAGTGCTATCCATAAAATCCGTGAACTCCTTGGATTCAATACTATGCCCAGCCCTCCTACCTTCCATCTTCTCATGGGGACATGCAATACAATTTAAATCATCAGCAAGAAGAGGGGATATCCTGAGTAACCAACATGGAACTCTCATGCCACAGCCTCCTCTGCTCCTTGTATTCGGTGCTCGCATACATGCTAGAAAAGAGCCAGGGGCCGTCCACCTACTTCGATATGACCATGATCACCTACTTCTCACAACTATGAAAAGCATCAACCCTCACAGATCCTCGCCTCCACATCATCAAAATCCCTTCAGTCCTCTGGACTCGATGGCATAGGTACACCACATTGGTTGAAGCCACCACCTCACCCAATCCAAGCCCCTTCCTGAAAGTCGGGTTTCAAGGAGAATATAAACATCAGGACAATGCAGATGAATCAATCTGCTAAAGGAAGTCTGGAACGCAAGTTTTCTCGCTTCCCGGGCATTCCAAACTAGAAGCCTTATGATGACACCTAAGATGGAGGGTCCATTTCGGAGCTCCCCTCATCCTGGTCCATCGCAGTCCCAATTGATGATGTGACCATCTTTGAGGCTTCATCTTCTGTCCCCTAGATGGCCTGTCTCAATCTCTTAACAGCCACCTCATGGGTCAAGCCCGTGGCTCCCCCTCCTTTCCTGTACTATTTTGATTTAAATTAATAAACCGGTAGGGATCTACGCCAAATCCCCCACCATTAAAGTAGCTTTATGTTAATAAGTCCCGAGTCCCCAACTTTTTTTTAAATTTATTAAAAAATATTTTTATAAATAAATAAAAAATTCATTACGGGTTGTACTAAAATGGCCCATTTCAAGGGGACCGTGTTGGCACGCGGGTTGTCGTCCCTGGCCCACAGGTCATGCCAACCCAGGCTCTTATGGGTCATGCCGGGCTAGACCCACGGGCCAAAAATCCCCAGCCTAGCTCAGCACAAGCACAGCCCATTATTGTAACAAATGGATCGTGCCAGGCATGGCCCATTTCGTGTTGGGTTGTGGGTGGCCCATCCAATGCCCCCCTCAAATGTAAAAAGGCTCTAATGATGATGTGGTTTGAAAGAACCCCATATGACAGTCCCTATCTTCTTTTCTTTTCTTCTTTTTCTTCTTTTTTTTTTTTTTAGGATCATATAATGGTCAAGTACGTCATCTGGTCTTGTCTAATGATATGGCTGCCAAGATTGGAAAAAGTACATACTTTTTCTTTTGTTTAATCTTTTATTTATTTTTGGCCTTTCTTACAGAATAGGATTTTTTTTTTTTGTGTTTCTTTTCCTTACTGCAAGCAGAAGGTAAATGACAAAAAACATAAACTAGGTATGAATTTTTTCCATATTTGATTATTCTTGTATTCTACTATATGTTTTTGATGCATACGGTAGCAACAGTGACCATGCATGCACACAAACTCAAAGTCGGTAATTATTGTTTTAGACTTTTTGTCCTTTTCATGTGTTGATCTACTAATGCATGCCCTAAGCCACGAATATCATTTATCATCTCACACTAACGAAACAAAAAACCTTGATTGACATGAGCAGAATGGTTATCGTAAACACACTTGGGAAAATGTCTAGAAATCTCTATTATCTATATATGTTTTGAGTCTCAGAAATCACTTTTCAGAACTTATATTTCTAAAAATAGGGTCTTATGTAAAAAAATGGGTGCTCCCGTTGTAAAATTTCACCAAAACTACCATCATCATTGTGCATATTATTGAAAGAGAACGATCAAGTCCATTTGGTAGGAATTTTCTTGCGAATACAAACCAACTCAAAGTTACCTTTTCAGCTGTTCTGTTACGAGTGAGGGAAAGATGAGAAGAGGGTTACAAAAGTTTCACTTCATCCTCTCAAGCATGGGTTGCAGACAGAAGGCTTCATTCGAAGGATCGCTTCATTCATGGTGGAATGGGCTGGAGTAAGCCAGGTAGGTGCATATGGGCAGAGGTGGCGAGAACCCTGTAGATGCTGCGTATGCCCCCATATGTTGGGAAACACAAGCCAGTCATCGACATGCGGTTCAGGAAGTTGGTACAAGGTGAGGATCGTGTCAAATGCATCACATGCGGGTCCAAACACTGTAGATGGGAACCTTTTCTTCCCCTGGCATGTTGGATTATCACCGTGTGAGGAGCAAGCCAATGGCAGTGCCATCACACTTGCATGATCGTTCAAGATGCAATTCATGGAACCGTATATCCCATCATTGATCCAGTACTCTCCCCTCAGCTCCTCACGCACCCTCATGTCTATATGATGTTGGTGGCCAGTGTGAATGCAGTCCCAGCAAAGAACCTTCCTGGTTCGGCTATTACCTTCAGGCTGGGCTCATCGGCAAAGTATCGAAGGAGTGCCGAGTTGACGTGACCTGAAGCTTCATCAAACTGTGCACCTGCTGTGAATCCCCCACCAATGTCAAGGATCTGCATATGGGGCATCCCAAAAGCTGATCTGCTGCATCGAACACGCCTTTAGCAGCTGCAATCGCTCCGTGGCAAACCTGTGATCGCATCACCCCGCTCCCAACATGGAATGAGACACCGACAACTGCAATCTGTGCACCATTTGCAGCCTGAAGCAAGGGAACAACCTCCTCGGGAGGTGCACCGCACCGTGGACTTCGGGCCTCACCATCATCTGGAGCTTTAAGCCTGATTAAGAGCTCGCATTTTGGATGCCACCTGCGAATTTTGTCAATTTCTTCCCGGGAATCAAAGGTCGTGAGGTTGACACCCACAATGGCAGCGTACTTGATGCGAGACTCAGGCTTGCATGGGTTTAAGGGTAGATGATGCGGTCTGGAGAGACTCAGAGGGCTAGGACTGACTCAATCTCCCCACGGCTATCACGGTCAAAGCCAGTGTCAAGGGCCGCCATTGCTCCAAGGAAACCAGGCTCCGGGTTGCATTTGACTGCAGAGAAAGGTTGGACCTTCTCCAGATGATGGCTCCATTTCTGGAAGAGATCTACAACCACGCCAAGGTCCAAGATGTAAAAGGGGTCTTTCACTTCTTGCTTCTTGGTGATGATGGACTGAATGAGGCTGGTTACACCTTCCTTCGAGCCTCTTTTCAGGCTTGATACCTTCTTCCCCTTGATCCCCGGGGAACGGAGCAGAGCCTGGATGGGGCTTCCTCCAGCCATGGGGACAAGGTGCGAGGTGAAGGTAGACTGGTGTAGCAGATGCCTGGAAGTTGGAAACAAGTACGATGGGCACTCTTATTTCCTTGTGAATATGAACATATTTATAGAGTGGGAGAGAATAAAGCAAGGTCTCTATTAGCGGGATTTGCTTTTGACAAAAACAGAATCAGCACAAAGGTACGTGCTCTTACCCACGTTCTAGATATATTGCTGTGAAGAGAATAGCCTGGCTGTTGTTAGAAGCAATCTCTATCCAGTTTCCACGCTGCCTGGCTAAATTGACTTCAGTGACCAAGAATGTGAGCAAGTCTCGGAGAAGTTGCGTATGAGAGTAGATGGGGAAGGTATTTCTGAATTTTTATGGTGGTTCAGGAGTGGTGTCTGCAATCGGGCGGAGCAGTCAACACTCTGTATCAGCTCTCCCTCCGCATGCCAAGAAATCAAAACGGAGTTGCGCTCTCTTAATTTATTCTGTTCGGATGATCCGGATTCTTTCGAGTAGTAAGCCATTCACTCGTGACATTGAGGGTGCAGCAATTCACTGTCTTTTTTGATCAGGACGATGGGTGCGCGGTCCTCCAGTTAGCTTTTGGTATGCATTCCTATCCCGAGCAAACTTTATCGTGAGTCCTGAATGCGTGTTAATATATGCAACATATTATATACATGGATCTTAAGTCCAGTAGATCATTTCGTATTATATGATCAGGATAGTCATCGATCATTTTTAGTATGGAAGGTCAAGAGGGAGCTTTCTTGCAGTATTGATATAGGGAGCTAGTTATGCACATGTCAACATCGTCGAATAGGCATATAGTGCCTTACCTGCAGCAGGTTGGATTTCATGGTCTTGCTCGTGTAGGATATATATATAGCTAGATTAGCATTTGGTTACAGCATTCGTAGAGCATGCAGAGACTCACACGTTTCATTTACCATACGGAGAGTGCACCATCACCATCCAAGATATTGTCATCCGGTTAGGTTTGACCGGTGACTGGCACTACATCGGTGGATTGGTGTCAAGTTTGTTATCATTTATTAGAAGTCATTCCACCATAGAGTAGACTCTAGGGATCATAGCCGAGCATGGTCTGGCTAGTGGAGTAATTCCATAAATTAGCCCATGATGTTGATGAGATAGCGATACAGCATCATACTAGAGTTTCTATTTTATAGTTGATGGATAGATGTTTATTCATGGACAAGTCAGAGAACTTGATGCATCTCATGTTTCTACTACTACTGGAGGATTTTGAGATTGCTGGACATTACAGTTGGGATATTGCAGGCTTTACATGGTTGTACAGAAAGATATGCAGGATGAGCGGGAGAGACTCTCATGATATTATCGGACCTGTGATACTACTATAGCCGTGGACATGTGATAGATTTCTAATTTTAGTACCCTGTAGATTAGCTTGGTCGGTTGTAGATCCCATGGTAGATCTAGATGATGGTGAAGCTATATTACTACAAGATCCATTAAGGATAAGGTGAGGATTAAATTTTATCGATATTTATAATTAATAATGTTTACTGAGTTATATAATTTATGTAATTTGTTCCATGTGCAAATGGAGAGATGCTTTATCAGTTACGGAGGTATTGACACATGTTTCTACTTCATATCATACTATCTCGATCGATAGAGACCAGAGCAGGTAAGGACTAAAATATATTTTTAAAATTATAATATTTTTTAATATTATTTTGTTTAATATCTTATATTTCACGTTCTTCATAAATAAGTGATATGGCAGTCATATACTCCAACATTCTTGCACAGCTACCATATTACTATCTAGATGGCTAGAATATATGGTATAGCCGAGTGCCGTTTATTTATTTCTATATTGTAGAGTGGCACTTCGCTGATAGAGTATTGTAGCAGTTTGGGATCTATCAATACATTCTAGATCGGTGTGATTTAGATATTGCATCGCACTACATTGATCTCAAATGATGAGTCAATCAGGACTGGTCCATCACTCATCGATATTATATTTAATTAAGGGAGAGCTGTTGAGATCATGTTGTATATGGTGCTCTTATTGATGGTTCCATGGATTATCATGATTTATATCTATAGTGGTACCGCTGCATCACTCGACGGTTTGTCAGCCATGGTGTTGCGATATTTGATTATTTGGTAAGGATTTAAATTTCTATTTATTATTGTTGTTCATAGATATTATTTTATTTTGTATAATTGATTATATATTTGTATATTTTAGAGCATTAGCATGGTGATGATACACCAGCTTGCTTAGCAAGGAAGTACATCCACATTCTCACAACCTATCCTGGACATATGTCAGACTGTCATTCATGCTGTCAATGAGCATATACATATCCAGTTAGGAATATTTGGTCATGACATTAGTAGAGAGGATGAAATTCATTTGCCTTTTTCGTATGCATCATTATTGGGAGCACTTCCTCCAACTTAGCATAGATGAGGTACTCGATGACATAGTACCTTTCTGTATCCGATGCCAGAGTTTATTCCGTACATGTTTACGGCCATTTATCTTCATGACGACATGAGATAGTTCACGTATGCCGAGGATGCTACTATGTATTTTGAATATGATGCTATTTTAATGGACTACATGATGTATCGGGGATACTCATATCATGGCCCGTTTACAGGCAAGGGATCAACATAGGAGGGAGCTATATAAGAGGCATTTACTCAGATAAAGCATCCGATAAGGCATCAGGGATTGAGGGAAGCGAAACCAATGCATCATCGGAAGCAACTTGTATGCAGGTAGAGATAGCTACTTTGTGGGGCTTAGGATATACATTTAGGATTTATTTATATATTACATTTATATATGGATCATAATTTATATTTATATTTATGTAATAAATTTTATTTTTTTTGTCATGCATGACTTATTAAACTTTAAAACCAAAATCCTTAAACTAAATCCTAAACAAACCATTCAAAATCTCAAATTATAAAATTTATTTATATTTTCTAATTTTATTTTTTAAAATTTAAAAATAAAATTAATTTTTTAAAATGTAATTTCATTATGAGAGTAGCTGGCTTGATATGTACGGTTGCCTTCGCAATCGACGTTGTAAGCTTTGTTACATCCATGCCATGGAGCCACATATCACCATATCAGAGTACTACGGCACGGTTTGTGAGAATGACCACCAAACTTTGAAAAGAAAATATCATTTAAATACATAATAATAAAAAATATTAACAAACATTAATAAATATTTATTAAAAAATAATTATCAAATATAATGATTAATAATATATTTTATTTATTTTATATTTAAATAAAATATTAAATAAATAAAATATTAAAATATGTAAGAGAATAAGAGAGTGAAAGAAAAAGTGAGAGGAAGAGGAAGTAACGGGAAAGAAGAAAAAACAAAGTGCGGTAAGAAATAAATTGTATTTTGAAAATATGATTTTATTAAATATTTTCAAACTGTGATTTCATGAACAATGAAACTATATAATCAATATACGATTTATGATCTGACATCCTGCTCGGTAAAGATTCGTATATAACTTTCTATTGGCCATATATTTGAAAATAAATACTAAAAATATTATTTTTAAAAAAATTCTAGAAGAAAAGAGGGAAAGGATTTTATCATGCATGGAGCATTTTCTTTCGGTTATTATAAATCCCCTTAGCTTAGCTAGAAATAACGGAACTGTTATTGATTTAAATGAGGAAAGGTGTTATGCTTTGTAAGTTGTGCCACTGTAGAAAGTGTACTACACTATCTTAGAGTTTCAATTATCGAAGGTAGTTTGCTAAAGGCTGATTATGATCGTCTGGTTAAGGTGATTCATGATAGAATTGAGAGGTGGCAGGGCAAAACTCTTTCACTAATGAGGAGGATCACTTTGATCAGATTAGTTCTTACTTCCTTATTTGTTTATTTGCTCTCTAATGTTATCATCTCGAAATCTATGGTTCCTAAGTTGGAGCAATTCTTTCGGGCTTTTCTTTGGGTCTCGGCTTCTGGTCGGAGGGGCGTCCACCTTCTTAGTTGGCATGTGGTGTGCCAACCTCGACAAGAGGGGGGCTTGGCATCCACTTCCTCATTGCAATGCGGGAGGCTCTGATAGCGAGATATGTTGCCAGGTTCCTGTTATGTCCTGACAGCCTATGGATTGTGATGATGAGACATATACGACCTTGTGTGCTCGGGTGAGGATAATCGACTTTACTGGAAGTGTTCGGCCATTTGGAGAGCAATGGTGGTTACAGCCCATGTAGTTTGACCTCACACCAGATGGATCCTAGGGGATGGCATGGCATCAGCTTTATGTCTGATCCTTGGATTGCGGACTTGTCGCTGTGTCGATGGTCGACATTCATTGCAGTGAATATTATTGACTCCCTCTCCATCCCCAACTTATTATTATGGATGGCTCGTAGTGGAATCTGATGCTAGTCATCCATGTTTTTGGTCATATTATGGGAGCCCGGGTTTTATTGATTCCTCTACCTGTTTATGCCTGTACTGATATTAGGGTGTGGAGGACTTCCTCTATTATGAGAGTTGCCATGTCAGATTTGCTTCCCCTGTTTAGCCATGTGCTGCAGAAGAGATTTGATATTGCCTGGATTTGGAGGATTCGGATTCATCCTAGAGTGAGTTTATTTTTATGGAAAGTGGCTTGGGTTGTCTTCCTACTAGAACATTCTTTAGCTTTAGAAGGGTCTATGTGCCCCCGCACTACCCGATTTATGAGGAGGAGATGCTGGTCCATGTTCTATTTTTATGCAGTGGGCTGTTCAGGTTTCGAAGATGGTTGAACTCGAAGCTCTATTCATATATGTTGCTGATTATGTTGACCACTTTCTGGGTTTGCTCTGCCTTGCCACTGGCCATTTTTCGACCACCTTCATAGCCTACATTGCGTATCACATCTGGCTCACTAGGAATAATATTCTTTTTTAACTCTACTACTTATTTAGCCGAGATCATTATGGAGAGTGCTCGGATTTATGCAGATGAGTATTTGATGTCGACCGTGGTGTCGTCGGAGACCTGGGGCTTATGTGTCGCTTCTCAAGTACCCTATTGGGTTTTTATCTCTTGGATGCCCCCATCTCCGACTTTCTTCACGGTCAACTTCGACAGGAGTGTCATGGGCACTCATAGAGGAGGTAGCTTTATCATCCGCATAATGGGTCTCGGCATTCTTGTTGTGGGGGGGCACTTTCTTTTCGAGTCGACGGTCCCGGTTGCTGAGCTGCGAGGTGCTTGGACCGGGATTGTCTGTGCTCGGATGATCTTTCAGATTGACCACCTCATTGTTGAGGGTGATTCCACTCCTGTTATTGTTTGGATTCAAGAGACGAGAAGATCAAGGCCGATGCACCCTTCTCTCCGCGATATCATACTTCTTTTTCAGGGATGTTCTTCCTGTATTGTTAGATATATTTACCGGGATGCTAACTCTGTAGTAGATTGGATGGTCTCCTTCGTTATCCATCACTCGGGTCTAATTTTGTGAATTGATTTATGACATATTTTAAAATCATTTTGTGATGTTATTATTTCTGATTTTTTTAATTATATTTATATTAAAATTTTAAATTAATACACTAATTTAGAAAAAAATATTTGTCGGAGAGTTTAATGCATCCTGACACAGGCCTTGATAGGAACGTTCAAAAGATAGGACGCTGTTCGTTCTCATTTTTTTTTAAATAATATTTTTTAATATTTTATTTCTTAAATTAATGTCGCTTCCGTTTTATTTACGGATTTAGGTGTACGCGGCCCATCCAAAAAAAAAAGAAATCGTTGGCAAAGAAAACAAAAAAAAATTGTTTGAAATCGCTGGTAGAACCCACGATTTCAAGCAATCACGGGTTCCACCTGCGGTTTCTTCTCTATTTTTTTATATTTTAAATTTTAATAAAAATAAAAATAAATAAAAAAATTAGAAAATAAATTTTAAAAATAAAAAATAATAATATGATACTATAATAATTTTTTAAAATTATTATAACCTGCGATTTTGTAGTCCGGTCGCCGATCCGATCACCAGTCTGATAGCGAGTCCGGTTCCGATCATCGATCCGACAGCCAGTTCGGCTACTAGATCGATGCCAGTCCGATCGCTAGTCTAGTTGCCAATCCGGTTATTGGTCTGACAGTCGATCACCGGTCTGACGGTCGATCTGGTCGCCAGGATCCGGCCACCGATTCGACCACCGGTCTGGCCATCAGGGTCAAGGCGGATCAGCGGTCCATCCAGCCACCGGTCCGGCCACCAATCCGACCACCGATCCGGCCACCAGGGTCAAGGCGGGAGAATGATAGCTGGTTACAACCGGGGGGCAAGGGATTTCGGTGATGGTGGGGGTGCAGGGATGCCTCACCATTTGGCAAGAAGAGGCGGCAGGCCAGGAAGATGATAGCTAGTGGCATCGAGGGGCATCGGGTTTTGGTGATGCCGGGGTGGATGGAGGCCGGGAGCTCGACAGGAAGTGACAGGGGGGCGAGAAGACAGAGAGGCAAAAAATAAAAGTAGGAAATGAAAAAATGGATAATGAAAGGGATCACGTGGGGGAATCGGGTTCCGCGCCACCTTCCAGACTGAAGTCCGGGATCACGTGGGGGAATCGGGTTCCGCGCCACCTTCCAGACTGAAGTCCAGGATCACGTGGGGGAATCGGGTTCCGCGCCACCTTCCAGACTGAAGTCCGGGATCACGTGGGGGAATCGGGTTCCGCGCCACCTTTCAGACTGAAGTCCAGGATCACGTGGGGGAACTGGGTTCTGCGCCACCTTTCAGACTGAAGTCCGGGACTTCGCTTCGGAACCAGGTTCCACGCGAACTTCCGGACTGAACCCCAGGGCCGTAGGCTAGAGTTGAGCCTTGCGCGACCTACCGAGCTGCTCTCCGGGATTTTGTACCGGAACTAGGTTCCGTTATGCCGAAACTGGGATCCGGGCTTCCTTCGTCAGACTCGAAGTCGGACAGGTGAGCTCCTGTAACGATGAAGAGCAAAGTTGCACCAAAGATGAACTTTAATTTTTGAGGAGGGATTCTTACATCTTTCGTGAGATGGCAGAGTTGTTTGGCATGCTAGGAGGCGAGCCGCAAATGGTTGGACCTTCAGAGCTACCTATGGACATCTCCGGACTATGGTCAGGAGGTAGGTGCGGGGTTCAATGAAGAGCTTGGCTTCAGCTCGGCTGAATCAAGAGGCATGACTTCAGCTCGGCTCTATTTGATTTCAGCTTGGCTGAGCTGAGGAGCTTGACTTCAGCTCTTAACTTCGCTGGACTTGGAGTCGGACGGGTGAGTTCCTGTGTTGGTGAAGAACAAAGTTGCACCAAAGATGAACTTTAATGATTGAGGAGGGATTCTTACATCCTTCGTGAGGTGGCAGAGCTGCTGGTTCGCCATGCTAGGAGGGCCGTGAATGGTTGGGCCTCCGAAGCTTTCCATGGTGGTTGGCCTTGCATACCCCAACGGCCAAGAATGTTTAATGATGTTGGTGACGATCATGCTTTTATTAGTTTTGCACCGCCCATGTTGCATGGAGGAACAGGACCACCCTTTGCATCATGTTCGCATGGTGTGGAGCGCAAAATCCTACTCCAAAGTTTCGCATGATGTGGGTGAAGTGACCGAGCCTTCACTGCTTCTTCCTTTCGGGAATCGTGCTTCGTTCGTTGCCTTCCCCAGCCATAGTGGGGATTAGTCTTCCTTATCTCTAACAGGAGTGTGATCTTAGCAGGGAACTTGGTCTCATCAAAGGGCTTGACTTTGGTGAGAAGCTCGGCTTCATTAGGAAGTTTGGCCTCAGCTTTGTTTTATGAAGAAGATTTACTGACTTCTTGCTTGAATACAGAACCTCGAAAGTTTCATCTTGGTGGAGGGAGGCAAAGTACGGGCCCGGTCCAGAGGACGCGCGCTCGGAGAGGCTCCATATTGGCGGGTGAGTGTTGAGCTCGACTCCGACCACAGGGTACTAACCTCCGAGGGTCTCGCTCTGGAGGGCAGAAGATGGACCCGGTCCATAGGGTGCGCGCTCGGAGAGGTTCCACATTGGCGGGTGAGCGCTGAGCTCGACCTCGACCATAGGGCACTAACCTCCAAGGGTCTCGCTCTGGAGGGTAGAAGATGGACCCGGTCCAGAGGGCACGCACTCGGAGAGGATCCACATTGGCGGGTGAGCGCTGAGCTCGACCTCGACCACAGGGTACTAACCTCCGAGGGTCTCGCTCTAGAGGGCAGAAGACGGACCTGGTCCAGAGGGCGCGCGCTCGGAGAGGCTCCACATTGGCGGGTGAGCGCTAAGCTCGACCTCGACCACAGGGCACTAATCTCCGAGGGTCTCGCTCTAGAGGACAGAAGACGGACCCAGTCCGGAGGGCGTGCGCTCGGAGAGGCTCTACATTGGCGGGTGAGCGCTGAGCTCGACCTCGACCACAGGGCACTAACCTCCGAGGGTCTCGCTCTAGAGGCCAGAAGACGGACCCGGTCCAGAGGGCGCGCGCTCGGAGATGCCCCATATTGGCGGGTGAGCGCCCAGCTCGACCTCGACCACAGGGCACTAACCTCCGAGGGTCTCGCTCTGGAGGGCAAAAGACGGACCCGGTCCAGAGGGCGCGCGCTCGGAGAGGCTCCAAATTGGCGGGTGAGTGCTGAGCTCGACCTCGACCACAGGGCACTAACCTCCGAGGGTCTCGCTCTGAAGGACAGGAGGACAGGGCTCCGGCCTAAGCGTTCTGAGCTTGCGGGAGCTTTTCCTGTAGAACTGTGACACAGTTTTTCATTGTGTAAATGTAGCGGAGAAGGAGTTACCTGTTGAGCTCCGGTTATATGAATAGATAAAGATATGTTCCTTCCTTGAGCGGGTCGGGATCAAATTCGCCGGCCGCCCTCTCAGGAGAGAATGAGACTCCCTTGCACGGAAGAATAAAACTTGGTTGCATGGAGGAGGAAGGCTCCATTGCATGGGAGGACGCTCCGTCACATGAGAGGTGGCTCCGTCGCATGGGAGGGAGCTCCGTTGCATGGGAGAATAGGGTTCTGTTACCTGGGAGAGAGCTCGTTGCATGGGAGGAAGCTTTCGTTGCATGGGAGAACGAGGCTCTATGAGAGAGCCCGTTGCATGGGAGCATGGAACCCCTTTGTATGGGAGCTTGAGGCTCCGTTGATGACATCATAGGAGGTCTTCCTGCAGAACTAAAACATAGTTTCTTGTACTACAAAGATAGCGGAGGGAGGAGTTACCTCAAGAAAGAATAGAACTCCTCTACATGGGAGGATAGACCTCCAATTGGGGGAAGAGGACTCCGTTGAATGGGAGAATAGATCTCCGTCGCATGGTGGAGGAGGACCGCTGCACGGGAGCATGGTATTCCACCGCATGGGAGGAAGAAGCTTTCGTTTCATGGGAACATACTCCGTTGCATGAGAAAAATGGCTGCATTGCTTGGGAGGAGAAGAGACTCCCGTTGCATGGGAGCATACTCCGTTGGATGGGGGCAAGCTTCGTCAGATGGGAACAAGCCCCGTTGCATAGGAGTAAGCTTCGTTGCATGGGAGAATGAGGCTCTGCTACATGGGAGAGAGCCCGTTGCATGGATCTCTTCCTTCTTCATGATGGTTCGACCCATTCTCCCTTTCTTCTTTTTCTCTTCTCTTTTTTTTTTTTTTTTTTAGTGGGGCTCTTGGATGGTGGCACCGCCGGGAGGTGGCTCCATCCTTGGCTTGATGCCCGTTGCCCCGGCAAGGGTGGCGATGCACCTTCACAGCCCAAGGTTTTTTGGTCGAGGTCGCTCCTTGGAGCCTCGAGAGAGAGGGAGAAGTTCTCATGCCCCAATCCCCGTGCCCCCGGTCTGCCCCCCAGGGACTAAGGATAAAGGTGGAAACCATCATCCCACCTTATTGAGGAGCATGGATCTGCCTCCCTGGCGCGCCAATCTGTTGCCGCCTAGATCGCCGTGGCCGGTAGCTCTTACGTGGCCTAGGTGAGTAGGCTCCGTGCAAGCATCACCGAGCTCGTTGGTCGGAGACGATCAAGGGGAACATAGTTATAGTTGGGATGAAAGGGGCTTGGTACTGTGGTGGTCCTCCCGTGGGCCTCTTCGGTGAGGAATAATCTTCCTCCTTATTGTTCCTCCGTTGGACGATACCTGCAAAACAGGGGAGACCTGCGTCAGGGATTCTGACAAAAACACTCCGACGATTAAGTCAGTGGGACGATCGAAGGAAATAAGGGACCTTTGAGGCGGAGAGCTTGGGGGACTCTCTGCTGCCATAGGGTGATAGATAATGTAAGAATGAAGAGAGTGTGTTGTCTCTTACCCTCCCTCACCTCTTCCTCCTGCTCTTATGTAGACAAGCGACTCTTGGTGTTAAGGGAGGCGCGTTCTTCTTGGCGTAGGCCTGTGAGGCTTCTGCGGGCCTAGGAGGCTTAGATAGGTTGGTCAACCTTCTCATTCCAGGTAGTTCAAGAGGTTAGTGAAGGGGTACAGTGCCTGGGATGGGGCACGCCTTCCTAATTGGTATAAACTGTCACCTGGGGGCTCCAATATAGCCCTCCTTGTAGGAGGCGTATTAGGGACGGTGATTTGACATGTCGAGCTGCCATCCAAGCTTTTTCTATACCCGTACATTGAGAAGCGTACCTGGGATGGAGACGATGATATGCGGATCAAGAGAGACATGTGGAGCTCTCTGTGTGCACAGTTAGAGGTGTCCCACGGCGAGGCTAGGCCGCATAGCCTTTCCATGCATGGCGAGATACGCAGAGGCCACCATGCACGCGGGTCGGGGTGCACGGGGCAGATGCACGGACCGAGGTGCGGCACGCGGGGTCTCCCCTCATGCGCAGATCGAAAGTGCGCAACCTCACTTGGAGTGGGGCATTGGGCAGTCCTCAGAGGATGCTGGGCGGAGCCGGACTGGGCGGAGACGGAGCATGCCGCTCGCACCAGGCGTGGCCGGACTTTGACGAGGGCGGAGCTGCGCTGGACCGGGAGCCGCCGAGAGCTCTGCTTCGGGGCTATGAGCGGGACTCCGTGCGGATGGAGCCGGAGGTGGCCTTGCCGAACTGAGAGCCGCCGGAGCGGGCGGACTCGCGGCTGGACAGAGGTGCGATAGAGCCGGGCTGGTGCAAGAATGGAGAAACGGTCCTGCGCTAGGCTCACCAGTCCTGGGGCGCAGAGCTTCGGGCGGAGCCGGAGAAGATTGCGCCGGACTCCACGCGGGTGGAGGCAAACCGGACTAAGCGAGGTCGTTGCGTGGGCGGAGGAGCACCGGTGGCGCGATCAAGCCGGACGGAGCCGGACCGAAGCCGGGCACGGAGGTGCAGGCCCTGGCACGAGGGAGGTGCGGACCCTTGGGCACGACCGGAAACCATAGCGGGCTGAGCCGGGTCGGCCGCATGTGCCGGACATGTCATGTGGGCATGCTGGACCAGCCCGGGCCGGAGCCGAGGCGGGCGGAAGGCACGGACGAGGTGCGGGGGACGCGGATGTGTCGCAGGCGTGGGCCTGGCGTACCGCGGCCGGGAGCTCAGCATGCCCCTGGCGGGAGTTCGGTGAGGGAGCTGATCTGGATGTCCACGGGTGGAAGAGGTGGACCGAGGGCGTGCCGCGAGCGGAAGAGGAGCGCCGAACTGGACGGACCGGACCAGAGCACCGAATGCTGAACTGGAGTGGTCGCAGGCATGGGCGGAGCTAGACTGGCGCGGGGCTGCCGCGGGCTTGCCCAGCCGGGTCGGAGCCGGAGCCAGGGTGTGACCTCCTACGGGTGGACCGGAGCCAGCGGGGCACGCGGGTGCAGCCGGACTTGGCGCAGGCGTGGGCGAGGTGCGGCCGTGCCGAGCTGGGAGACGAATCGGGAGGCGCATTGGACTTGGAGTGAGCAGGGCGCGCAGTCTTGCCGAGATGGACTGGAGTCGAGGCCACCGTGGGCGGAAGAGCTGGATCTTGGGCCGCCGTGGGTGGAAGGACTCCATGGGCTTGCTGAGCTGGACCGACACGGGCTGAGGTGCCTTAATGAACGGCCGAGGTGAGGTCGAGGTGGAGAAGTACCTGGCCGAGGTGGCGGAATATGTGGCCGAGCTGGGGCCGAGGTGCTGAGGTTCATCGCCGATGTGGGGCCGAGCCGAGCTGGATCCAGGCTACCACGGGCAGAGCTCATGGGCGGAAGAGCTCCAACCGGGCTTGCCGAGCTGGACCGGCACGTGCAGAGCTGCCGAGCTGAACTGAACGGCCGAAGTGGGACTTCTCATGGCCGAAGTGAGGCCGAGGTACTGAGGTTCCCCGCCGAGGTGGGGCTTTGTCGAGCCGAGCTGAACCGCCATGTGGTCGAAGTGGGACTGAGGTGAGGCCGAGGTGGAGAAGTACGCTGCCGCACCAGCCTCCAAGGAGGATGCGTGTCAGGGCCGAATGGATCTTGTTTACTACTATAACACCAATATTTTTGGATAGAATAGTTATACACTTGATCAGAGATGTCCCTAATCATGCGAGAATGAAATTTTACAAAATTTAGTAAACAAGTCACCTTGGTGGCTACAGTATGAACAAACTCATGAAACTTTCTTACAATAGAACACCTTTATATCACCTTCATAATATGGCCATTTCCTTTATTAGGTTATAATAATTTTAATCATATGACTTCATTGTTATGAAAATTCAAAAACACATAATTTTTCGTGTATGTAGCCATATCAATTGCAATTTTAATTGATCAGAATAAATCATACATGCATATTTAACTCAAATTTGATTCCCTATTGATAAGTATCACTCAATATGCCTTTTTATTTGAGTGAATATCAACTTTATTGCATGCAAACTTTAATATAGCTTTATTTTAGAGGCTTTAATTATTCTCCAAGAATGAATAAGAATGTGCAAGAACTCTATAATCATCTTTATGAGATATTTTAACCATATATATCTCGCTAATTATAGTTAAAACACACTTAAATGTATGCTAAAATAACTTATTAAAGGTCAGGGACTTACCTAAAAATTTTGGAATTCTTTTAGATCCATTTTATCACGTTTTAGGATCTATATAGTTATTTGAAAATTTATGGACTAATCTAAAATATGCTAAAAACTTTATAGATACAAAAGATCGAAGTGGACACACTCCAAAATTCAAAAAGCCATGCTCACCATTTTCTAGAAAAAAAATCTACCATTTTATTCCTTCCTAGACGTGCTTATCGTTGTAGCCCAAAAATTCATCCGGCTCTATGATTAATTCATGATAAAATAGCGGCGAGCAACGATTCGAGTTAAAAGAACCAAATATAAATTCAAAACCAAAATAAAATACTAATAGAGGTTTAAGCTTTAAACAGCGACAAGATTTATATCAATAAAAGTCATGCTTAACAATCACAAATATTTGTATAGGAATTCAACCGAATGTTCATCCAAAAGAATGACTTATGAATTCTAGCAAATTTAGATTCTATGATCATGCAATTTGACTATGATACTAAATGCTAGAAATTCATATACAAGATTCATGCATGAGATCATAGAAAACTAAAATATAAATAATTAAATTATGGACTTATTTTATGCTTCATCATAATATTAGCAAAAAAATAAGAATTTTTGTACTTGGTGCTTCTCTTTTATATTTGAATTAGAACTCTATGATAAGAGGAAGCTTATGTTCTATTTTTGTTTAGACTAAAGAAGGGACCTAACATACCTTTATATAGTAGTTCATGAGCCTTCCATTCCCATTAATAACTTCATGAATACTATGGCTTGTACCTTAATGATCATACTTTTAATTTATATTTGAAATTTTCTCTCTTAAAATTCTAGTTATGAATTCTGTCTCTTAGAATTTTCACCTTTTGATATTCTTAAAGTAATAAACCATCGAATCTTAACCAATTTTTATTTTTATTAAAATAAACATAATTAATGATAGCTTATATATATATAATTAATTGCTAACATTCATGTAGATAAATGCTAACATTAATATCATAAATGCTAACCATTTATTCTAGATAGGTTTAATTCAATAGATTTAACTGCCCTAGGATGAACCACCCCCCTCCCCTCCCAGAGAGCACCAAAAAAAAAAACTCGAGGATTTACAGTTTCCCCACCACCATGAAGTTTTTCCAAGTACCTGTTTTATTTTCCAAGATCATGACTAAATTTGCTGTGTTTCTGATTCAAGACTAATAACATTTCCATGATAAAACTCCAAGGTGGCCCCTCCCCTCATGCTCCCTTATGACTCGAGGATTCTTGTTGATTTGTGCTTCTTTTCCTATTCCAAGATAATGATCAATTATGCTGTCTCCAATTCATGACTCGAACCCTAAGCTGGACCTCATCTTCCCTTTTGACTTATGGTTTTATGTGACTCCTATTGATATATATATATATATATATATATATATATAGAGAGAGAGAGAGAGAGAGAGAGAGAGAGAGAGAGAGAGAGAGAGAGAGAGAGAGAGAGAGTGTGGCGTACATCATATGGATTAATTGAACATTAATTGCTGCCATGCAAGTTCTCGATGAGAGATAAGAAGTTTCATGTACGGAAGGGTTAGAACTTGCATGAAATTAAGCTTACCTGTATCGTTCCTATCCTAGCCAAACTCTTGTACCCACCGTTTCACTGGGCCCATCCAAACACCACCACTCATTTTCTAGTGCCGGAAAAAGACCCATCTGCAGGAAAGGGGGCACAGCCCAAGCTAATGAAAAACACGCATCAAAAGTGTACGATATCTAGCCAACGGTCCACCTTTTTGAAGCCTTTTCTACTTTGTGATTGGACCTCCAATCCGCTTCGAATGCTCAGAATCGGACGCCACTTTATTTGAAATGCCCTTCTCTTGGCAAGGAAAACGAGAACAATAAAGTTTAACTCCCCATATCTCTAATGAAACGTAACTTAACCTAAAACAGCAAGAGAACTAAAAACTCAAAACCAAAGACTTATAATAATAACTCAACGCTCGCACATTCCTACATCCAGATGACTAACATGAATCAATTAAGCACAGCTCGTAGTTATTTGTAACCGCAAACAAATCCATAAGCTATTCTACCATCAAGCCAAAATTTAAATTGTTCGTCTCTGTCTCCTACGTACCATTTAACTACACTGTCCAATAAGTGTATTTACTTTGTTTTTTTTTTATTTTTTATTTTGAAAGGGAGGAGCAATAAAAGGTGTGCTTATGAACCTATATAAATACTAAAAAAATTTCATCATGTTTGGAATGGAATCATATATGCTGCTTTTCTGTCTCAAGCAGCACATACTAAATTAGAGTCGCTAAATACACAAAATATATCCCTAAATTGAATTTTGGGTGCAGACCAAGTTTGAGCGAGTCCATGGCACCTTCAGCCTGCTCTCGTTTCTATTGAAGATCAACTCGACACGTTCCGGACATGAGTCGATGCTCTCGTGTTGCCTCCACCATGATGATTAGCTAAAATGGGGACCAAATAATCCAGAAGAACACAAAAGGATCTCCAACTATGTCAATATTTAGAAAATTTTAAGCACCTGGCCTTTGCTCTGCTATAAACTTTAGGTACCACGGGTTGGACAAATGGAACAATTTTTACGTACGAGCATCTGACCCACCTTAGATCTTGCTGTGATTTGTGTACTGAAACACTCTTTCTTTCTCTTCTTTTATTTTTAATTTATCGATGTCTATGAAATTTAAAATCGATCCTCGTTCCACGGAAATCTCGTGGCAAAACCATGCACGGAGGATCCGAATTCTACTAGCAGGCCAGGTATACACTCGACGTATCTTGACCTGAACCAGTAGCTTCACGAATTGGATCTTGTTGGATTTAGATCGACACATCCACCCTCGTGAAACGACTCTTGCTCCCTCCTCTTCCCCCCTGGATGAAAGCCGGTTGATGAGTTGGTGATGGGGAAAGGGCAGCTATAAAGAGAAAAGGCAGGGTAAAAATGGAGCCAAGCTAGGACGACAGGAAAAGTCTTAGCAAGGCAGTTTGGTCATTCATAGAAATTGAAGAGCAACAGGGGCGAAGAGCCCACTCCCTCCTTTTCTCCACCCTTTTCGTAGCTCCAGGGGATCGTGTTTCCCATCGAGAAGGGTCTCGTCGTGTCCAGAGATAACCAAGTTATAGAGATGGTCGAATGCGCGGAGTCTCGGAGGAGGCCACGGGGAGGAAGGGGGAAGTGCCGCCGGAGAGGATGGGGTGCTTCGCTGCAGCGAAGGAGCAGCGATCAAGGCTCTACATTGTGTGGAGATGCGTGGTGATGCTTCTTTGTTGGCAAGAGTATGGAAAGTACTGAGCTTTTTTTAATTCGAGAGCTTATGCGCGTGCGTGTCACGTACTCTTATTTCCTGCTTCCAAGATTGCTATATATATATATATATATATCGTAGTTAATTTAAGGGAAGGAAGAATGTGGCTCCTCTATATGTTACCTGGACTGATGGGTGTGGAGATTAACGAGTATATGTTCAGCTCCATCTTTTGTATGATTTTTTTTTTTAGCTTTTACCTTTCCATGGGCACAGCAAAATCAGGTACGTGGCTGTGCTTTTATGTGGCTGGCCAAGCTGATCGCAAGTAAATGGCTAAACTTTTTCTTGACCATTTCTCTGAATGTAGCTAATCAAGCTTCTTTCTGTGCTTTGTCACTCATCCGATTTATTTCTCTGCTATGATAGGATTTCTTTTTTTGGACTTTTTGTTTTATTTTTTACTAGATAAGTCACTCTATCCTCCTATGTCCTTTATTCCAATGGGACATATTCATGCTCCTCTTTTTCTTTAAAAAATTTCTGAGACAATATGACAATATTCTTACTTTTAGAAATCATATTTGAAAATGTTTTGAGTGAAACCGTACTCGGCCAGTTTGTTCATTGTTTGTGTAGCATGCATCGATCCAATAAATAGTGCCTGGCTGGTTAATAAATGACGAAGCCTTGGACTACGAAAATATGATCATTATTGGTTTTGCATGGGATGCATATATACCATTCTGGATGATAATCACCAAACCACGACAATGACCGTTAGATGCAATACATGCATGCCATGTCAAGTGCCAACAAGTAGATCGATCAGGGCGATACCGGATCCATAGCAAACCAGGCAATGCACTCGAAGGTTAGTGTACAGTATGTCATCGTCGCCTCTCGAGTGCAGCAGGTGCAATGGTTGCCTTCCGACCATCCATCCGATAGCACTCGACATTTATTGAGAAAAAAAAAAAAAAAAAATCATGGAAAGACATCCAATGCAAGTAAAATTAAAAGCAAAATCAAGACTCGCAGCATGCTATCAAGGAAGGTGTTTAGACTAGAAAAACGAGCCCCCGCGCGACCTGATATGGCCGGTAGCCAGTCGGGCAAAGAACCAATCTGGATTGGCTTGTCATTAGCGAAGGGGACATGAGTGGGTCTCGAAGCCAAATTTAAAGGGAGCAACAAGACAGTACGAAGTGCATTGAGTTTGGGAAGTGATGTTTCCATCCTTGATGGGGTGACCGCTTGGAATGTCACCGAGCCGGATTGGCTCATTGGAGAGGATGAGCGAGAGAGAGAGATGGATCGAGGAAGCCAGGGATTAAAGAAGGTGAGGGAGGGACCTGAAGCTTTCAAACGTAAAGGAAGATTGCGTAAGGTTCATCTGCAACTTCGTGATACCTAGAGATCGCTCGATCATTTTACCACAACATCTGTTCAGCATGTTTTTCGGTAGACGGATAGTATCATAGATTGGGTGGCTTCTTTTTATAAAAAAATTGAATTTGTCGTTAAGGTGACGAGTGCCTCCTCCTCCTCCTTCTTCTTCTTCTTATAAGAAGCAAACTGGAATTTGGAGAATCAAGGCTGGATTAGCTCACCTGCAATTTTGGTGGACCTAGATGGCATTCCACGTCAACGAGGGAGCAACAACGCATGCAGGAATAGGCATGGGGTTTTGGGAGACAAAAGCAGCTAACCTTGTAAAGCTGATGTTGGGGCTAATGTGATGCTCCAAGTCTTGAGTGAAGTCATACATGTCTGGAAGCTGGTTTATAAGTTTCCAGGGATCCGAGTCATGTTGGTTTAGGATTTTGATCCAAGGTAGAGAGAACTAGTGAGACATGGGTGTCATGTGCTTAGGTTTGAGTTTTCTCAAGTGACTTAAAGAGAGAGTTTTTTAGAGCTAGGTCGGTCATGACCTAGTGTTATATCTGTTTTGTATATAAAGAATGACCGGAAGTCGGAAAATAAGATGCGATCTCTTTTCTCCTCCAAAATCCTAGCCTATCTTCTTCTGGTTCTCTCTCGTGTGTGTAGCCCCATAGAGGCTCGTCTCCGTGATGGGAGCAGATGGCGCATCCCATCTCTTTCTTGGTGATGTGTTTCCTTTCCATCATGGCAGTATCAAGGAGGATCCCGGGCATTCCGTAGAGCGATCTTGCTCCAACAATTGGTATCAGAGCTGACCTTGATGCGGTGGCGTGAAGTAGGGAAGAGGACGTCACGGTGGTGGTGCAGAGAGAGGTCTGGGTGATCTGGAAGATGCAGCATTGCAGGGCGCGGCGCAGGGAGTAGCACGCGGGCGCGACGCGGGGCATCGCAACGGGCTTGCCGGGCGCGATGCAGTGAGGAGACAGCGGAGCGGGGCATCACGAGAGCAGCACAGGGCGCGGGCGCGATGCCGGTCACGAGCACTGCACAGGATGACGGTTCGCCGGTCGCGGGCGAGGCATTGGGCTCGGGCTTGATCGGAGTCATCGCGTACCTGATCAGAGCAGATCTCGCGTGGGTGGCGCGCGAGCGATCGCTGGAGGCGCATCACAGCCATCGGCGGTCGCCAGAGTCGAGGTATGGCGACCGGAGGCGAAGGCAGTGGCCAAGAGAGGCTGCGGTCCATGGTTCTCTGCTGTGGATCGACAGCCATGGCAGGTGTATACCCAAATGGCATGCGTGAACTCTTGGGCTGGTTCACGATGGACTGGTACAATCAAACTCTATGCTTTGAAATTCGTGTTGATGGATTTTCGATAATTTCAGGTTCAATTAAACTCTGATTTGAGCCTCGTATGCGCCGTTGGACTCCATTTTTCGAGCTCTTCATGTTAAGCTAGGAATGATATGGTGATAGAGTTAGATCATGGGTATTGCGTATGTGGAGATCACGGTGCAGCGACCATGTGTGCGGGCAGTATGTGCAGGATGGTTCCATCTTTGGCACTCCTTGATGGACAGAGGTTCGTGGTATTGAGAGTAGTGCGGAGGTCTGCTGGTGGAGCGAATCTCATCGAAGATGATGGATCTGGTGGTGCAGGAGCTCGCGATGGTGGTGTAGAGCTGTGAGTCCTATGCTATGGAGTGATGGCAGGTCAGGTGATCCGCGGTTTAGCACAGGTGGAGCGATACATATCGGAGATCTTTCAGAGCATGAGTGGTAGCTCCATCAGTAGTGGACCAAGTTCTTGATCACTATGGAGGAGAGTGATCGATAGTACTCCAGCTACCTTGATCGTGATGGAGCTGGACGTGGGTGGTATCCCGTGTGGTTGGAGGTCGGTCTCGGGAGATGGATATCTCAAGAAGACCGGAGTACAATAGCAGAGGCAGTGCCAGAGACAGCTCAGGAAGACAGGGGACAATATCAGGGAGTGCCGGAGGTATCGGGCAGTCTGGAGTGTCCTAGTATAGCGGCATTGGCCTAGGGACAGAGACTGGAGCTGATGGAGATGGCAGCTCAAGGAGACCGAGGGGATAGGTCTCAGGGAGTGCCAGGGGCATCATGCAGCCGGGAGTGTCCTGGTATGGCGAGATTGGCCTAGGGACATGATAGAGCAGCCACTGCAGATGGTTGCTATGTTCGTTGCTGGGTTAGAGGAGTTGGGATGAGCTCCTGAGTTTCGGAGATCCCTGCGGGAATGCAAAGGATCCGTAGTGATGCGAAGGATCCAAGGAGGTAGCGACTGGGTACGAGGTTCAGGTGCAGGTTCAGCAAGGCAGCGTTGAGTTGCTGGCCTCGGGATTGACTTCTGTGGTATCAGGTGGACTTTTGTTTCAGGTGGAGCACTGGTTGGAGGTGTCTTCATGATTGGAGAGAGAGCTTTGGCACAAGTTCAGAGCGGGAGGTGCAGGGATACTGGCCAGATCCTAGCACGAGCACCAGGGGTACACTTAGCCAGGTGGAGCAGAGTGTGCAGTGATTGGCGTGGCTCTGTGGAGACAGTGTCAGGTGGAGCTCTGAGTGCAGCGAGTACCGGTTCAGGATCGTTGCAGGTCTTTCCAGGAAGTTCAGGATGAGTGATGCAGTTGCTTAGTAGAAGAGAGCCTACAACAGAGATCTCAAGTTGCTGCTATGGAGCAAGTACAAGTTGGTCCCAAGAAACTTGTACTGATCTTCAGCTCAGGAGGCGGTCATCCCAAAGGCCTCCTAGGGAGCTCAGAAGCTGAAGAGGTTTGACATTGGCGTTAGGCTTACACAACTGTCTGGGTGTACTGCAGAAACACGAGTTGGTGTTGTAGTCACGGGCACAGAGCAGGAAGACATCAGTTCGAGGTCAGGAGTGCGGTGGAGCACGAGTCTGAGGAGCTGTGGAGCACGGGTCGATGTTCCAGCTAGGGAGGCGAGATCGCTTCGACGGAAAGATGTCAGCTCTGAAGATAGTAGGAAGGGTGCAGACGGTCACGCGGAGCTTGTCAAGACTTATAACACCAAGGTGGATATTGTGTGGGCTAATGTGGTGCTCCAAGTCCTGAGTGGAGTCACACAAGTCTGGAAGTTGGTTTATAAATTTCCAAGGATCTGAATCATGTTGGATCAGGGTTTTGACCCAGGGTAGAGAGAACTAGTGAGACATGGGTGTACATAAGCTTGGGTTTGAGTTTTCTCAAGCGTCTCAGAGGGAGAGAGTTTTTTAGGATTAGGTCGGTTGTGACTTAGGGTTATATCTATTTTGTATATAAAGAACGACTGAAAATCGGGAAATAAGATGCGATCCTTTTTCTCCTCCAAAATCCTAGCATATCTTCTTCTAGTTCTCTCTGGTGTGTGTAATCCCACGGGGGCTCACCTCCGTGACAGGAGCGGATGGCATGCCCCATCTCTTTCCTGGTGATGTGTTCCCTTTCTGTCATGGTGGCATCAAGGAAGATTCCGGATATTCCATGGAACGGTCTTGCTCCAACAGGAGATGGATTGGGGCATCACGGAGTTTGATCAATTCACCAGCAACCGAAGGGATTTGAAGGGGTTAGGGAATTGGCATGGAAGCAATAGCGTAGCGAAAAGAGGAAAGGCACGGTAGAGAAGTCACGAAGGGACGAGTGGAATAACCATCCCATCTTCCTACTTTTTTATCTCAAAAAAAATGCATGTCAAAGAATATGTTATTCCAATCTCCAAAAGATAAAGTTTGGCAGGAACAGGGTGCAATAAGTTCTCTAT